>JABFDZ020000105.1:943334-964485 GCA_019775955.2 Pollimyrus isidori
AGCAACTGGCATGTGATTGGTTGATTAGATAATTGCATTAATGAGAAATTGAACAGGTGTTCCTAATAATCCTTTAGACGAGCGTATATAACTATATTGCTTCTGGTTATTTTGCCGTAAGCCATCCCGGTGCAGACCCTCACCTGTTCCTCCCGACTGTCAAAGGGACACTGACAAGCAGAGCAGAACATTTTGTCAGACACCTCTCCATGTGGGATTCTGTCTAAGGAGCTCACTCCTGCTGAGTGAGACAACATTTATAAACAGGTTACTGTGACCGCTGCTAATGGAGTTCATTAACATTTCCCACGACAAAGCAGGAGCGGAAATGTGAAAAGGCATAAAAGAAAGCAGTGATTGGGATCAGCTCAAAGTCGCCCAACTCGCACCTTGCCGGTGAGACTCCTTTCCGGCGGGCAATGGGGTAACGACCTGGACTGTTGTCACCTCCTCCAAACCCTGAAGGAGAGCCGTGTCCTGAAAGCAGTCAAACACAGAGCGGTGCTCTGGAAGTGCCGTCATTGTGTATCTTGCCGCACCTTAGAAAACAGAAGAATACAAGCCACAAGGTTGGATATTATGGCGTCACGTCTCGCCCTGGCGTGCTGCCGTTACTGTGATTTTCAATAATTCCACCAGGGGTACACAACCTCTTTTAAAAGCGAGAGCTACTTTTACATAGAGAATTCCCCAACAAGCTACAGAATCGTGACAATATTCAGCTCTGGAAAAAATTAAGTGACCACAGAAATAATTTAAAATTTCACCCATTTCTCAATCTATAGGTATGCTTCTGGGTAAAAATATTGATATTTTTTGTAAACTGCTCTTACTAATACAGGTCTTCCTTGCCCTATGGGTCTTTAGTCCTGCTTCTAGAAGCGGGTTATGAACCGTCCAAGCAGTGCACTTAACACCACTTAATGTTTGTCATTGTCTTTGAAGGTCAATTAAGGTCATCCTCCAATTAATGAGGCACAATTGGATAAGCTGGCAGTCATCTCTGCCCTCTACCTGGCTGGTTTCTGGTCGTTCCCAGTGTCTCCTGCTTCACTTTGTTCATGCGTACTGATGTCATAGAAACTTTGAGCCTGGAAAGACCCTGCTGCCCAGTGTAGCCTTCTGTCAGCAGAACCAGGATTAAATCAGGATTTAACAATGCAAATTCGTAAAAATATGCTGTGGTCTAGTAATCTTTTCCAAAACTGTATTTTGCCCCGACAGAGGGGGCGGAGGTACCCTTGGTACATTTTGCCGATCGCGATCGACCGGCTGGCCACAAGTGAAAAACTGAATTATCCATTAAGTTGATCGCGATCAACGGGTTATGCAGTTAGCCTTACATTATTGTCTTATAACGACTGCAAACAGCATGATTATGAAAGTACAGATTCCAAAGTGCTCTAATCAGCACAAATTAATGCCACGTGTAAGCCACCTAGTTAGCTAAGAACTTTTCAAAGATAAAGCCGTCTACATTTTTGTTGTGATGTAGTTACATTGTCAACAATAATGACTGTGTGCTATCAAATTAAACTCAAAAGAACGTATCGGAAATAGTCAAACCCATGCTTCAACACTATTACCCATATTCATGGCATTCAGATAAATTAACTATGCTGCCGTCTGGCACGACAAATACAAAATAAGTATAGCTTTTAAAACATTTTTTCAAAGAACACAGTTAACACCACCATTAAGCACAACTCTCCCACATTTTACTTACAATGTTCCAGTTGAAGTAAATGGGTGTGTGTTACGTCAAATTCTTCCCCTTCAGAAAAATGAGCATGAGAACGCTGATCCGCTACGGAGGCCTGCAGTACTCATAAAGCGTTGCAGTATTTGGCGCAAAATCATATCCTCCTGGGACCCAAGGAAAAAAGTGTCCTTCAATTGTAGGTTATTTGTCTTTGGAGGAAATAAGGCATCTTACAATTTTGATTTTTTTCAAATTCATTTTTATTTTTAATTTTACAACATGGCCTTAGTGTACAACAGAAATAAATATGTTTACTTACATCAGTGAAAAGATAGGTGCAAAAACAAAATGTCCACTACAACGAACATAAATAAATAAAAAAATAGACTAGTCTCCTATCAAAACTATTATGAATTGTTATAATTTGCTGTCTTCATAACATAAATATAAAATCGGTATAACACATTTATTCATTTCTATTCTTGTGCCATCAGCCCTTTGTAAAATAAATTATTTTTAATCGATTAATTTTATATCTACAATTATTCATGTACTTTGAGATATATCTAATTTACTTGTTTTAATCTCTCATACTAATTATATCCGTAGTTTTATTTAATAGTTATATATTTTGCTATTTGCTGTATGGTATCTGTTATGAGTCATATTCCCCTGACTTAAGAGTTCCTGGATAGACAAACTTCCAAGGTTTGAGGCCCACGCGTGTAAACACACGTGTTTTCAAGCAACATAAACATTTTATGTATTATGACATCGTTAATAATATTGGTGACGTCCGAAGACAATGGGTTAGGAATTCTGACAGTATAAATGCGTTTTGCGCGGTGCTATTAACAACTATAAAAACAGAACCAACGTCCCTTATTGATTGGTCATCCGTGTATTTTTTTAGTAAATCGGGTCGCTTGTGATTGGCTAAATGAGATGTCGTTTACACCGATGACTGACAGTCTAGTGAATGTACAGAAATGAAAGCAAAACGAGACTCCAAGATGGGTGACAAAAGCAAAACAAGCTAGTTAACTTACCATATCTGAATTATATCCATTTGCAGTGATCGCCAAGGTAAGAACATTGTGGTTGAGCCAGGATCGTTAAGTCAGTTCACATTTTCTTATAACGCCGAATATCGTATCAAAGTATTTGATTTGTTTATGTTGAGGGAAATGATCGCTGCACCATACTATTTACAATGGATTTACAAAACTAAACGCAATACCCCGTGTAAGTTTCGAGCGCTGTGAATGTCTTCCAAAGCATACGACTGAATGTCCCAAATACACTTTAATACATTAGATTCGGGCGTTAAATATAGAACGACTGATACAGCAAATTAGCTATATTTTAACGTCGACGCAGTTTTCATGTGTATAGACGGACAGTAGTTGTATGTGTAAGAGGTAAGATTTGCGATCGAAATACCTAACAGGACAGTAAGATGTAGTATGAGCCTTAATCTTTGTAAGCGATGAACGAGAAATAAGTCTTTGAATTGCATCTTTTATGCGGTGTGATTATATATCTGTTGGAGGCCGTGTTACTTTAAAATTTGTAAAAGGTCCCCTGTACGTCATTTTATCTTCAGTGTGAATCCACCCTTAGCTTCTAGGAATATGACATATTAATACAGATCCACTGTCCTGAGCATTACGCAAGAACGTACTGCGCAAAACAGGTCGTTCTCATGGCCATGAATTATATACGTATATATATATATATATCGCGATCGTGTTATACGTGAATGCAGCGTAGTGCTCGGTAATCGGCCCGCTGCCGTTTACGCTGCTCGTTGTCAGCCTATACGTTGCGCCACTTTTGCACGTAAAGAAGCGCGAGCAGGTAAAACGACGAGTCGCCTCTTTGACCCCATTGAAAATATACGCATCTGTATACAGCGTAAACAGTGCTTGCATAAGCTGCTCAGAAAGGAAAACACATTCTCCACACAAGAGATCTTATTGCTGATCAGCTGGACTAAATGTCTGACTTTTGATGATCGCGTATACGTGCTTGCTTCTGCACGGATTTGTAAGGCCTTACTAGTACTATTCGCTGATTAAAGATTGATGCTGACAGCGCAGACTGAGTATTGGAAGTTGGAGTTTTTTGCTTTTGCTTTCTGGGCATGCCTCACTGGTGTTTGGAAAGCGACCCTCCGTCCACTTGTTTCCGTTTCCAAAGCTCATCCTTCACTGCCGTCTGATTTGTGCAGTCATCTGCCGGGATCGTGTGACGGAGGATGCTCGAGGGTGCTACGGCATGGCTCACTTTGACACAGAATACCAACGTCTGGAGGCCTCCTACAATGACTCCCCGCCCGGAGAGGAGAACCTGCTGGTACATGTGCCAGAGGGATCTAAACGTGAGACTCCTTTTTTTAACTGCACCATCCCATTCACAACCCTGTGGTTTTCCTATTTTTAGAAAGTTAACCAGTTTCGCTGGAAAGAGCTGCAACGATGCAGGTTTGGCTGTTGCATTCATCCATCCATCCATTTTCCATACCCGCTTTTTGCTGTCCAGGTCGCGGCTATATCGGCGTATTTATCTTTTCTAAGTTATGCTTTACTCAGCTTCTGACGGTAGGTGGTGCTGTTTGGAACTTGGACGTTATCTAGGCGGAGCACGTTCAAATAATGTAATTAATTAGATTATTACAGTGTTTGAAGTGGGCCAGTACTCGGTGGTATGCGGTGCCAGCACCTCACTGCTTTTCTCTTCAGAGCACCTGCACCTCTTAGTATCTGCTGGTACTGAATAACAAGGGGGTACCAGCACGTGTTTTTTCCACTTAAAGCATTAGAATATAATTTAAGTATTTTTTCCACATTTTGTATAATGCCTCTTCTCTGCTAACTTCTGCTTTTATTCTGTGTTTCAATTCTCCAGCCCAGTGGCATCATATAGAGAATCTGGACCTTTTCTTCCAAAGAATATCCTTTCAGTTGTCAAGGGCCGTGTTTTCCAAAACATTTTTACTAATTAATTATTAAGGTTGTCTGCATGTCTGTTTGGCAGATATGAAACTGCAGTATAAATTTTTGGCTCAGACTATATCAGTGAAGAGTAGCTAGTTATTGTTCCGATGACTGTAACTGGCTGACTTGTGTTCTTCACTTAACCTTCCTCACATATATAATTTGCATCAGAAAAATGGGTTCACATGTATGCTGCTGGGGGAAATATTTGAGCTTGTGTAAGTATGACAGATATTTGACGCCAAGTCCAGCTCATGAAGAAGATGGTAATGCTCTAATGAAGTGATCCAGAGCTTTTTTTGCGCAAATGTAGAACACTGACATCTATTTTGGGGTCCTTTCTGTTTTCTTCTTGAAGAATGTTAGTGTGACTTTACAACCTTTTTATTCTCTTTCTGCAGGCAGTTGGTATTTGTCGTTGCTTTCACTGTGTTTTTGGCAAATTGCGTGGACTACGACATCTTGTTTGCCAACAAATTGGTGAACCACACTGACTCGGCGAAGGTGACGCTTCCAGATGCTTTCCTGCCTGTGGACGTCTGTAGTGCCAGGTGAGCTCACACAATCCCAGAAAAAAAGTCTCTCCTACCTTTGCTCTTTCTTTTTATACCTCAAACTCCCCGTATATTAAAATTTTGCTCTCCCAGGATTCGAGACAATGTGTTCGTCATCTTCATCCTCGTCATCTCCGGAGTCTTCTGGCTCCACCGACTTGTCAAATTCATATACAACATCTGCTGCTATTGGGAGATCCGCTCCTTCTACATCAATGCTCTGAAGATGTCCATGGTGAGAGATATCTCTCCTCGCCTCTCCAGTGTCCCATGTCACATTTTTTTCCCCGCCTTTCATTTTGTTTCAAATAACCAAGAACTTGCAGAGAAGGGCAGACGTTCGACTTCGGAGGGGGATTCATCTTAGTTAAACTTATGAATTGTATGTGGGTGGGGGGATCGAAAAGCACTCAGCATCTCTTACAAGAGGCAAAACGGCCATGCACACATACATCCGCGAAAATCACCCATGTGGTCATTCTCAGATGTTCTCACCGTTGGCAAGGTTTTTGTCCACACTGAGCCACAAAACATGAACTAGCGGGACATAAATGATCTGATTTACTCTCCCACCACAGGCCGACCTCCCGTACTTTACATGGCAGGAGGTGCAGGCACGCATCGTGGAGATCCAGAAGGAGCACCAGATTTGCATCCACAAGAAGGAGCTAACGGAGTTGGACATCTACCATCGCATACTGCGCTTCAAGAACTACATGGTGGCCATGATTAACAAATCCCTGCTGCCCATTCGCTTCCGCCTGCCCTTCCTAGGCGACGTCGTCTTTTACACACGTGGGCTGAAGTACAACTTTGAGCTGATCTTTTTTTGGGGGCCCAGCTCGCTTTTCGAGAACGAGTGGAGCCTGAAGACGGAGTACAAGCGGGGCGGCAGCCGGCTGGAGCTGGCCGACAGACTGAGCTCTCGCATCCTGTGGATCGGCATCGCCAACCTGCTGCTCTGCCCCGTAATCCTCATCTGGCAGATCCTCTACGCCTTCTTCAGCTACACGGAGGTGATCAAGCGAGAGCCGGGCAGCCTGGGCGCCCGCTGCTGGTCGCTCTACGGCCGATGCTACTTGCGCCACTTCAACGAGCTGGACCACGAGCTCATGTCCCGCCTCAGCAAGGGCTACAAGGCCTCTTCCAAGTACATGAACTGCTTCATGTCGCCGCTGCTCACGGTGGTCGCCAAGAATGTGGCCTTCTTCGCCGGCTCCATCCTGGCCGTGCTCATCGCCCTCACCATCTACGACGAGGACGTTCTGGCTGTAGAGCACGTCCTCACCAGCATCACCCTCCTGGGGGTCTGCATCACCATCTGCCGGTGAGGACCGCAACTGGCCAGAAGTGGTCTAGGGAATGTACGATGCCAGTCAAAAGTTTGGACGTGCCAAGTTGCTTACAAAAAAGAGTGATAGTGGCACATGGTATGACCTGGCCACCTGACCTAAAAATGGTTTTGGAGGAGTTTGACCATAGAGTGAAGGAAAAGCGGCCAATGAGTGCTTCTGCTGCTTTCCAGGTCGGAAGTTGGCCCTGAGAATGAGGTCACACATATGAGTTAACCACGTTCCAGTACAGCAATTCGGGAAGCCATTTAGCAATACCAGGGTCCTGTTTCAAAAAACAGGATTTCTTGCTGAGCCGGATGACATGTCAGATTTAAGGTACCCCAGTATAAATGGCCTTTATCTTCATTCACTTCCGTTTAGCCCAGACTACCTTAAATTATCCGGCTAAGCAAGAAATCCTGTGTTCTAAAACAGGCCCTTTCTAGCCTGGTTAATTGTCAGCCATTGTTAGAAGTATCAACTGATAACAACACATTACAGTATTTCACTCATAAAAACACAGTAGCAACACTTCCACAGATAGAGGCTGGGCAGTACTGTGTGTACGACTGATTTAATGAGCCACATATAAGACTTAAGTACTAATAAACAGTATATAACTACAGCTTTAGCTTCTCTTGATGAAGGGCGCAACCATCTTGAATTCTGAGGTCAGGGTTGTATAGAATCCTCCAACTTCAGGGGGCATTCCAGTTGAAATTTCTGACCAAGAAAGCATCAGTATATGTGAGAGCTCCTTCAGGACAGCTGGAAAATTATCCCAGGAGGCCACCTCATGAAACTGCTGGAGATAGCAGGATCAGCCAGTGCCTGGAGCGATTGGGGTTAAGGACCTTGCTCAAGGACCCAATGGTGGGATTGCTCTGGCGATCCAGGGGTTTGAATCAGGAACATACTGAGTGTCAACCCACAGAGCTGCCCCCCCAACAATTGTTTTTGTTTAATACTTTTTTGCTCAGTGCATAATTCCATATGGTTCAACCCATAGTTTTCATGTCTCTATAATTATTCTAAAATATACACAATAGTTCAAATAAACCTTTCTATGGGTAGGATGCATCCAGACTTTTTACTGGTACTGTAGTTGTGACCAAGCATCACAATAGGTGCCTTCATAAATGCTTATTTTCTTTCCTGCTCTTTGTTGCTCTTGATCTGCTGAGATGTTCAGGTGTGTGGGGGCCCATTGTTTCATGTCCAGCTTCTCGTCCTCCTCTGTAGCTCCTTCATCCCAGACAAACATCTGGTCTTCTGCCCAGAGCAGCTGCTCAAAATCATCCTGGCACATATCCACTACATGCCGGACCACTGGCAGGGGAACGCCCACCGCTGTGAGACCAGGGATGAGTTTGCCCAGCTGTTCCAGTACAAGGCCGTGAGTCAGTCATGCAGTATGCCAAGAAAATTCCAACCATTTGAGCAGGAGTTTTTAACCAGAGGTCCACAACCCAGAGATGTTTTATCAGGTCAAAATTCTAGAATTACCATCTGATTAACGCAATGCAAAAAATATTAAAGCAGGTTCAGCCCAGTCCTTATTTGTTACGTATGGATGTGATCTCACATTCATATGGGATTATTAGTGTTGGTGTTATTATGCTTGGGGTTTTACCATCAGAAACTAAACACCAAATACATAAAACAATGCTTTTCAGAGAAAGCCCAGTTTTTCCGCAGTATATTTGGGGTTACGGACTTCCCATGGAATTATCATTTGCTCTGAATTTAATGTCTAGGGTTTAGTGTCTAGTTTAGCTTCTGAATTTAGCATTTAGCACTTGGCACTTTCGCCCATGCAGGTGTTCATCCTGGAGGAGCTTCTAAGTCCCGTGATCACACCCTTCATCCTCATCTTCTGCCTCCGCCGCAAGTCCCTGGAGATCATTGACTTCTTCCGCAACTTCACCGTGGAGGTGGTGGGCGTGGGTGACACGTGCTCCTTCGCCCAGATGGACGTCCGCCAACATGGGCACCCCGCGGTGAGGCCACGGCGGCACGCTTCTCTCAGACTGAACCCTAAATTACGAACTATAAGCTACGTTTCCTTACACCGCCCTTTATGTAGTGTGCTGCAGTACTTTCAGCACTTGACTTATCCTGTACTGCAATTAATAATCACGTCCTAAGAGGTATACATTTTTTTTTGCAGTCTTCAAAATGCACTTAAATTGGGTGCTCAACATCAGCCTAATAGTTCAAATCCATTAAGGTATAATCAAGGTGTCTATTTTTGCTGGTTGCCATGGGTACCCTATTGAGAGAGTATTATTCTGCCTGGTAGTGGATGTCGGCAGGGAGAACAGAGGCCTCCATCTACCAGCAGGCGGAGGACGGCAAGACGGAGCTGTCGCTCATGCACTTCGCCATCACCAACCCTCGCTGGCAGCCGCCCCGCGAGAGCACCACCTTCATCAGCCAGCTGAAGGGCAAGGTGCAGCGAGAGGCTGCCTGTGGCCAGCAGGGCGACAACCACATCCTCACCTCCATGCAGTCTGAGTCGGAGGTGCGGAGGGAGGGGTGCTTTTGGGAGGTGGAGGTCGCAGCTATAGCCATTAGCAGCTGTCTCTTGATTGGCCGACGGTGCCTCCCGCCTTAAGCTATTGGTCACTGTTATGCCATATATCTGGATGCGCTTGGTGGCATCCACACGATTCCTGCAATACGCTGCCAGGCTCTCCCTGTGACGTGGTAACCATGCCTCTTACATCTCGCTTCAGCCCCACAGCCTGGTCGCCAACCTCCTCGCGGGCCCCCCCTCTCTGGGGTCGCTCCATCTGGGCCGGGATGCGGTGGGCGTGGGCCTCATGGAAGGGACCTCCGCTCTGCGCTCTTTCTCTCCTCTCAGTGGCAGCCAGCAACTGCGAGGCAGCTTCGCCTCCACCCGTCTGCCCCGTGGTGATGGCGCCGCCCTGTTGGGGGGCAGAGCCATGGCCGGGTCCGGGTGAGAGCTTTTTCCTGACACACAGCAAGATGTCTCATTTGATTTTAATGCTATGAGTTTAGGAACTTTTCCTCTATTTGTATCAAAGACATCCATCCATACATCTATACATCCATTCCTGCATCTTTTAACCATCTATCCTGATCTGCGGGGCAGGGAAAGACAAAAAGCTTTAGCCAGTACAATAGTTGTTAGTATGGAGTTTCTAGTTTTTCACTGCAGATACTTAATTGCCCACTTTGTGCCCCAGTAGAGGAATTACTTTGTTTCCCCTTTTGATTCCTCTCATCTTTTCTTGGTTGCAAAGAGCTGACGCCCGCACTGCAAGCTCTGGCAGCAGCGCCTGGGAGGGCCAGCTAAACAGCATGGTCCTATCGGAATATGCATCCACTGAAATGAGCATCCACGCCCTCTACATCCATGAGGTGTGGACTCCCACAATGCACTGCTTTGTTCAAGAGCCGCACTGATCGCTCAGGCGAAGCTGAAGCTGTGTGCCGTGTGTACATTCCCTCTGCTGTGACACGCAGCTCCACAAGCAGCAGTCACGAGGACAGCTGTCCCGTCACACGTGGCACAGGCGGGACAGCGACGAGAGCAGCGAGGGCGCTCCCGATGACAATGAAGGACTGCGCAACTTTCCCCGGTCCAACACCTTCCCTTGTGCTACTACACCCCACCAAGAGGGGGCGCTGCTGCACAACGCCGGTCAGCGTCGTTATGGGGGAACTACTGGTATGACCCGCTTCTCCCCCTTCTTGTAGATAAAAGGCAGCGAATAGCGATATAATTAATTGATCTGACAATAACCTCTCTTGAAACGGCTCCAGAACAGTAGTCCTCAGTCATGCAAGTTATGTTCTTACTTTTTCGTGGCTCTTTTAAAAAAGTGTTTGGGCATCACTTTCCTTTAGTGGCATCATCCCACAAGTGCAACTGCTTAGACAGTTCATTGCGGTGGTGGCATCCGGAACCATCCAAAAGCTTGCTGAAGCCTGATTAATTAACAGCTGTTATTAAAATCAGTGAACCAAGCAGGTATTTGAGGCCAGGGGCTATAGACAGTAGACGTATCAAAGGGAGTTGATTGCATTTTGGATCCTTGGAGAGGAATCTTGCCTCAGAAGTGTGACAGCCCTGCTGTCTCGTCCCTCAGAGTCTGTGAGCGGGGGCCTCCGGTCGGCGCCGAGGGTTCCCCGGATGCCCATGGGTGGCTGGGCCGAGGAGGCCCAAGCAGGCCGGCACCATGACCCGGTACCGGAGGAGGGGTCTGAGGATGAGCTGCCACCACACATCCAGAAGGTCTGTGCCGGGTCAGGGGGCTGGGAAAATGGGCCCAAGGTGACACAAACCAGTTGTAGTTCAAACCATGGAATATGCTTACAGAATTGGAACACCTCAGTGGGCGGGGTTATTGAGCTTCGTCATCACCATCTGCATTGAACTAGTTCCTATTGGTTACCTTATTGATTGACAATAGCTTAAACCAGGCACTTAAACCCAACGTCACCCATTGTGAGCTTCTGAATTTTATATCTGTGACTTTTATACTGGATTGTTTACCTCAAGGGCAGGTAAACAATACCACAATAACGTTAATTTGAGCTGGGTTTCATAAGCCTTGGTTGTCCCTCTGTCATTACAGGTGACATAACCCATATACATCACTGATTGTTGCTCATGGGTTCGACGCTCGTCCCCAGAACTGACACATGGAGCTTCACCTGAGACAAACACTTGCGCTGAACCAAGGGTGTCGCAGTGGTTTTGTGTGCGACATTCTCTAGCCTCATGAGACAGACTTTTCATCATAACAAAACATCCCGTGGAGAAGCAGAAGGCCAGTGCCACACCTACCTGGATTAATGCCCGGTTGTCTTAGCCAAGAAGAAACTGGCCATTTTTTTTAAGACCTTGGAAAGGGGTCAGTGGAGAGCACAATGAGAGCTGTTAACCTGCAACCCAGAAACTTCTCCCACACGAATGGCTGTGCAGTTTTTAATGCTGTCCTCTTTTCTGAAGGAGCTTTGACCGGATGTCCTGAAAACATTACGAAGAAAAACATTTATAACATAAATATTTACTGAAACAGCACAGTAGACTGCAGGTTCTGGTAAATTAAGGATTTAAATACTGTCAGTAATGTAGGAGTCAGGTGCAGGGGAGGTTTACGTGGAGGTGTGTGTGTGCACGTGTGTGTGTGTGTGTGTCTGTGCATTTTACCACGTGGCACTCTGTCCCACTGACAAAACTCCTTACTACTAGTTATTCTCACTGACTGCTGTGTTTGTCCTGCTTTGTTGCACTTTGATGAAATATCTCTGGAAATATTTTTATTTTCAAAAAAGGACAGCAGGGAAGATCAAGAATGACATGAAGACAAACTTTGCCAATGGCAAATAATTGTAAAAATGTATAAAGTTCATAAAAACCCTTGTGAATTCAGCATGTACTGTTCATATTAGTCTGCTGATCTTAGACTTATTTTGCTGTTGTTTGTGGGCCTGTGTCATCATTTTTCCAAATTTTAAACATAGTGCTCATTTGAAAACCACTACAGTTATTTATTCAACTTAAAGTTGTTTTATATTGATAGCTTTGTTTGCATCTCTAGTTAAAATACTAAGACTGTCAGGCAGGCCATAGTGTTTTATGGAGACATGCTGCCAGCAGAATGCACATTCACTCATTTTTCTCTAAATATCTTTCAGGGTTTTCATTGTAAAAAGCAACATTTATAGAGGGTGTGCAAGTATTTATACAAGTAACAAAAATATATTCCAGAGAAACAAACAAAAAAATACAAAATGCTCACTGCGAACTTGAATCACTGAGCTAAACTGCAGTACATGAATCCACCCCAGCACATTTTCACATATAAAACAAAAACTGGCAAACCCAGATTATCCGTAATTCTTGCAATCAAACCATATTATCATAATGCATTGTGCATAAGGTCATCCCTAAAAACAGACTTTATATTTTCTGTTTGCCACATTTCAATAAAAATGTATTTCATGTAATTTAGGTAGACGGTAAAAAGCTGTAGTGACGCTCTTTAAGCCCAGCCTACTTGTCATGATATCTAGGGTATTTAATTAGGATATTTAGAATACCTAAAGAAGTTCTGTGGTATAGCGATTGTGTGGGGAGAACCGAGGAAATACAACGACAAGCGTAAGCACGCAAAGAAATAAATATTCTACAAAGTTACAAGTAATTGGGCGAAAATGGGAACAATGAAATAATTTCAGGAGTTGTTCATATGGGAACTGTTTGAAAACTACTGTAGTCTTCTAGGCTTACGACAGTCTGGACAACTCTTAGTTTTGTGTTATTTCATGCTTTTCCTAAACTGCTTAAAATGAGTTTTAGGTTCCGTTTGAGGCGAAACCCATATATGTTCCAGATGAATCCCTAAGATCAATGCTTGGCTGCAACCTTGGCTTTTAGTGATTCCCATCAGCTTGATTCAGATGCGCTTTTAAAGCGTCAAATGTCAGTTCCAGCAGAGCTGCACATATATATGCATTTGTTGTTTTTTTATAGATTTAAATTATTTATATTATACGTTTTGTACAGCTGTAAATCCATTAATAAATTGTAAGTTTACTAAGCAGACGCTTTTTAATTGCTTTGTGTTTATTAACGTGTTATGTGTCTGTCCCCTAAATGGCTATGCATTTGACCTCTACCTTTATCTAAGTCCAGAAGATGGCGATATGTACCCATTTTGGGGCCAGCTGGCATTGCGTGAGTCCCAGTACACTTGTTCCAGGTAGAGTAGTCTGGTTACTCCCAGGTAGCTTTCAAATAGGCCCAGACCAGGAACACTGGATTGTATCTTGCACCTGTTTTGAGAACCCCCTGGACTGGGCATCTGGCTCCCCACCTCCCCAGGTCAGACTGGCCCTTGTGTACAGAGTGACCCTCAGGCAGATGGTGACATCCTATTTAATACAAATTAATATTATATAGTGTTAATGCTGCCATAAATACGTATTTCTATAAGAAATATATTAAAGAAAAAAACTACTGTTACCTTTATTTTCCTACCATGGACTACTTCTAACATTCTGTTTCTTTGCTGGCATCGTGCACGCGCCCAGGATGACCAGAAACATCTTTCGTACCATTTGCTTCCTGGCTTCTATGCCTTACTGCGCGTTCGGGTGAGGAGGTTGACTCGCATGTCCTCGTCTTGTGTTGTTTTGTCGGATGTTCTTCCAGGCGTCCCCTGTGATTGCTGGGCATTTGGCCCTGGAGCCCCTCCTTAGTGCTCACGCAGTGCTTCACTTCCGATCTCCTCAAACCCTCCATACTCGGCAGCTGAGTTTTCTTCTAATTCCCGTACCCTACATAAGACGGGAACAGTTACGATATAATGATGCAAAGTATATGATTATCTGGACGTCATTCAAGCAGGGACTGGCGACGAAGGAAACGGTCATGTCGATATTCATACGCATCGTGGTGTGTTTCTTTTTTTATTTTTCTTCTACAAAGTGTAAACAACAATATAATTTCAACTACACATTCATTAGACATAATGCAGAATAAAGCTTCCGTTAACAATCCATATATTTTAAAGTGAAATATAAACGCACATACTTTGAATTGCATTTAAGAATGAGTTGTTCACGCTTCTTATGGAATCAACAATCGTACTCTTATATGATTATACCTAGTGTCGTGTACTTGTATTCTTACTTAAAATAAAAAAATACATACATAAAAATAATAAAAACAATCCTACTCTGGGACGACGGGATCTATGTTAATGTTTTTAAATTAGAAACTTTATTTTAATTCGGGAGGTTCTCCTTTACACCCATGTTAAAAGTAGTATATCGGTGTCACGTCACGGGTTATGTGGCCCTGAAACCTCACGACGACGTGCCGTTCTGTATTCTGTAGGCATCATTTATTTCAAGGGACTCGATTCCCCCTCCCCGCTCGGCAAGTTTTCGGAGACCCCAACTCTTTTGTGGCTCGTTGTTTTAATTACCAGCTTTTTCCACCAACGTCATTGTGTACAATGCAGACATATATAAAAGAGTCTGTATCCAAAAGTGCAAGAGTTTTGTTATATAGAATATGTATAATAGAATATATAATTAAATACTTTATTTGACAGATTCGTACGGAATGAATTGGTTACGCTACTGTAGTTCAAGCTGCATTTGCGATACTGCTCGATGATGCTTAGCTTTGGCGTATAGAGAATGTCGCATATTTATCAGCAAATAGCTAAAAAGTGCTTCAGGAAAATGATAATGGATGGTCAACCTATTTATACACGAACAAATGTGTCCATAGCAAAACAAAAAAAGGTTAGACAAAAGCTATGTAGGGTAGGCTACGTTTTTAAATACGATGGCCGTGATATAAAAAAAGCATTGATGACAATGTCCGCCAGAATTTGCCGTGGTGTTGACCTTTGAACATGATGCATACGAATGATTATCGGTTACTAAATTAGCGAGCTGCTCCTCGGTGCGGGCATCATAAATTAACAATGTCGTCATCAAATAATACGTTTCTGATTATAAGCCTTCAGCGACATGCAATTAATTAAAGGTACTGTAAAAAGACACAAATTCGCGTGGTTTTATAAAGCTAAGTAATCGTTGTTTTTACAATTGTGTTATGTTATGACAAATAATGATTTTTTAATGAAATTATAAGCATTATAATTATACAATAATATGAAGTTATATTTATATGAATTTGTTTGATAAGAAGGAAATCCAGGGGGTATGTCAGAGCCCGGATAGCTCAGTCGGTAGAGCATCAGACTTTTAATCTGAGGGTCCAGGGTTCAAGTCCCTGTTCGGGCGGTTCACGTTTTTTGCTTTTGCGTGTTTTTTTCTCCAAATGACAACATTATAGCGAAATATGTAATAACACAGCGTCGATTATCTGAATGAAACAGTAGACTACTATTACCTCTACAGCGCCAAATTCCCTAATTACAGTTGATGTGCACAGAATTTGCTTGTATTGGCCATAGTGAACCTAACTTACAATTTATTGAGAATAGATACAATGTGAAAACAAAAATTATTTGAACTGGACACACCTATTAGTAGTAGAAAAAAAAAGCAGAGATCCTGGAGTGCAGTGCTATGACCAGAGTGCCATAAAACCAGGTTGTGATATTGAAGGTACCAACATAAGCCGTAGATTGCAGTGTAGCCTACGGCCACCACTGCAGCTTGTTGTCACAGTCTGTTCGCATGGTGCAGAGGATAGCTGAGGGTGCTGCTTTCTACACTGGTCAACGTCATTTGCAGCAATAGCTAATCTGCCAAAGTGTTGGATGCTGTCAAGTACTGGGTTGGCTTTTTCTACCTACCCATTTGACTATTGATGACCGTTTACATGGAGTGCTAGGTAGAGAATAAAAGGGTCGGGACGACTGCAGCGAGGTGAGACAGGTACCTGGCTGGAGATCTGAAATGACCCCAACACTGATCGTCTTCATCCTGTGCGCAGCGGCTCACACCTGGGCCGTTCCTCTTCTGGTAAGTCTGATCGGTGCTTAACCACCTTACACTTCACCTTAAATATGCATGTTTGTGCCGCTGTGTCATACGCATGGTTTGTTTCCTTATCCTTAAAGAATATTCCGGGGACAAACAGCAGCAAGAAGAGGTTCCAACGGGAACTGTCAGGTTTGTCAAATATGTGCAATCAATGCACATTTCATATGAATAAGGTCACCGTATTCAAGCATTATATGAATTTATGGGCATGTGTGTGAAATTCGTTGTTTTTACTTTTATAGAAGAGTTCATGCCTCAAAATGAAATGACAGCAATGGACAAAATTATGAGGGCAAATGAATATCAAGGTAAGAACTGTTTGGATGTCTTGCATTATGTCTACACCTAAAATGAGATGCTCCTTATAAATTTAACTCAGGCAGGTAGCATCTCAATATATGAATGCGTTTCCCCTGCCCTGTGTCCCACATCCACGCCAGCAGAGGACAGTGGCTTCAGGGAGGGCGACATTGCAGTGTCCAACAAGAGAGGCTCCAGGAGCTGCTTTGCCAGGAGCTGCTTGTGGCCCAAGTCAGTGGATGGGAACGTGTACGTCGCTTACACACTGTCCCCAGACTACAGTGAGTGTCACTGCCAGCTTTCTAACTGGAATCAGCAGTGTCTTCTGGTTCTCCTTGGGTCTTTGTGCAGAAATTCAAATAGTGGAATGTGAATGTTTAGTTCCTTAATCTTCCATGTTCCTCCATCCCCTCACCGCAGATGACCTGGACCTTATGACAATCCAGGAAGGAATGGAGGCCATTGAGAATGGCACCTGTATTCGCTTTGTGCCCCAGACACACCAGAACGACTATCTGGATATCCAGCCCAAGTCAGGGTCAGTTACCAAATACAGTGGTACCTCGGTTCACGAACTTAATCCGTTCTATACCCCGGATCGAATCCTAAAAAGTTTGAGTTCTAATCCAATTATTCCCATAAGAAATAATGGAAAAGCAATTAATTGGTTCCCGGCCCCCAAAAATACAGCTAAATATGTTTTTTAAGCATTTAAACACAAAATGAACAGGATAAAAGAAGAAGAGCATTTTTTTTACGGCTTCTAAAACGATGAAGATCTTATCCCAACATTACCCCTGTCTTGCCGCAATCGTCCGCTCCTTCCGTGTGCCACGCCCCCTCGTGTGGGATCCCCATGTGATCAGCTGTTTCTGGTTGTTGTCATTAGTCCTCCGTATTAAGTCCGTGTTTCAGTTTGTTTACCCAGTCCGGTCATTGGGTGCGTTGGACTTGCTTACAGCTGGTTTAAAGCAACGCATTCCGATCCTGATGCAATGCATTACGGTTAGATGCATTGCGACCTCTCACCCGGCTGCACAAACTGGAACAGCCTCCATGACGACACACCTTTGCCCATAGCCTATTGGCTGAAGAGTTTAGTTACATGCATGACGTTTGTATCCCAGGCAGTGCCGATGCGTAATCTCCTATCTCTCCCGAATATCGCATAAAGCAGTGAGAACTGTTTTTTAGTTAATTTGCTTGTTAAAATAAAGTTTAAATAAATGACATACATGCTCTAATAGTACACGTAAGTTAGCGGTTTATTAATTGTTAGTTACTGTAATGTTGCGCTGCTTTATTTGGTTAATCGTCCAGCCTGCGAAGAAGGCATTCAAGTAAGAATTGCATTGTAGTATGACTCCTTTCCTGGCGTGTACAATTTATATTAGGTCGGCGTTCATGGTTCTACTTATAATATTCAGATCGAGATCTAGGCCAAACTGGTTTGTTCGATTTTCAAGAAATTCAAGTTCTAGTGTGTTTGAGAACCGAGGTGCCACTGCAATGCTATTGCATTCCAATATATTCCACCAAGGACAATTGTGGCTGTTGTTTCAAAAAAAGAAAATCTAGAACCTTCAAAAAGTTTCATGTGCAATGGTGAACTATACCCAATATGCCTTGACTGTGTTTGTGTGTGTATGTGTGTTCTGTGGTACAGATGCTGGTCATACCTGGGATTTCACGGTGGGCCACAGATTATCTCCTTACAGGCTCCAGAATGTGTTACAACGGGAGTGACGAGTCATGAGCTCATGCACGCCCTGGGCTTCGTGCACGAGCAGTCACGTGCCGACCGTGACAAGTATGTCACTATCCTGTGGGGTAACATCTGGAAAGGTAAGGAAGAAAGCAATCACCATACATAGACCTACATCTGATTATTCGTGCAGTACTTTCAGGCACCTATCTCATGAATTTCCAACAGAGCATGTGCAGAAATTTGATAAGTACAAAACGAACAATCTGGACACGCCATATGATTATGCTTCCATCATGCACTTTGGAAAGTAAGTAGAGATGCAGATTTTTGGCTTAAGGGAACGGAATGCCTATTCTAAAATGGATTATAATCTATTTTGGATGCATTAACTGGAGTAGAATTTTGATGAAGGGTATCTGTTGATGAAGGTATGCCTACTCTGAGGATGGAGACCCCACCATCATTCCAAAGGGCAACCTAGGTGCTCAGCTGGGCCAGAGGTTCTCCCCCAGCGAACTGGACAAGTTCAAGATCAACAAACTCTACAAATGCGGTGAGTGTTGTGTGTCATGTAGACATGGATGAGTGATGATGTGTCTTTATCGTTCATGGGGAATGTTGCTCTGGCGTGTTCCCTGAAAAATCAAGATCAAACTTGCTGTTGATTATGTTTAATTTCATTTTGTACTATAAAGTCAGGTCGCTAATAAAAAAAGCCATGTATGATTATTATAGGCTCAGATTTAGGTGGAAAATGTCTAGAACAAATTATAATTCTTGGGAGATCACAAGGCATGTTCCATCCTGCAACTTCAGCCATTAAGTCTGAGACTGAATCATTTGTAAGGCTTGCACTAGTTTGAAATTTCTTTCTGTTTCCCAACAGATGTGTGAGCAGAGGGGTCAGAAGTCATCCTAGGTCATGGTGACCATGGAGAGTGAGGGACAAAGCTGAGGTCCCAATCATTAGATGTAGTGCAATGTTATGACGTGGTGTCAGTCAATAAAACCCTTCATTACCCGTCTCTTCTTGTTCCTGTCTGTTCTGTTACAAAAGAACATTTACATTTCATTCAGTTTCATTCAGGTTAAAAGTAACCCACATAAAAAGTGAAGACCAACAAACTACCCAAAACTACCATGATTATTTAAAAAAAAAAATTAATTTGCTCATATAAGCATTTTATGGATGGATGGATGGATGGATAGGTGGTATTGGGACTGCTTTAAATCCACTGTCACAACCTACCATACCTGTTTCTAAATTCTTTTTTTGCTCTTCTTGATGTAAAAAAACCAAAAGGTCACACCAGAAGAACACACACAAGCAATGTATCAACCAATGAGAGGTGAACGGGGCAGTCATGAATAACATTTTGCTGTCCCACAATGCAATAACCTGTCTTTTGAGACTTGCTCAGACAAGGGACATGCAATAGTCCTGCGCAATGGTCTGCGGCCTGTATCATGAAGTAGGGGTTCTTGCTTAGCTGGCTAACTTGGTCAGATGTAAGTTCCTGCAGTTTAAATGGACATTGTCTGTGTGGAAATTCAACGGTCAGCATTGGAAGACCGAAAGCATCATAGCAATCAGAGAAATGTGCCATTCTTTTGCCTTGGTGTAAAGGATCCAGTGATCAACAAAATAAAGGATAAATACAAACATAAATTACATTAAAATTGATATCTAAAAATAAAAATGAAGCAAAATAATATCAGTATTGCTCAGTGGAAGGATTAGAAGGATGATCTTTCTCCCTGTATCTATGACTCTCTTGATTGAAGATTTTATTTCTTACGTACACATTTATGCAAGTCCAACATGCAATGACATGTAAGCATGACGCATTTCTGAAACTGTCTAATGAAGAAAGCAAAGGATTCGTTAGAAAACTAAGGTTAGTTACTACATGACTAAAAACCAATTGCACATCAAAAGAGAAAGAGAAATAAGGCGATTGGCTGGAAGCACACAGACCACCAGCTGCTATTTCTTTTCTCAGTCTGGGTTTATGAAAGGGAAAAATACCTCTAATATCATACGTCTTATATTAGATATTTCAGATTTCCCAGAACTGGTCAACAAAATGGTCATTGTATTATTTTTAGATTTTTAAAGCCTTTGGCACAGAGGAACACAAGTTCATGGCTTTTAATATAATTTCTTAAATACTATGTTTTTGTAGGAATATAAATAGCAGTGTAGGCTTCTACAAGGGTACTTCTCTAAGGTTTGTAATTAACAGGCATTACACAAGACTGCCCTTTTTCCCCATTTTGTTTTTTGTAGTAGCTGAGGTTCTTTAGGTTGAGTATCTGGTCTAATACTAGTGGGATGCAAACAGCAGAGTGTACCATCATCATTAGTTAGCCGATGACTCTTTGTTTTTAAAAATATTTGAGCAGGTTCCCATTAAAGTGAAAGTGTTACATTTTCGAATGCATCCGCACTTTCAGTCTATCAGGTTAAGAGTGATATTATGACTGTACATGACCTGGATGCTTTCCAAACATGTGGAATAAGGGTTAAACAGACGGTTCTTTGACAAGTAAGACATGATCTGATAAAACAGTGGAAAACTTCCATCCATCCATCCATCCAATTTTTGAAACTGCTTATCCTTTTCAGGATCGTTGGAAGTGGAAAACTTTTCTGGAAAAAAAATCATTTAGGAATATATTCCATTGTTGACTACAAAGAGCCCTAACAATAGAAGGGTGCATTCAGCTTTCCAAGACTGAGGGTTTATCTATACCCGTGTATCCAGCATTGTTTCTCTATATTGATTCCAAGACATGTTCAACAATTAACTCTCTCTTAATCAAATTTACACTCACCTAAAGGATTATTAGGAACACCTGTTAAATTTCTCATGAATGCAATTATCTAATCAATCACTCACATGGCAGTTGCTTCAATAGATTTAGGGGTGTGGCCGTGGTCAAGACAATCTCCTGAACTCCAAGCTGAATGTCAGAATGGGAAAGAAAGGTGATTTAAGTAATTTTGAGCGTGGCATGGTTGTTGGTGCCAGACGGGCCGG
>JABFDZ020000105.1:984783-995222 GCA_019775955.2 Pollimyrus isidori
TTTACATTTATTTTTTTCATTTCATTTTTTTTAATTTTTTTTTTAATTAATTTTTTATTTTAAATTTCTCAATTCTGTCCAACACCCCCCCCCCCCCTGCTGGCAAATTGTATTGTAAACTTTACCTGATTAGCATTACATCTGGAAAATACCATCAAAAGACATTATACTGCAGCCTGATCATAATATGGCCTCTTCTTGGGACTGTCATTTCAGTCTCAGCATGTAGTGCTGGTAGCGCTCCACATTAATACCCAACATTGAGCCATTATGTTTGTTGTTTTCATGTAATGTTTGCTATTAATGTTAAGGTATGTTATGGTAAAGTATGCTTCTATGCCGCTAAGATGCACTTAATGTTCTATGTATGCATTATAAAGGTAATATGAAAGTACAGTTAACCTGAAGGCTAGCAAAAAATGCAGCTAGCCATTTTGTACATCCTATTTTTTTCTTTTGTGCAACTGTATAAATGTATATTACTTAATGTTTGTTTTTAATGTCCTCTACCTTACTGGCATGCTTAAAAAATGAGTAAGTTATTTCAGAAGGTTATGCGTTCCCCAAAATCAACTGCAACCTATGGTGGTATTCCTCAAGTTATTTGTTGCTTAGAACTAAACTGAATATATTTTTTCCAGATAATCAACTTCTACATGAACCTGTTGATGTGCCGCAATGAACAGGAAAATTGTAGGAAAGTATATGCCTTCAGCACGTTCTTTTTTCAAAAACTACACGGAGGGGGTCATTCTGCAGTGCGTCGATGGACCAAGGCTGTGGACCTCTTCCAGTATGAGGTCATCATTGTGCCATTGCACCTGGGAGTCCACTGGTCTCTTGCCGTGAGTGAATGTTGCTTTACATAAATGAGGAAAAATGTTCATAGCACAGTACATATCACAAATTGAGAGAAGCCATTGTCTGTTTTGGGGTTTTTGTCTGCAAAATCTAGGTGATGGACCTCAAAGCAAAGTCTGTGAAGTATTATGACTCTATGGGCCAGAGACATGATGACATCTGTAACCTTTTGCTGTAAGTGTACAATGTTTTTGGTGAAATGTGTGATGAGTTAAATGTAATCAGTAATCAGCGGGTCTCTTCCTTAGACTTTATTTGAAGGAGGAGTATGAAACCAGGAAGAACAAAGACCTTGACGTCTCCAAATGGGTGGTAGCCAGCTTAAAAGCCAAGGTTAGTGTAGTGCTTTAACATGAGAAAGGTGATTGCCTTTGTCCTTGCTGGTTGTCTTCTGTGGTGCTCACATGTTCTTATTTTGTCTACAGGAGATTCCTCAGCAGAACAATGGTAGTGACTGCGGAGTCTTTGCCTGTAAATATGCTGATTATATTGCTCAGGGCAGGCCTCTAACTTTTACTCAGGTATTATTTTGCGCCCCATTTTAATGTTTATTTAGCACCTTTGTTTTGGTGAATGTACTTTTTTTTTTCTTCTTCTTCTTCTTTCCGACTTCAGTTAATGTCTTCTAAATGTCCTTCAGAGTCACATGCCATACTTCCGAAGGAAGATGATCTGGGAGATCCTGAACAAGAGGCTGTTGTGAAGAGCTGTCTCCATGGAAACTGCCTCTGGCTAAGTGTCAATTGTGACACTGTTTAAAGTGACCAAAGCTCGCTAGACTGGGTGCTTGCTTACTGTCCTCTTTAAAATTGCACATGAACTTTGTGAACATTTGGCAGTGCATAAGCTATCATTTATTTTGGGAGGTTAAGTTTGTTGCAATTATAATAAATTTTGCCACTATTATACAGTTTGGGTTCTTCTGGAGGTGATAGGAATCCTGCAAAGATGTATAAGACAGATGGAGCCTATGATCTTCTACTGTCTCCTACACTGGACATTGGGATTGCATGCCCTTGTCGGCCAGCAGCTTGAAGTCCTTGCACAGTTTGTTTTTCACCCATCAAAGTTCCCAAATGTGAAATGAGTTAATGGCATTGTGCTGTATAATGGTACCTGACATACTAGGACAAATGCACTCAACAGCGCTGGAAATTTTTAGTTAAGTTATTGGGCAGTATAAATGAATCTTTGTGCTTTGTCCCATTCTTGGGTTAATGTGCCTTAACTTAACTGCACATAGATATTCACATGTACTACATGTATATAGTTTATTTTTCTGTACTGTGTGGTTGTAGTTACTTTGAAATGAAACACTTCTTTTTGTATTTGACTCAATGTGGATATAAATGCCTCTTGATTACCAACACAGTATGACCTATATGTTCAAACTTCCCTTTTTGCCCTTTTGCCATGGCTGCATGTCAGTAGGGCTCAGTATTCGCCATCATCTCTCTGGAGCTCTTATGTGCAGTTAACAGCAGACAACAATTAGTTAACATTTGGTCTTTTTTCCTTAGAAGTAATGAATTATTTATTTTATATTTTTGAACATTGTGTTTTGTGTTGAATTTCCTTTCAGCCAACAGCGAGCAGTTCAGCCTGCCGTTATGCTGACAGCAACGTATGGATGTGTGCAAAAATATCACTAAACTAAGTATTTTTATACATTCATACTTTGTTACATACATTTTGCATTTGTCCTTCCTCTGCTGTAATTTTGATTTGACTGAGAAATTGCAATAAATGCCACAAAGCAATCAGCAGTTGAATTCTAGGGGGATTTGTGTGTGGATGGTAGTTTGTGAATTTCCTTTTGTTCTTAATGACACTTATCTTTAATTTTATGTGTTATTGAGAGTTCACATCACATACGATGTGTACAGTTGAGACAGACAAAAACAATTCAGATTTATGAGACTCATCCATGGTATAGTATATTGCACAAATTAATTGTAAATGTTTAGGTCTTGATTGGGTAGAGGAATGGCTAGTCCTTCAGTTAAATAGCCCAGATCCAGAGCTGCAGCCAGCTGGAATCAGAGTGCGCTTAGCAATGTAAAAGCACCGCTGAGTACCTTTCGTTATTAATAATTATGGCCCCAGCAGGGGTATTAAGCGCAGACTATGTAGAAAGAAAAATAAACAGGAAAGGGCTTTGCACAATAATCTCACATGCTGATGGTGTTTTGTTATTCTGCAATAAGGCATATGCTAAAAGTTTTTGAAGCACATGGGGATTGTTTTCTGCAGTGGGCAAATTGGGTTTGGCCTTGCTTAAAAATTGACAGATTGTACAGACTGTAGCCTGCATGCATTGGCACCCAACAGTTCAGCTTCCAAAATAGATATGTCTACTGAATGAGCAGTTGTGCCCCTTAGCATAAATTGACTTTGAAAGCTACAATAAAACTGATGGCACTTCTTACCCTGGCCAGAACTCCTAGGCTTGTGTAATGTGATTATCAGCTCTCCAGCTAGAACACCAAATGCAGCGATTTGACGACTACAGCATTGTATGTTAAATAAGATTTGTGATCACTTGAATTGTCATCTTGAGCACATCAGTTAATTGAATGAATGAAAGTTACATTTATATAGCACTTTTTCAAACACCCAAAGTGTTTTATAGAACCAATGGGGAGACAATTCAACTGCCACCATTATACCCACCTGGATGATGCAATGGCAGCCATTCTGCACCAATATACTCACCACACAGTAGCTCAGGCTTTAGCCAGGGAATTGGTGTACCACCCCTACTCTTTCAAAAGATGTCTAGGGATCTTTTATGATATCAGAGTCAATACTTTTTTTTTACATCTCATATGAAGGATGACACCATTTTTACAGCACAGTGTCCCCATCACTGAACGGGTGCCTTGGGATCCACAATGGCCACAGGATGGGCTAACCTGTTGGCCATTTCCAGACCTCTTCCAGCAGCAACCCTGTTTTTATGGCTGCTCTCCCATCCAAGATTCGCAAGATTCATAACTGGTTAGCTTCAGGTGGATTACTTTCTCTGAACTGCAGGTGGTACAGCTGCTGGAATACTATTATTGACATAATAAAAAAGGAAATGGTCGTTGACGTATTATATTTTATTGTTGTACTTCGTTCTGTCTTTCCACTACTATTCCGCTATATTTTCCCTGTAATTAGTGCATCAATTTCCAGATATTTCGTTTACAAAAAAAGGGTATCGGATTTGCAACGGAAATAATTTCAATAACGGCAAAATGTATTCAAATATGTTAATCGGTCTATTCAAATATTATATTATATTGCACTCGTTAATTTGCTTTTGTTGATAACGTGGCAGAGGTTATGCATAATCTATTAGAATTATCATATTCCATACTGAACAATCAATAACTGCAAGATACAACGACACCGCACGAACAGCACGGAGGCCCGCCACCAAACGCTGAATCCGGCCAATTTATAGACGTCATTTCCGTCTCCGTTTGCCGCCAGTGGGAGGGTAAAGGGCGAGGAGACGCGTTTAGCTGCGCCCGTCTGCTTTTATTTTACTAGGTAGTTAAGAAATTAACGGCAACCGAAGACATGAGCGACAACGAGAAGGATTTTGTCGAACGAGTACGTAAGGCGAAATATTTAACTGCTCTCAAGCACTATATATATGGAGGATGTCTGTGAGGAATGTGACCAGTGCGTGAGATTTTTTTTTCCTTTGGCCGTCGTCTTTTCGGCTGCCATGTCGGTCTCGTTCAACACCAGCGTCTCCGAAGCGGAGCCGCTTTGCTAAAAGACCGATTGTTTGGGTGTCGTTTGCATCTCAGATTTGTATTGATAGTTTGCGGTAAATAGTGAGGTCATGATAATTTTCGATGTGTTTATGTTTTTTGCTCCACTTTTAGCGAGCCACTTTGCATTAGCGATCACGTTTTCTGCCTCATGTCGGTAATGAAAGAAGGCTAGCTGTTAGCATTGCGGGGGGCTGAGCTAGTGGCACAGTTTTTGCCTTAACACGTGCAAGTCGAATCTTTTTACAATTCAGGTATCGTATGTGACGACCAGATCGCGCTATACATGGTTGGTTATCTGTTTGAGTCGTAATTATTGACTCTGATTTAAGTGATATGAATAACTAGCTGAAGGACCATGCGACTTAATAACGACAATCAATCAGAAGGTGTATAAGCCGAAGTTCCATACAAGCAGTAGGTAGAACCGGTAAGGTATGGCCCATTGTAACTTTACTACAGACCCGATGCCTTCATAAGTAACATTATTCTACGTCTAGTTTGTGTAGGCGGCTGCACATGTAAACAGATTAAGTAATTTTGCATCTTGAAGTCTTGGGGCGTAGTTATGCGGTCTTGAGGTGGAGGTTTGCGAGCGGGAGCAAGAAACTGTAACGGCCACCGTGGAGTCCTTCAGCAAGGTACTGCACTACCATGCTGAGTGCTATCGCCTCTGCCGGATCTTCTGGGTTATTAATGAGTCGATGGATTCCCAGTGTATTCAGCACTTGGTGCTTTCATTGAAGCCGTTCAGATTTAAGGTTTGTGTTACTCAATCTGCTGTTTCAGCTTAAATCAATCTCACTGGTTCGGTGTAACTGCAAACAGCTGCATCGATGCATGAGCACCATTTAGGTTGGTTTGCTTTTTTATGTAGGCGGCCCCCACAAATACCTTAGACATTCCTCTGATCCCCCCATCACCCCATTAACGCTGTTCGCTTACTGTAACGTCAAATGGAAGCTGGCAGACCTGAAAGTCCTGATAGCCCAGCGTAGATGAAGGCCTGTACATGGGTCGCTTCAGGGCCGCTTCATCCTCAGTCGATCTTTCATAGATCTCAGATATTCCCTTTCAATTTACCTTAACTGACTGTAGCAGTGCTTTGGTCCAGCATTTAGTAGCGTCATGCTAGGGATTAAGTCAGTATGTTTAAAACTCTGGACTAATACTGTCGATTTTGGCATGATACAAGTGACTCACATTTAGATGCAAGACTACACCACCCTTCAAATTTTGACACAAAATAGTTTATTGCAGTGTTATATGGATATTTACATAATATCACATCTGCCAATTTTCTAGTTCTACTTTTTAATTCAAGGATGTACTGGGGTTTAAGGACAACTGCCTCTTGTTTTGTTTTCTGACTGTAGTTTTTATATATTCTTCATCCTTTTCTTTTTTGTTAAGGTTAAGGTTGGAAGAAGGAAAATGCGGAAGAAGTCAAATGTCAAGTTTAATAAGAATAATTTGGAGCTCAGATGTGTGAAGCTGAATTTTAAGAATGCATGCTAATTGAGGAGCAAAGAAGTCTCCACATGTAGAGTGTATTGGCAGTGTGAGATGGGGGAAGAGGAAAGAAGTCAGAAATTTGAAACTGAAGAAAGAAGAAGAGATGTGTTATGAAGTTATGAAGTTATGAAGTTAAGATCAGAAGTAATCGGGGATAAGATCACTGCGCTAAGTAACTACTAGTCTGTTTATGTCATAGTATGATTTCCATTCATAAGCGTGCATGCATTTATCTGTATTGTCCAGATTTTTTATGGAGGATTGCTCTGTACTAAGATAGTGGTTGAGTGAATCCCACTTGTAAATTAATCTACCTTTTTAAATTGAACTTTTTTTCTACATAGATTCTCATGGTTTTTTTTGGAGAGATACTGAGTAAAAAGATTCTTCTTTAATTGCATATATTTATTTGAAAACCACATGTACTTGGTTGGTTTTTTTTTTGTTTTTTTTTTAACTGTTTGGGATAAACCTGAATCAGATGGACAGCGATGTGTTGCAGTAGTTTCACTGTGCAGCTTAGCCTTGCTCGGTCCAGTCTCTTCCCCCCATGATAACCTGGCTGTGATTGATTTAGGAATCTCGCTCGGCTTCTCGGAGTGGGAGTCCACGTGGGTCGGGTAAGTCGGCCAGTCGGTCTCCCGCGCAGTCTCCGGCGCCGTCCAAAGAGGGCTCCCATCACTCCAGGTCCAAGTCCCGTTCCCGCTCAAGGTCCAAATCCAGGTGCGTGCCCCCCCCCCCTTTTTTGGGTTAATGTTTGGGATATTACTGTTTTGGGATGGTTCTGAAGATCTGGGGGTCTCATCTGACCGCCTTTATACAAGCTGTCAGGCACGTTAGGATGGGGGATAATTTATTTCCTGGCGACTTGCAGTAATCACTTGAGGATACGCTGTAAGTGTAAGATTCCCCTTGATTTTGGCAATGTGCACGGTACTTGCCAGTCATGCACCAGTGAAACGGTCAGCTTGATAAACGGATGAAATTCTAGATCTACTTGAATTTGCCTCTGTAATGTTCATGGCTGACGAGAGTTCTCAGGTCTGTGGTGTATACTCATTCGCTCTCTCCCTCTCTCTCGCCTGCCGCAGGTCCCGCTCTTACCGCAGCTCCCGCAGACACTACACACACTCCCGGTCCCGTTCCCGCTCCCGCCGGCACCGCTCGCGGAGCCGCTCCCGCAGCGGCGACTACCGCCGGCGCCGTAGCCACAGCCGCTCGCCCATGTCCAACCGCCGGCGGCACATTGGCAATAGGGTAAGGGCCCGACGCCTTGGGGGCCACGTCTGCTGCACGGTGCTCTGGTTGAGTGGGGGTCGCACTCTGCTTGGTCTTACTGGGGAGATAAATATGGGTCCTCTTCCCTTCGTGTAAACTTAGGTTATTATTTTTTTTTACACTAAATATTATATACTGCTAAATTTTAACTCCAATTGCTGGCCTTCATCAGGAGATGAGCTTGAATAAAAAATACATAACATGCATTTGACTGAAAATCTATGATTCCTGATTAAAATCCTCCAGAGTTTGCAAGTCCCGTGTTATGAGAAACTTTATTGATTCCAGGGAGAAATTCGTTTCATCTTTCTCAGGCTGTTTCGGATTTATGCAAAGTTATGGTTGTGCAGTGCATTTCTGTGGTCTGACCTGATGCTTTACACTGTAGGAATGGGAACGAACTGGCTTGCAAAACGTCCGTTTGTGCATATTAAAATGTCACTGACACCATAATTCTGGTTCCGAATTCACAGGGGCCAATAGCTGGAAGCTTAGGTTTGGCCGTGAGTCCTGAACTTTGAGAGGCAAAGCTGGCCCTCACCCTGATGTTTTTAGGAAGTGCAGGAGTGGAGGTCAAAGGGGCTTGTTAATGACGGCTGATGACATCGGGATATAGCTTTGGTAATGGAAACGTCGCTTAGCTTTTACTGCGCTGCAGCCTTTATTGGCGTTGCGCATTAGCAGCGGCCTGATGCATAATATTATGTAACAAGTTAGGGGAGATGCTGTGAGATGTAATGTACTCAGATCTTGCCTACAAACCCAGAAGGCAACTATCCAGATTTTAATACTTTTTTTTTTTTAATTGAAAAAATGTATTAATTCAAAATGGGGAGGAACCAAGTCCTTAATCTCATTTGCTATTGCGAGAAAATGGTGGCATTGCGCTGACCAACTGTCTAACAATCTGTTGTTTGTTCTATAGCCGTGGTTACAAAACAAGCATTAATGTATGATTATTCTGCTGGGCTGTGTTGCGAACCTGAAGTCTTAGTTGGAATAATTTCCCACACCTGTCCCTAGTCCTTTATCTGCTCTGGATTTTTTTTTTTTTGGGCCTCTTCACTGAGCAGCTGGTCGGTGCTGTCAGAATAACTGACTAAAAATGCATTTTTAGTATCTGCTGTGATGGATTTGATTGTTGTGAACAGGGTGTTTAATCTGTGCCGATTTTACACTGAGCAAACGGCCCTCGTGGTTGATGTTGCTGGAAAAGGCTGTTAGTGTGCAGAGTGACTGTGTGCCTGGGCTCACATAATGCTACGACTGCTTTTGTTTGAATGGCGGACGGGGTAGAAGCTGCTGGTTTTTGGTCTGTGGGAGGTAGTCAGTAGGCATTTGGAGCTTTTCTGTTCTACCCTATGTCTATGTCCATGGTGAAGGACTTGGGCCCCGTTCTGCTCTGTCTTCAGGCCAATCCAGACCCGAACTGCTGCTTGGGTGTGTTTGGTCTCAGCCTGTACACCACCGAACGCGACCTGAGGGAGGTGTTCTCCAAGTACGGCCCCCTGTCCAGCGTCAGCATCGTGTATGATCAGCAGTCTCGGCGCTCCAGGGGCTTCGCCTTCGTTTACTTTGAAAACAAGGACGACTCCAAAGAGGTAAGAGCTCAGCTGAAAGGGTGCTTGGGTATTGTAGTCTGCTGCGGGCATGTTGGGGAGGGCAGACTTTGTCTGCTCTGGAACATGAGGACTACAACCTGGAGATAAAATGTGCATGTAGAATGTTTGTTTTAGTGACTTGGTCATTTAATGGAAAAAGCCTAAGTTGTTAATGTCACCATTCTGAAAGTGTTTTGTTTACAAACAGTGTGGTTAAGTCTGTATTCAGGATACGGGGCAAGTTTCCCTGATTCATGCTTGTCTGTCTGGTGTTGCTCCCCAGACAATCTCGAAATAGCTCTCCATAGAAGTACTTCCTGCTTCTCTAGCCCACTGATTAGAACGTTGTCTCTCTTTCCATGGCTGGCAAACATTGCAGGAGCCGAGTCCCCACGGGCTCGGGATCACTTTGTGCAGCCTGGTGTCTCCCTGCCGCATGCGTTTCTTGGTTTTCCGGGGCCGATTCTCCGGGCTGCTGTTTGGCTGATGACTTTCTTACGGTCTGTGTTCTGTCAGGCCAAGGAGCGTGCAAACGGAATGGAGCTGGATGGCCGTCGGATCAGAGTCGACTACTCCATCACAAAGAGGCCTCACACCCCAACCCCTGGGATCTACATGGGACGGCCGACCTAGTGAGTGATCCCGGACGCTAAAATGGTGCTTCTGCAGCGTACAGGATTCTTGGACCATTGGTTCCTTGTCTCGCCCCCCGCTTTAACATGGTTTTGCTCTCTGTAGTGGTGGGGCTGGAGGCGGACCCAGCTTCCGCCGTTCTTCCCGCGATTACTATGAGAGAGGCTACGACCGCGGCTACGATCGCTATGACGACCGGGATTACTACAGGTCTTACAGGTATGTGCCCGTGACCCATCTTAGGCAGTTGTGTGTCCAATCTGACTTGTCCTGTAGGCGGTGCGAGGCTAATGACTTGGGTCTGTACCGTTTACTTTTTGTAGCGTTTTGTGCATTAGCACTGCCTTTTTAATTCAAAGCGGGCTTTGCTGTTCAGCTGTTGTGGTGCAGGGGCTAATCTGCTTAAACATGCCTGTTTATAGCATTTAGTGAGTCAAAACCTACAGCTTGGTCTCTTTTTCAGACGCAGGTCCCCATCTCCATACTACAGTCGTGGGGCGTACAGGTCGCGTTCCCGGTCGCGCTCCTACTCGCCTCGTAAGTGCCTTCCACGTCCCCAGATCGCCACCGTATGCCAGCACTGAATGAGAATAAAATGTCGAGGTTCTGTTTGTGAAAGGCTGATGTCCACGGTCAACATATGTCGCAGTCCTCATCGCTTTCTCTCTTTCCACAGGTCATTACTGAAGAGTCACAAGCAGCCCTTGTGTTTGTGCTGACAGCGGTCACAGATGTTTGGTTGGGGGGGTGGGGTGGGCGATACCTCTTGTCATAGTCTGTT
>JABFDZ020000105.1:995302-1016492 GCA_019775955.2 Pollimyrus isidori
CTTTTTTTGTGTTGCCGGGCCCCCCCCCCCCCCCCCCCTTGTTTTTTTTTTTTTTTCCCTCTCATTTATTTGTAGTTGTACACAAACCAGGTTTGTATATAGAAAGTGGTTCCTTTGGGCTGGGGTACATTTCCACAGCCCTGATTCTGTACTATGTGTTCTGCTTTTAATTCGGCAGTATTCGAGCAATAAACTGCCTATTCACACAATGCGTTGTGCTTCATCGGTCTTTCCACCCCCTACCCCCAGCTTCCCTGCCATTTTGGCGAACACTGTGGCGTATGTTTATGGCTTACCTGTGCAGCTCACAAGGCAGTGTGCTCACTGGGGATGAACTTGCTGGAAGATTCTAAATCCCCATTATTCTCTTCTCGATTTAAGTCTGATCACTTTACAGCTATGGGTTTGTGGCAAGCAGCCATGTCAGATCAACCATATAATTGCCCAGGTTCAACTGGGACCTGGACCTGAAATGTAGCATCACCCTGACTGAAGCATGATGTGTGCAACCTATTGAGCACAGACAACGGTTACGGCCACCATTTTGAAATGAGTTCCGTCAGAGTCCACTTTGCTGTAAGCCCTGGATGTAAGAATAAGCTAGGTGAGGAAGTCTTCCAACCATTCCTACACTTGTGTGGGAATATGCACACCCTGCTCTGTCGTCTCAACGTCTTCATTGGTGGCAGTTGTAAAATGAACACACAGTTTGCCTGACAACTACTACCTGCTGCGCTGTACAAGCCTGGCACAAACCATTGGTGCATTTTGTGTTCCGTTTTCTGAAAGGGGAAGTGGAGAAAACCGTAATCTTTGGTTGAAGAGCGCTAAATGCGGTAGACGGTAGAATGAAATGCTATGAGCATAAAACGATTAATTAAACGTTCAAAGTGTTAACGGTGTACTGAGGAGGGGGTGAATCCTTCCCTGTTTACAGTTGTTAGATCAAGTTTATTTTATTGTCGTAAGCTGTTTCACTCTTACTGCAATTGGAAAGCACATTCTTCGGGACAATGACGCCACCAAATTACTTAATGACAACTCATTGGTACTTTTTATTTTTTGGTGCTTTTATTCTTCCGGGCTAAAAGTCTTAGTCTCTTTAGGTAGTAATGTTTAGCGATCACCAAAAATGGTCCGCAGTTCGTGTACTCGGCAGCGCACAAAAATTTAGGCGCGTGGATGCCTGTTGGGTGGGGCCGTTTTTATGTCTCCCGACCTGCGCCATCGCACTAAAAGATGAATGAGGCGGTTTATGAAAAGAGCCAAGGACGAATAACACTAAGTTTTTTTTTTCTTCTTCTTGCATTTCGTAAGATCGTTTGTGAAACATTACCAAGGCATTATCACATACAATTCAAAAGATTATCACTCAGCTTTGATTTAAAACTGTTGTAGCTGCTGAACAACAGCAGGTGTCGCGATTTTCAGTTTTCACTCCAGCGCAGTTCGTTTCCTTCATACTGCAATCTATTTTCAAATAGGCTCTGGAGATACCCGAGGTTCCGAGAGTTCATTGTAGATATCGGAATATTCCCGATCTTTTGTTCCACCCTGCTAAAATATAATTACTATAGATTGGTAATGTGCATGGCTATATAGTTATTTCATTTTTAGGACGTCTGTATCAACACTTTTGTGAGATTTGTTTTTAATTCGAAACGTGCAGAAACCGACCTTAATTGACAAAATTAAACTTTTAATAAAAATGATAGTTTTGGTAATATTCTTTCTCTTCTCTGCGGCACATCACAATGTGAAGATGTCCATAACACAAGTGAAAAATGTTAAGTTTACAAGCGACGAAACAAAGAATATAGAGGTTTTACGATTTCGCTCTATTTAGACGGCAAATGTCGCTCGACACCAAAACGTTATTACTAAGAACATACAGGTAATGGCTACCGCGTTCTGGTGCTAAGCAGATCGTGGCGAAACAAGGCCACGTATATTTGACAAAATTTGGTTTTAAAAAAATAATTTTCCCACATCTATTTAGTTTTCCATTTTTACATTTAACGTAATTCCACAAATTATCAAATCCAGCATTATTTCAGGTTCATTAAAAAAAAAATCGTACATAAAATATTTTCTTACTCATATAATGTCCCGTGATTGTATGAGTAGCTCTTCATATATTGATGTAAATCAATTATGGTTAAATATTTGTAAATTGTTACTTGAATACAAGGTTCTCCTTGAACAAACACATTTTGTTCAAAATGTGAGCGAGCGGTGAGATTTCAAAAGTGGAAACTGATATGCAGTGTGACGACTGTGTATTCTGAACATGGCGTTGTAACAACTGTGTTTGTTGTTGATTTGTGTAAGGAGCAAAGGCAGGTCTGAGTAAGGGTCCATGAATCAGTGTTTCATACCCATTTTAGATTTCATATGGTATTGTTTTATGTCCGCTGAAAACGTAGACAATAACACGTTTGTCAGCGGTGCAAGGTTTTCAAAACATGTATTAAGCTATCTACGTACGCAAAAGTAAATTTGGGCTTTCGTCGAGACAATGTGTACCATTTTATACGTACAAGGTCGCAGCTACACTTTAAGAATTTATATAATTCAATTAATTCAGTTTATCCCGAAATCTCCAAGAGAAATTAGATGCCTTCAGTCCGTAAAGTTTAGACATTCCATCGGTGAGTGTAGATCGGACTAGAATAACAAGGTCGGTCATATGAACTGTAATGTGGCGGCAAATTAAACCTGGTTTCACTACCATGTTTAAAACGGGGCTTCGTAAAACCCCGTCACGCCGACGATCGCTTCCTGTAATGGTTGCGTCGAGGGCAACGCGGTTAAGTTGATACAATGTCCGACGGCTGCTTAGTGCCTAACAAAGGAATTCGCAGTGTAGGCCTACGACGCGTGTTTTTGCATTATGCTGGTGGTTTTGCGGAACATTATATTCAGCTGCATCATACTTCTTCCTTGAGAAATAAATGTGTGCGCGAACTGTTTACTTTAAGCGCTGCTTGAAATGAAATCTTTATATTTATCGTGCAGATAGACGCACAACTGCTGGCGAATCGCTTACGCAATAACTTCGATTAAGGGCAGTATTGTGTGCCTGGGTTACACCCACCCCTTGATAATGTATATGTAGGATTTTCTTAAAATAATGCAACGTTTATAACCTAAACAATTGATGTTACGTGCCATTTGCTGCGCCGTCGACGTTAAAAGCTTACTGTTTGATTTATTAAGACAATAAATCCCATATATACTTAATTTTCGAAATTACAGACTGAATTTTAATTTAGAGTAAATAAATGAAGGACAAATGTTGGGGTTAGGCAGTTCCCCTGTTTAACATGATCAGATCCTTGTCCATTTTGTTACACACTCTAAATGGACTCTTCGCAAGCGTTGAAGTTCCTTCTGCCGCTTGCCAGGTCTACTGCCATGTGTGGGGGCGTGTTCCCGCCCCCCTTTCGGGTAAATTCGGCCGTATTCGGCTTCTGGGAGTGGATGTCCGAAGACTCAGTCATACGGGAAATCCAACCTCTTTACCCTTCAATCAATCCAGCCTTCCAAACTACTGAGAAAGCGAGATAGACGCAGCGATAACAAACGGGAGGCCATCGCCGGTGTAGCGCGACCCCGGTGCGCGTTTGTCGTTTTTGGGTCCCGCTGCATCAGTTACTGAAATGAAACGCCTGCGCTTTCTTAGACGAGTACGAGATTCAGGTTGTCATTCACGAGTACCTGCAATCGTTGAGTAAAATAATTTTTGGATTAAAGGCTATAATTCCACGCCCCCCAGCCAACCCCCCTCCCTCAACAAATGACCTGCTTCTATGTAGGCAATATTGAAAGCACGTCTTTTGTGGGAGGGGAGAGAGGTGTCATTATGGTTTGTTTTCATTTACTAAATATTATGACCACCGTGCGCTTTAACGCAGCTTACCAATAACACAACACTACTGGTACTATTTAAGGGGGCTGAATGAACGACCTCGCTGACTCCGACAACCCCCCCTCTCTTTGATTAATTTACCCGGAGGGTGATCTTGGTGCCACTTGGCACCTACACGCCAGTTCGTTCGGAGCACAGATGCTGTCGTGCACAGCACATCCAGGCTACAAACAAAATTTCTGATATTTTAAAGGCAGATTTTATTTAGAGGCGGCGCTTGCTGGCTCCAGGGTAGCGTCGTAACGACACTTTTTTTTCTACCCCAGTCAAAAGTGTTTGACCAGGAGCAGAGTTGGAACCGGGGGAGGACTGGACTTGGGGGGTGATAACTGCTTTTTGCAGGGTTTTTCCTCTTTTATTTTTTTCTTTTATTTTGTATTTTTTTTCTATTTCGTCCTCTAGATTTTTCTTCCCGTCTTATTTCATATCGGGATTCCCTTTTGGATCATGAACAAACTATACATCGGGAATCTGAGCCCTTCGGTCACCGTTGAGGACTTGAAGCACCTCTTTGGTGAAAGAAAGCTTCCCTTAGCCGACCAGGTTCTGCTAAAATCCGGCTATGCCTTCGTTGATTTCCCCGATCAAAACTGGGCCATTAAAGCCATCGAGACTTTGTCAGGTAAGTGTACTGTACACTTCAGAGATCACTCAGTCTCGGTACGTAGCACATGGTATCAAAAGATGAAATCATCAAAACATTTCTTTGAAAAGGAAATTCAAGTAACACTGTGGAGATCTTCGCAGGATTTCGCTTGGGACGCCGAGCGCGCAGTGTTACATCAGTGCCCGAGTTGAGATAGTAACTCCCATACGGTCATCTAAAATGGAGCAAATTAAAGATCACATCCACTCAACAGAATACTCCTCGGTAATACAACGGGCAAGAACAGCGCATGCAATGCATTTAACGGTCAAAACCCGGAGGTATAATGCTATTTGTATCTGCTGAAAGGTCTACTTCGCAATCACCCGTAGACATTTATGGGATGGTCTGATGCCCGGGTAGACATAATTATTTTTCAGTTATTTTTTGTTTTGATTTTATTGAAAAGAGCCGACGAAAGTAACCGTAAAGAATGTGACAAATCCATGTTCCTAAGATGCCCGGGTAGGTTTTTACGAGGTGTCCTGAGGGTAGGTGATGGGGGTCCGGAGGAAAGTGCTGATAAACAGGTAGCAGGGGGAACGAGGTGCGACTCCAGTTCCGAGCTGCGCCAGGCCACTTCAACTCAATCGCAGTGTAAAGGCAAAATGCAGTGTAGGTCTTGCACGCTGTTCAATTAAAGCTCAGCCTTATCAACAGGCGGGGAAGCCGTACCTCCGAGATAAATAAAAGCATATCCTTTTTAGGAAGTCTTACCTTAGGTCTTCCTCACAATATTTACTGTTAAAATAATACTGTCCCCTCAGCTCGCTAAGCGGTTTGTGGGAGTGGAGAGCATGGCTGCCTCTTCATCATTGTGAGTTTTTAAATATGAGCTCATCAAGCTCTTTTGGCGCCGATTTTCTAAAGTGTAATTAATAAAAGGAATAACGTAAACGTGTCCATTAATTGAGGGCAATCCATTGTTCTTCCATGGCCATTAAAAACCCGGAAACACTCCTTTATGGTTATTTTTAAATTTTAAAATATTCTAGAAATCTCTTTAAATTGTCCAGTGTTCTTAAACAGATTGATTAAAACGTGTCAGTAGAAATGTAAATGATAATAATTAAAATATCTTAAGGGCACATCGTTTTTTAGCGTTCCCACGCTGAGTTGTAATATTGATATTCCTGGCTAGGTAATCACATATTTATTTTTCCTCTTCACAGGAAAAGTTGAATTACACGGCAAGGTGATTGAGGTAGACTACTCTGTTCCGAAAAAACAAAGGTAATTCTGTATTTCGTTTTTAAATATCTATATCATGTCACCCTACGTATACCCTAAAACCCAATGGCGATGGAAGACGGGGGGCACGCTTTTATGATGGGCACGTTTTTGTGGTATCTGAATAATGCTATCATTTTCAAACAGCAACGTGTAGTGTACAAAGCCCACGGTTTTCTCACCTTTATTTATCTACAATGTCGAAAATTGTCGCTATTAAAACAGACTTGACTGTGTTTAACGTTCTACATGTTTATGTACATTTATGCTGTGGTAAACAATTACATTTTAGAATGAGTCAAAACTAAAACAAATACTTCCTGTTTTAAAGTCTCGTGCATATTTCCATAATTGTTACTGTTATTTTACTAATGAGAATATATTGTTGAATACTAGGGGAGTGTGACTCGTTTGTTCTAAGTTACTTCCTTATTTTTTTAATCTGTTTTTTGTGTAAAACTCATTAATATGTCTCTTGAATTTGGGAGATCTAATTATTACTCATGACGAACGCATCTACAATAATAAAGCACACTGTAAAGTGTTTGACTTAGTTTAACGTGCAAGCTATATTGGTATACGTATAGAAATTTGATTCCGCTACAATCACCATGACTTTCCTTTATAAACTGTTTTTACCCTCTATTTCCCATATTATTATTTTTAGATAGCTTTTCCCAACGATTGTAGGCCCTTTGCGTGAGAAGGCCTCATTTATAGTTCTGCATTAACTAGGTTAACAGACAAGAAAATGCATTAACCGTTAGACTGGCTTGCGGAACGCAAATACGTGTGTGCCTGAATGATTAGGAGTTACAATATAAGAAATGTAAATGATTGAAATACGAGATGTTTACCATATTAGTACCTTTGCTGATAAAGGATTATGGGATTGCACTACAGAATAGGCGTTTGTTCGAGCTGTCTGTTGTGTCGATGGTAAAATAGTAGATGATTGGAAATATGTAAGTGTTTAAATACGATTTTAATTCCCACCGTGAACATCCACATTGTTTCCAAGTATAAGCATTACAGTTGTTTTGTACATTACAAAAAGGCGGGCACGCGGGGAAGAAGGATATCCGCTTTAAGCTCAGGGCTGCGTGACCCCGCGGCGAAAATGCGGGGCCTGCGAGCACGTGACCGCTGCTATATAGTCTACATGTGTTCCAGCCACGTTCTAATAGTACGAGGGGAGGGTCGGCAGTGCGCCGTCTCCACGTCGCCCAATTCCGTCAACTAGCCACGCTTCCGCAATCTATAATGTCCCATAAAGAAATACCGAGCGTTTAATGGGAACGCTGAGAGAGCGCTGCAAAACTAGGCCTTATCCTCACGACCCTTTAAAATGAAACCAAATGGCGGAATACTTCACAGGAAAGCATTCTGCATTAATGCGAAACGAGCAGCCAACAAAGATATTCGGGATATTGCTGTTATAAAAGAGTCGATTCCCGATTAACAGTGATTGTCTGATTGTATATATTCGGTGTGTATATCGTAATGCTTCTTGAAATGGGCAGAACCCAGATTTCAAATAAAGCATGGCAGCCGTAGTACTACAGTCGCCTCCTGACATGGAGACGGACCTCCGCAGTAAGCATGCAGAACGTGTGCGTGGGGCTCTCTCATTGGTGATGCGTGGTCCATACAGCTTAAAGAGGTGGTCTACATTACGTTTGGAACAAGGAAGCTGTCGTATGTACATTCACTGGCGTGCATGGAATTCCGTTTCATACACCTTCCAAAAATTTCAAGTTACAATAGCAATGGGCACGAAAGCGCAAACGAGTTTTCTGGCACTTGGCAATTTTGTTGATTGACAAAAAAAGAATTCCAGAAAGTTAACTAACTGAATAAAATTGCTCCCCTTGATTACACAGTTTTTGTCGAGCAAAAGCAGCATATAACGAATTCCTTTACAAATATTTTAAATTCAGCGTCGTGTAAAGAGTGGACGCGTGTTAAATTTCCAAATTTACTGTTCGGTTAAAAAAACATTGGCAGTTATTAATTAGCAGGACACTGCGTCATGATCGTGGCAATAATGATCAGTGAACGTGGCAGTTAGGTAATGATTTAGATATTTTAAGGTATACTTAAACATTTATCTCTGTTTTGTGAAATACCGTGTAATATAAAATATTTTAAATTATGTGAAATTAATTTCTGTATATCTATATAGAGGTTTGCAGGTGTCAGTTGTGTGTAGGCCATTAACATTTATTTATGTACCCTGATTAGGTAAAACTGCTTGTGTAATTTCAGCTTTTAGGTAGTTTGCAGTTTACTACAAAATGTTGTACTTTTTCCATCCTTCTCTCGCAGTAACTCTCCTGAAAAGTCTTCTGCATTGTCCTGAACTATGTTTGCAGTAAATTTACATATAGTTAAATGTGTTTAAAACCAGTCATCTGTAATGCATTTATGTTCATGGGATGAAGCTTTTAAAGAACAGTTATAAAGTGTCTGCAAATTCACTGTAGTCAGTTAAATTGTGCAGCTGTGGTGCCCTGGATATGTTTTTAAATTGGTTATTTACTTTTTATAATGACATTGGGAGTGTTTCTTTTGAATACTGAGGTGTTTTACACAAATTATATCGTTTGATTAAACATAATTTATACTTTTAAGCCAAGTATTCTGAAAAGTTTGGGTGTCCAAATTTATTAATGTGCCTTTGAATGCACTTGCATCTTAAGACACTTCAGTGGAAGATGTAGAAAATCACTTTTTGTTTATATATATTTGATTTTATAGATTCAGTATATTTTTAGTATATTTTTTGAGTTGGAGGAATTATTCAAGTGTTTGTTTGCTACTCTTTAGGAAGATTCCATAATGTTCCACCCTGAAGGTAAAATATTTTCCCCTATTTAGAAACATATTAGAGTTTTAGCTTCTTGTGAACAAAATGTTCTTAGAATCAGCCGAGAAACACCAGCAATCCAGGTTATTTTTGTAATGTGCTCCTCTAGTGAAGATATTTCAGATTTGAGTATGGCAGTGGTCAGGTTGCACATATGGAACAATATAAAATTAAAAATAAATTGCATAATTGTTGGCTGCATTGTTGTAAATGAGTTTTATAAAATATTGTATAAAAATGTTACTACTAAAAATTATAAGGTAATTTTTTTGAAGAAGGAAGATACAATGGAATACTGTAATGTTGTTGCCATACTTTTTTAGTAATTATTGCTCTTGTTGAAGTGACTTTGTGTGTGACACTGTAATTATGACAGTTGTGTTTGCTTTGCATGATTTAAGAAGGCAAAATAACATGTATGTTGTCTTGTGGTAATTAGGTTGATCTTAATAACACCTTTCATATAAATTAGCCAGGTGACCTACCCAATATACCTTGTGTGTCTTGAGGTGCTATTTGTACTCACATAAAGAATTAAGTTTACAGTCTGGATATATGACGCAGAACGTAGACATAGGTGTGTGATGTCCCTTTAAAGTACTTTAAAAAATGTTTTAAAAAGTGTTTAGTCTTATTCTGATCAAAACATGTTTTGTTATTAAAACTACAGCCATGATGCACTTCTCTTTGGTTTTAATACTTTGCTGTTCTGGTTAGGAAAACAATCTCCTCTGATGTATCTGGATGTGTATCTTACTGCTCAACTTGGATTGTTTGAGGAGATGGTTGGGGGGGGGTTGCAGATAAGCAGAACCTTGTTGTGGTCCCGTGTCTTCGTGATGCTGTCCTGAGTGTTTACAACAGGGGGGTCTGAGTCAGAAAATAATGACTAGCTAGATTTAGCGCTGAATGAAGTACTTTCAACACCGGAGTAAAGACTACAATAGAAAAGCCTAATGGAGTGAAGTATCTCGAGGGTCGTGGTTGGTTTGGTGGAGATACAAGATTCATGCAGGATTAAGCATCATGAAAATGTCAGAAGTGCTCGACTTTTCCCTCGTTTTTAAATCTCTGTGTGGTTAATTGTAGTTTTCATTGTTACTTTTTCACCATGTTTGACAGGAGTCTAACAGGAGTGAAATCATGTACAACTGCCCAATAGGGGTTTTGGAAAAGGAGATGTTTTCTACAGCATAGTGCTTTGCGTGTCAGAAAAGTATCTGGAAATGCAAAATTAATTTGTTAAAAAGGAGAGATTACTGTAAAAGCTGGTGAATTAGCCTTAAAAGGTCCTAAGGAAGGTTCTTTGGTTTATTTTTAACTCCTGTGATAGTTTAGTCATGACATGCCTGTTAATTGTGAGCTTATTACTGCCCTGATGTGGTTTATTTTTACAATTTCTTCAGATAAAATTCGTTGCATATTAGCATTTTGTGGTCGTTTTTAAATTGTGAGACTGTTAATAGTGACATTTGGTGAAAGAGCTGACACTGGATTAGTGGGGGGGGAAACAGTCATGCTGCCAGCAGTGGTGGGACACACCATTTCAGCCCCCCACCCCCTCATTTTCATTGTCTGAGATTTTTATTTTCAGATTTTTTTTAATAGCACAATTTTTAATTTTATAAAGCGGTGTCATTTTCGATTTCTTTGACCATAAAAAAATTAAAGAAACTGCATGCAAACAAATTTATTTACTTTCCCAGAATGTTACAGTATTAAAATATGAATAGATGTGTGTATTAAAATTGTAGTGGACTGGTTCGTACAGTCACATTTTTGTTTATTAGTACATTAGTTTATTATTTTGTGTAATAGCAAGCTTGAATAATTACTATTAAAAGTTTACAAAATAAACATAGAAGATCGTATGTATGGAAAGTTTGTGTTTAAATATGATATTTTAAATATTTCTAATTACTTTTTACCTTTAATCATTTACTTGAAGAAAGTGATCATTTACAAACATCTGCTATTACAAAAAATAAATGCTTTGTGAAACTTTAGGTCATTAGTATGTGCAAATAATGTTCTGAACAATGAATATTTAGTTTAAAATATTATTTTGCAGGAGAAATGCGAAATAGTGGTGGTTTGGTCTGATCTAGTGTAATAAGTTCTGATAAGAGTTTACCATGTGTTACTCCTCAGTCACTGCATTTGAGTTTGGTTTTTATAGATTTGTGATCAAATTACATGATTTAATTGCTGTCCTTTTAAATGCAGGTTTAAAGACAAACCAATGTTATGATCCTAATTGTAGATTAAATCTCTTAAATTGATTTATTTGTCTCTTTTTTTTGAAACCCTTCACTCGTACGGTTATTCCGTGGAAATGCTATTTGTGGCGTGGAAACGCTTCCATTGGTTTTTCTGAAAACTTAAATGGAGCCGTTTCATGAAAGGTAGATTCTGAGGGCAAAAGATTGATCATCAGTGCCACGTTTTTTGAAAATATATGAAAAATCAGTCTATTATTTGATTGAACAGTTGAATTAAACTGACATTGTCCATCTCAGAAGTACCTGTTAGTGTGCATAATGCTATTTGCATTTCTGGAATTTAGCTTAACAATTTTTTTTTGCTGACTTACTTTTGGGGTGATTAAGAAAGAGGAGATTCATGATGAGCTTCGGTGTTTGTGGAGTTGCTCTTGTGATGTTTCTTTGTGGCGCCACTTGTTTCATTTTTTTAAATTCTCTTGTCAAGATGTAAAATCTATATTCTTTTGCTTAAATCTTGGTTTTTGTCAGTTTCCTAAGCCATAATTGATTCCTTTTAAATGTGGATACCGTAATGATTTGTCCGACGTTGATTTAATGTTTGCATTTTCTTCAAGCGAGGTTTCCTTTTTATCACTTTTAATTCGAAGCCATTGGGATTCAGTCCTTGTTAGTGTCAGATATATATATATATATTTTAATATTTGACAATTTAAGAATATCCTGTATTTCATTAGGAAAAGGTGGTGGGAAATGCAGCCATTGTGAGGCACACGGAAGCTGGCGGAGGTGTTCTGTGTTTGGGAAGGAGACTTCAAGGTGATTGGAACGATGAAAGTGAAAACTTTGACTTTAGGAAATGGGGAATCTTCTTCCGGTCACTCCCCCTTTCCCAGAATGCAGCTGGCTGGGGTGGGGGGGGGGGGCAGAATACCAGGCGATCTCTGTTTGAGTCGTGTTGATGGCGGGGTGGGTGGTGGGGGGACACTCATGTAGACCTGTGCAGCATAGCGTCCATCAATGGCAGTTTGTTTGGTGGCTCCGTAAGACTCTGGTCTGAATGCAGCGTTCCACTGCTGTCCCTGACGCAGCCGGGTCCCTGAGCGCTAAATGCATATCATTTCATTTTGGGCGGTGTGAGCCTCGGCACGCCTGACCGTGGAAGTCGGACATGGAGCTCAGTTCTGGTGGGATTGCGATGGCTTGGGGGGCCGGGTAGTGAGCTGCAGGAGGCGAGCTGGCATGGTGAATGTGGGGGTCCCTTTAAATCGGAGCCTGTTCAGAGATTGGTGGGGCTATCTGAGTTAGCTTTAATGATTAATGATTTAATGATAACTGTGCTTTAAAAAACAATCATATGAAATTAACTTTTTTTTTTTAAAAAAAGATTTTTACACTGGAGCTTGATCACAGGTGAGCTATCTGTTCCATGGCAGAAGGGTTCCATCAAGTTCTGGGCCTCATATCCTCATGTGCCCCCCCCCGGCGAGCGCAGTGCGACCCGCCTGCCCTCCGACATCCACGTGGGGTCTGAGGCTCCAGTCCCATTCTGACGTCACCCCCGTCCCCCATGCTGATGGAGCTCTGAGGCCAAAGCCGCGGGTCTTTAAAGTCGGCCCAGGCTGTGGATTTTGCTCTTCTCTGTTGTACGTGGCATTGAGACATCAGGATGATGTCAGAGCTACACGGAGCTGCGTGGTGGTGACGGCAGTGACACCGCCACACTCGGAGAGCGAGCTGCCCACCTCACACGGCGGCAGCACGCGCTTAGAACTGCGAGGCGTGTAAGGGATTCCGGAGCCGGTCTGGGGGGATTGCAACGGCCTGTGCCCACCCGGCCCCCCCGCCACCGTGGGTGACGAATCGGGGCTCTGCCCAGTGCTGCCTTATGGGGCGGACGTTCTTGTGTGGATGCTAAAGCTTGCTGGTTGATGGCTGACCAGCGAGGAGAGCTCTGGCAACAGGGCAGACCTGCCGTCATCACCTGGCATGTGTAGGGCACCATCGGGGATTGTTGAAAAATGTTCTAAACGAATCCTAGCTGCATTTAACAGTGAGGTGGCGCGTGAATGGCTGACCTTCCAAAACCCCAAGCTTTTTAAGAAAATGTTTATTTTGTCTTGTCCCTTTGTCTAGTTAACATGACAAAGGACATGTCGGTATTGATGCTGTTAGGAGGATTGGCTTGGCTCCGCTCTTCTGGTTTGCAATAACGATCATAGCTTGTGAAGCCAGTAGCTTTTATATTAGCATAGATATTGTAGTGGAATTACTGTGTATCCCTGGTGTGTGTGGGGGGCGGCGACCCCCTGAAGGACCCCAGCGGTCTGTATGGACCGCAGCTCGGCAGGTTACTGTATCAGCGGTCTGGTGCTCCCTCACTCTGGCCACACTTCTCTATATTTGAGTTATGCTGTTCCTTGCTGTATGTGGGTATTCACCTGTGGGGGGGGGAGGCATAGAGGCGAGAGGCATGTTGCTTCTTGGCCTGAAGGACCCTGGGTTTGAGTTGCATGGGAGGGATGTGTTTGGTTTTTGCCAAATCCACACGCTGCTTGATGTATGAGGGCTGTCTTCCTGGTTCTTGCCGCCGTTGGGCCCGGTGCCGTTTAACAGGGCCGCTGTGTCGCGCGGATGTACGCGGTCGCCGTGGAGATTCCCTCCGTGAGGCCCCTGTTTCACGGCGAGGGCGGTGTAATCCGCCGACCTCAAGTCTTTGGCTGTTAGGTGCCTTAGTTTGGTTTTCTTGGCGACGGCGAGCTGGCTTGAGGGGTGGGGCTGTTGAGGGGGGCGGGGGTATCGAACCACTGCTTTGGGACAATCCAAGGCATGAACCCACAGTGAAGGTGTTCCTACTCAAAGCTCACCTGAAATCCGCGCTCCAGTCTGCTGGAAGGGTAAACCCCGCCCTCTCATACCTTCTGAGGATGAACCCTTTTCACCTTCTCATCCTTCCTGTTTTTCTGTCAGGTAGCCAGGCGGTAAAGCAGATTTTCCTTTGTTTTTACATGTTGCCTCCCAACAGAATGTTTCGGGTCGCGATATTGTGTAACTTTTTATTTTCTTTGCGTGTGTCGGTACAAAACAGTGTTTTTGTTTGCGTCAGTGAGTCAGGGGCAGGGTGTTTCTCCTGTTAAATACTTTTCCTAGCTGTTGACTTGAGGAAGTAACGTGATGTTTTGGGGGTGCGGTATGTCGGATCGGTCGGTCTTTCGGAGCAGAGTCATCTGTTTCGTCGCGGTGGTGGTTCAGCAGAGTGGCCCGGCGTGGGGGCTCGCTGTGGTGATCCTCGCCCCACGCCGGTGTCAGGAGCTGGGGGCGGGGTGTCCTGGGGCCACACGCACATAACGTCAGAAGCATGCGAGGGATGCGCCGGCTCTGCGCGTCTGGCTCACCCATGCGACTGCTGCTTGGTTGCTAGGTGGCTGCAGTGCATCTGCACGCTGAGGCGCGTGTTTGTGCTTCTTTGCGTGTGTCTTAATTACACTTCAGACATTGCTGCGGACACCGGGTACAAGTGGCTGTCCCTGTCATCGCTGGGGGGCTTGGCGGTACTGCTTCTTCCATGGTCATATATGCCCCCCGAGTCCCACCTCCAGGAGCACTCCGGAGCGTGAGGAATCTGTCACCCTTCCAGGTCAATCCCAGTTTCGCTTTCCCTGCAACCTGTCTGTCGTTTATAGGGTACGTGTGAGATATGTAACCCCTACCAGCAGCATCTCCAGGACAGACCCCCCTCCCCCCTGCTAACATGTCTGAGCTCCATTAGCTTCAGACACGTCCCTGGATCTGTTTCCTTGCTGGGCTGCCGAAAGACGCCCCCCCCCGCTACCCAGTGACCAGGTAGAGAGGCTTTTCATTGCTCTCCATCGCTCAAGTTAGGGATTTGACCGGTTGCTGTGGCAACCCCACCGAAGCCTTTGGGTGGAGTGGGGGGAGTGAATAGTGCGGGAACATCATGTGCTCCTGGTGAAACAGGGAGCCGTAGACGCCGGGGAGCCAGGCCCAGTCACAGAGGGGAGTGAGCCTGGGGGGGTCAGACCTGTGCTGACACTCAAGCCGTTATTTTTAAGGCAAAGAATAAAAAGCAGCACGTTTGCATGATGCTTGGACCTCAGCACCTCGAAAAGGCGCCTCTGAAGGAGCACGAGGTGTTGGGTGTGAACGGCGTCAGCGTCACCGAACCGGTGTTTCAGGGTTAATGGCCCTGTCGGTGACACTGCCGTGATGAGCTGCCACCTGCCACAGGGAGTGGGAGGGGCCACACAGGCACGGCGGGATTCCCACGCGAAGACATGGGGGGGGGAAGAGAGTTTCACTTCCCCTTCGACTCGTGTTGTTGACTGAGTCCCCCTCGCTCGTGTTCAGCGTCGAGCGAGATCCTCTGCTGCTTACTCAGTCTTCCTGGTTCTCATTATCATCAGGCCATTCACTATGTCACGCTTGCACGCCGCGCCTCGTGCCCGTGACACTTATCAAAGGCGTGAATATTTCACGGGGAGTGGCCGCGCTCTGCCACGTTGTCACAGCTAAGGGCTGCCGCTGGTTCCTCGTCGGCGTGATGCGGCAGGTCTAGCAGTGGTAATGCCAGTGACTGCTCGCCGCTGCTCTACTCTTCCTAGGCTGAACTGTCCACTCCTGCCATCAGCAGTCTCGCTTTTTAAAAGCGTTGGTCTTTGGAGGCTTTTATCCTTCGTTTGTGTATTGCTGTCTTCATTAAATGATTGTGTCTTTAGTGCAGGAATGAAACATGCATAGTGTGAATGTGTCAACAGCATAAATGCATGGGTAGCATAGTGAATTTCAGGTGTGGCTGCTCCAATGTTGTTCCAGGTTCTGCTCAGTTCCAGTGTGGTTCAATTTGGTTCTGTACCTTGAAGCCCAGAGGTGCCTGTCCAGCACACCCCCACACATTGTAACAAGCTCAGCGGTGCGATGTTCCATTTCCATGCAGATGGATTTGTTTGCCTCAGTGGCTCTTGGGCTTGCAGTTTCTGACACTCACATGGGAGTAGAGGGGCTGCCTTGTTGTTTTGGCCGGAGAACTTGTGGCTTTTAATACCAATGAGTAAATCTGAAGTATTCCCAGAAGCGTGACGGAGCCTACATCTATGACAAAAATGTACCCCCCTTAAGTAATTCTCAGTGGTTCGTTCCAAGCCTTTGGTGAATTTGTTGGATTACTGCTACAGTCTGTAAGGTACGGCAGAGTAAGTAAAAACAGTGTTCAACAGAAAAAATCTTGTTTTTGTATGTTTGAAACAAAAATTTTCATTTTGTGAGTTGGAAACAGAAAAATACTTTTGTCCGTTGATGGATTTGGGGCTGTATCCTCTTTAATTAAATGGATGCGATTTGATTCATGAGTAGGATTGACGCTCCTTCCATAATGACGGCTCTGTTTCTGGGAGAGAGCGGCCTGAATGCAGAGATGCCGGTGTCATCTATACAGCCTCGTGTTTCCGAAGTCACTAACTGGGGAAAATAAAGCTTTAGTGACGGGCTGAGGGAGGGATCCACTCTAATTAATCCTATTTGTGTCTTACATGGGTTGGGGGAGGTCACCTGCAGCCTGCATTTGGAGGGCGGGGACACTGCAAGCTGTGCGGCCTCCGGCAGGAAGTCCGTTCATCCTCCAGTGCCTTCCCCCCTGCTCCCATTGCTCACAAACATTGGTTCCCACCCGCCAATTGTTCATTGTTGGGGCTTAAAAGCGAGGGCGCTGGAGCCGATCTCCGGGCGCGTCTTTCACACGGCTAGGTCCCCTGCCCCCCCCCCCTTGCAGGCCTCACTGCTCACGTTATGAGGACTGGCCAATCGGTGCTTTTAGAAAACGATGGGCTTCAGCTAAACATCTCCTTTCTTCAACGCAACCTGCCCAGCCCAGACAGCGGGGAATATAAAAAGATAAAATGGCAGTAGGCGACGCGGGGAGGTGGGGCCGCTCCCATTAACTGTGGACCCACAGATCTGATTGGGGAAAACTGGCCCAATAAGGGCCAGTAAGTTTATGACTGTTTAATGAAAACGACAGATTAGGGGTAAATTATAGTATTTTAGTGACATATGAAACGTACCATGGTGTGAAGTAGCAGGAGCTGCAAAGGCTCATGGCGACACAAGGGCTGGGCAGCATGCAAATGCTGAGACCGTCGTCGCAACACACGTCAGACGTCCGCTGTGTCGTCACTGATTTACTCTGTGTGTGTGGCGCGAGGGGGGGTTCATTCATAACCATTTTAGGCATTTAGAAATGTGTGGAAAGTGGAAGTCACCCCCTTCCCCCCGCCCCTACACACAAACGCCTCACAAACCCAAGAAGAGGAAACCCGGCTGAGGAGTGTGTGCGGTGATAGCATCGCCCTGACCTGCCTGTTTTTTTTCTCTTTAGTATTTTTAAATCTCCCTTTAAGTCACGTGTCTTACAGTAAGGCGGGATAGGAGATGTGCAGGCAGAATGCAGCCGTTCATTTGTCCCTTGCATTTCACTGTGGCTCTGACTGTTTCTTGTTTGTGAGGTGCCCTCGTGTCAGATGCTCCCCCCCCCCCCTCGCTGGTGCCATCTCCTCACGAGCGGGTATCTGTTCGTTCAGCATATGCTGACTCGTGAGGCTCATTTGTGAGGTGGGGGGGAGGAGCGGGGGCCCATACGCGGCAAACCGCTCTACTTCATGCCGGACCTATGTGATTAAGCGCTGTTTTCGGGTAATGGAGGTTGCCATGGTACCATGGAACTGGGGGGAGGGTTCTATCTGTGAGCCCTGTGTTCGCTGCCTCGGGTTTCTGCCTGTTCCCTGCACACCCATCCGCCTTGTTCAGCCTCTGCCTGTTCCCTGCACACCCATCCTCCTTGGTCAGCCTCTGTCTGTTCCCTGCACACCCATCCGCCTTGTTCAGCCTCTGCCTGTTCCCTGCACACCCATCCGCCTCGGTGAGCCTCTGCCTGTTCCCTGCACACCCATCCGCCTTGTTCAGCCTCTGCCTGTTCTCTGACCACCCGTCCGCCTTGTTCAGCCTCTGCCTGTTCCCTGCACACCCATCCGCCTTGGTGAGCCTCTGTCTTTTCCCTGCACACTCATCCGCCTCGGTGAGCCTCTGCCTGTTCCCTGCACACCCATCCGCCTTGTTCAGCCTCTGCCTGTTCCCTGCACACCCATCCGCCTTGTTCAGCCTCTGCCTGTTCCCTGCACACCCGTCCACCTTGTTCAGCCTCTGCCTGTTCCCTGCACACCCGTCCACCTTGTTCAGCCTCTGCCTGTTCCCTGCACACCCATCCGCCTCGGTGAGCCTCTGCCTGTTCCCTGCACACCCGTCCACCTTGTTCAGCCTCTGCCTGGTACCTGAGATGTACTGGTGCTTCAGGAGTGTTGCTAGGATACCTGTTATTCCATTTTGGCCATTTTTTTGTTTTGCTTTTCTTTCTTTTTAATGTTTAAGTCTTGCAGACACCAAGGGCTGGAGCGTATTTTGGCTGATGGACAGCTGGGAAGGCCTTTTGAATGAGTGGCGATTGGGCCGATGGCCTCGACCTCTGCAACTGTGTCATTCTTCTCGCAGGTTTGTAAGAGACTTAGACTGGAAGTGCCTGCAGTCAGACAAATTAAAGGCAGGTCTCTTTATTTATGAAAAAATGCTATGTTTTTACAGCATACAAGAACAGGTATTTGTACAGGCGTGTCGCGTGAACAAGCATCTGGCCGCATTGCTACGGTGACAGAGCGTGGCTGGTTACCACAGCGGAACGCGCATGTCATGTGACTTGGCGGGCTGGTTCAGCCTCCGCCCCTCTCTCCCACTCTTTTCCGCATCTTAAATATTTGATGGCGGCTGTGCGGTGTCCTGGCTGGGGGTGGGGCGGCTGTGGAGTTAGCTGGGGGAGCCACTGCTTGCCCTGTGCCGCCAGCCAGGTGGCTTGAGCCCTGCATTTCTGGAAGAGCCTTGGATTGTCATGGGAGCGTAGAGGAGTGACGGTGGTGCTGGTGACTTCAGCGGGATGTCAGAACTGGAATGACGGGAAGCACAGTGAGCCTGGCATGCCCTGGGGCTCGGGGTGCCTCTCACGGCATAGCAGGGCAGGGCCACGGCTCCAAGCGGATGGCTGCTTAGCTGTCTGTATGTGAATGATCTTGGGGCATCGGGTGTTCACTAGGGTTTGGCACGATAGCTGTGCACCACGGGTGGCGTTTTGGCACCCCCCCCCCCCCGCATACACACACACACACAAACACACCTGCAGCGCACAGCTGGCGACAGTGTCGCTGTCGGGGGGGGGCTCGCTCAGCCAAAGGACACCAGTGCCAGGCCTGTGCCAAGCAGTGGCGCTGCCAAGGTCTGGCCACGGCACCAGCATGGGATCCCGTGCCACTCTGCTGCCTCATGACTCTCTCATTCCCTCTCTTCTGACTCCCCCTCTCTTCCCTCCTCCTCCGTTCTGTCTATCTTGGCCTTTCCTGTTCTATGGTGTCCATCCCGTCACCCTATCTTGGAGATCCTCTGCCCTGTGCCATCCCCCCTGCCCACATCTGTATGCATATATGTATGTGTGAGTATATGTGTCACCGTGTCCATCAGTGGCGCCCCCTGTAGTCACTCGACACTGAGATGATCGCCTGTTTTGTGTTATGGCCGCCATGCAGTGTGCGGGGAATGAAACTGGACACTTCAAAGGCGTGTTCACTCACTGTCATGCTCTGTGACACATGTGCGCTGGTGACAGAATGCCTGGACCCCTTTGCGCATTCGTCAGATGTGTACAGTCTTGTAACCCCCCCCCCCCCCCCGGCGGTCAGTGCCACTGATATGTCCACGGCCGGAATGTCCCGTGACCCTCGCAGGCGAGGTTTTCCGCACACGCTGAGAGGACGACCCATGAGGCTCCATGTGCAATCGTCACCACTCCTTTTGACCTGAGAAGACGGGAGTCAAGGCCCCTGGACACAAAGGCAGCGTCTGCCACTCGCGCCTGGGGTCGGCCCCGCGACTCAGTCATGCTATCGCCACTCACAGCCTGTGCTTACTGTTGCCGCGGTCGTGTAAGTAGATGCGGTAGCAGGGCAGAGGTTATTGTGTGGTGGGAGGTGCTGTGTCGGGGTGCATTTACAGGCCTCTCTGACTCCCCGATTGGCTGGATTTTTAAATTTTTTTGTGACTTGGAAATAATGCTTTGGTTGCAGACGGCGAACCTGTCAGTGTTAGTGGGTGGGCCATTGCTCTTCCGTGTGCTGCCACTTGGGGGCGCCCCAGTCCCCTCTGTCCCATCGCAACCCTTTGGGTTTACCTTGTGTGTGTGCTGCCATGTAGCGCACGTCGCAGATTGAGCACGCTCTCCTGCTGTCGGGTCAGGGAGGGGTGTCTCGCCTGATAGCTGTGTGCGTGTGTTTGCAGGGGCCTGGGTGTCTTCCTTGGAGCCCAAGGCACGGCGCCCTTCCAGCTGTGGGGGGAGGGATTTACACCGTCGGGCCGAGGACAAAGTCCTGCTGGAGATAAAGCCGCCTCAGCCGCATGGGCATCACGTGGACAGAGGGATGCTGGGATTTTTGGGGGCGGGACTCCCTTATTGGCCTAATCTTCTCAGTAAAGTGATTAGCTCCTTTCGGGTCATATTGCTGAATACTGGACCTTTTGTACACAAATTGAGGTGGGTGGGGTGTATGGGTGACCCTGCTCCCCCCACCCCGCTTGCTGTTGGCACGGCGGTAAGCTAAGAATCCCCCTGCCCCTGTCATGTGCTTATATCATCATATCCATTCATATCCAGCCCCGGCGGGTCCACAAGGGCGTCATGCGCATGTGTGCGGCACCAGATTAGCAGCACACTTGTGCCTTTCCGTTGCACTCACATGTAGCCCTGAGCTAAGGGGTTTGGAAATGCGCTGGATCCCACACACTTAAAGGCGTAGGAGCTTTTGCCCGGAAGCTGGATAAGGCCGTGTCACTGCAGCCCGCAGCCCTTTCCTGGGGGGTCCAGAGCCCTGCGTCCCTGTTGGGCTGCAGGGGGCCGAAGGGCGGCGCGCTAGCGGAGGGGGCGAGGGGTGGCGCGCGCTAGCGGAGGGAGCGACGGCCATCGTTAGCAGGGTGCCTGTTCCTCAGCATTTTACATCTACCATAAAGTTTCAGTTCCTGTTTTGTTATTTTTTTTTCAGTTCATAAAACTCGTAATGACTTTCCATAGAACTCTCTACAGAGGAGATTCGATGGTGGACAGTGATGAGTCTGAACCCCATGGGGGGGGGGGGGGGCGGGGGGCTTTCACATATGTCAGTAAGGTTTAGCTATCTTCCATTGGCTGCTTC
>JABFDZ020000105.1:1016592-1032322 GCA_019775955.2 Pollimyrus isidori
GTGAGTGAGTCAGTTCATTTCAGTGAGTGAGTACAGTTCATTTCAGTGAGTGAGTACAGTTCATTTCAGTGAGTGAGTCGGTTCATTTCAGTGAGTGAGTCAGTTCATTTCAGTGAGTGAGTACAGTTCATTTCAGTGAGTGAGTACAGTTCATTTCAGTGAGTGAGTCGGTTCATTTCAGTGAGTGAGTCAGTTCATTTCAGTGAGTGAGTACAGTTCATTTCAGTGAGTGAGTACAGTTCATTTCAGTGAGTGAGCACAGTTCATTTCAGTGAGTGAGTACAGTTCATTTCAGTGAGTGAGTACAGTTCATTTCAGTGAGTGAGTACAGTTAATACCTGTCGAGTATCTGATGTCTCCAATTGTCTTTGCGGTTGCTGGTCGTGTGTCAGCTGGAGTAGATACTTCCAGTACACATCCTCACTCCTGACCATTTCAGCTTGTCTGCTTTACTGTTGCTAATCATGTGTTAATGCAGCAGTAATTAAGCTTTTACTGTGTCTCCTATTATTCTTATTATTAACAGATTTATTTTCCTGATTGTCTTATTACAGAATACACAGGTCAATTTACTAGACAGTACAAGGCTTGTTTTGGCTCACTTTGGGCTTCATATAATAATAGCTAAAACAGCTGCTTATTTTCCTTCTGCGTTCATCGACATGAGATTATGTTTTGTGGCTATAACACACAACTGGGCTGTCATTGGCTGCGGCACAGCTGGGCTGTCATTGGCTGGGTCAGCTGAGGGGAGGAGCAGTGCCAGTGCAGTGCTGGTGTTTGAGCACTGCCAGCGCAGTGCTGCTCTCAGGCGGCTCATACTCTGGCGCTCGGCGTGGGTTCCCCATTCCCGGTTTAGCGGCTGGTGGGTGGTCGCCCGCTTGTTTGGGGACGGTCCCAGCGTCCATGTGTCCCCCGAAGTCCCTCCCGCTTGGTTTTTTGCTGAGGTGAATCGACGGCTGGGGCTTTTTCGGCTGGGTGCCTCGCCCTGTGCCGCGCACTACCCGCGCTGGCGGCCGGGTTGTGCCTCACTCACGGAGCTGCTCTACCTGGCTGGAGAGTGTGTGACACGGGGGTCAGCCTCATCATCCCGTGCCGCGGGGAGAGGGGGGTGTCCTCGCCTCACTCTCGCTGTGCCGCTCAGCTGGGGATTCCAGTAGAAGAAATTGTTTTGTTTTTTGTTATGTGGAACCTTCCCTGGCCGGCCCCCCCCCCACCTCCTGACCTGGACAAGCGGGGGGCGGTTCATTCATTCTTTTTGATTAAAGAAGGCTGATGTCCAGACTTGCAGACAGTGGTCTTCTGTTGGATTACCTGTTTGACTATATACCAGTGTACTCCCTTGATCCTGTCATATGGTATGAAAAACACGTCAATGCTGTGTTGCACGTTGCTTTGTTTTTCTTCTGTCCCTCCCCCCCCCCACCCAAAAAGGGTGTCCCCATCTACACAAGGGATTCCCCCAGGGCTGGGCTGCTGCTTCCCCGGGGAGGGTGCTGTGTGTGGCATGTTTGGGTTTTGCGTTCGCTGCGGTCTGAGTTCAGTCCCCAGGGCGGCTCTGCGCCGATCGGTACGCGCCCCGCCCTTTAGCCGGGTCAGGAGCGAGCCAGGAAAATCCCCTTTTTAATTCTGACAGAGCTCGCGTCCTGGCTTCACGCTGTAAATCCACAGCGCCTCCAGGTGACAGCAAACTGTAGTGCAGCCTCACGCTCCTGACTATTCAGCCCCTCGCCTCTCTCGCCCCTTCTCTGGAGCACCGCTGCTGCCTTTGAAATTCCACCCACCTACCCGAGCGGAGATGGGGAGGCCAGGCGCTGAGGGCAGCTTCGGTACACCTCACAGAAGGAGGCCTTGCTTTTGGGTGGGGACCCCCTGCAGTCTGACATGCTTCCTGTGGAAGGAAGAGACCCCTCCAGGAGTGAAGTATGGCCCACAGAAATGGCAGCTTGGAGCTGGCAGTGCGTATTGAAGTCAGCGCAGGGAGATGCTGAGATGAGGCCGCTGCCTTGCAGGCAGGCTTCGCAGGACAGTGGTTTAGCTGATAAATAGGTGAAGCTTAAACCTCCCCACCGAGGACCTGAAGACAGGTTACGGCGCCATCTCTGGATGCGTACTGCCTTGTTTGAGGCACAGACACCATTTTGCAGCTTTTAATTATGCCCGGTTTAAATAAATTAATCTCAGCAGGCCGGGAAGGCTCTCATTCAGTATTAATGGGTGTGCGTCAGGGGCGGGGGCTCTTAGCCAGTGATGTGCCGGATTCTCCCCACTAATTCTGCGCTTGGGATCATATGGCTACACTGAGGGAGATGAGCCCTCCTGGCCAAAAGGGGGAGCAGTGGTGTGAGGTGTATATGTGTGTGTGTGTGTGTGTGTGTGTGTGAGAGAGAGTGTCAGAGACCCGCATGGGTATTTGGAGAGCTGGAGATCTTGAAAATCCATCCGTCTTCTCCTTATCCTGGATGGGATCCCTTTGATGCGATGCCAGTCCATCACAGAGCATATAGACTCCTGTATGTGGGCTAGCGCTGCCAGAGTCTTGCATGTGGGCATGATGTGTTCCTTGCAGCCGGCACCCGGCGCAGCTCCCTGTGTGCTGTGTGGGGCTCTCTCTCTCCTGGAGATCTCATGGGGCTTAAGGGCTTAGCGAGGATCAGGGTAAATTCAGATTACCGGTGCCCCTGGCATCTCCACCCTCGAGCATAGCGTGCCCTGCCAGTTCGGACCGGCCCTGACTGACTCGCCGCGGGTGATGGCACGAGCGTCACTGCCAGTCACGCTTCCTACTGGCCGGTCTCCGTTCTCCCCATCATAGTCAGGTGGCGTAGTGCTGTGTTTCACATCCCTGCTTTTCTCTATCCTTGTGCCTGTCTCTGTGTGCTTTTATGTCCCTGACATTGTCACCTCTCCAGTTGTCTGTGTGTTTTTGTCCTCCTGCCATTGTAACTACAGCGTGTTTTACCCTGCATTTCATTTGTTATATGCAAAGCTTAGGTGTCCTTTTTTATGGCCCTTCGGTGCTTAAGAAATTCGCCAGGCCAGCTTTGGTATAGAAGTTCTACCCATTCACATTACAGATTGGAGGATCCTCTGTTGAAGTTTAACTGAGCGGTGTCCTTGTGTCCTGTTTTGGCCCCCTCCGCCGCCTTGGCCCCCTCCGCCGCCTTGGCCCCCTCCGCCGCCCCCTTGGCCCCCTCCGCCGCCTCGGCCCCCCATGTTTTGTGAAACCGTTTGTACAAAGGCAGGTCACAAAGACACAGGGAGGTGCCCTAGTTGAATTTCAGTTTCTTTTGGGGTCTTCTCAGGTGCTAAAGTATCCTTTTTTGGCACTGATACTCCCTACACATGTGCCCATGTGTGTCTCTGCACACACGCCTGAAATGGATCTTTCCTTTTCTTTCCCTGGAGGGGTTGATGGACTCACTCAGTAGCTTAGATGTATTGCTGGTTCGGCCCAAAACCGAGGCCCGATCGATTAGATGTGGCAGAGCCGGTGTTACCTGTACAGCAATCCTGAACGGTTGGGGTTAGCATTGTCACTCTTGTGTGAATCCATAGATACTTCCAGAAAACGTGTGTCATGGCTGCAGTATGAGAATGTCAACATGCCGAGGGGCGTCGCTAACGCGCCTTTGGTTTTGGGTGGGTGGGGCGGACCCAGATTACCTGTCACTGACAGAATTGTTGCTTGGGGCTTGGCGTTCAACCGGCCGAAGAACCAGGCTTCTCTCGAGACTCAGACAGAACGGGACGCAGGCAGCGCCCTGATTGCTGTGATCTTTTTTGCGTTTAAAGTGTCAGGTTCAGCACTTTGTAACGAATCAGGCCTTCAGCTCAGCAGGCCTCTGCCGCGCGGAATGCGGGAGGGTCTTCCAGAAGCCCGCTGCTTCGTGCCTCTTTGTCTGATTGGCTTTTAATTGCACCTCCAGGCTTCGCTGCCAGATTCAAATCGTTATAAAATTTTCTGATTTTATCCTGCCCTGCCCCCGGAGCTTAACGCATCCCGCCAGCATGAGTCTCCCTGCTGTCTGTCTTCCCAAAGGCCCCTCAGATGGCCTTCCAGGTGATGTCACTTTGGAATCTCGTGGCGTGCTGCTGTGTTGGTGTAAATGAGGCAGGATAGTTTGTAAGTGTGTAACACTGGTTATGCAGACACTCACACACACTGAATACTGAACCAGCTTGATTTTTACACACTTCCAGCACACATCGATGGAGTCTGAGTGCGTCTGTGTGCTTCTGGTATCATATGCTGGTCCAAGACCGTAGGACCCAAGCCAAGGTCACTTGGCCACTGAGACTCACACTCGTCTTTTGAGTCCTACTGGTGCTAATGACCATGGCGGTCAACACACAAGGAGCTTAAGGGGTCGTGGTCAAAAACAGGCAGCCTGAATATTGCTTATTTATTCCTGGATGCCATCCGATCTGTCTGACCCCTGCAACCTGTCCAGTGGGGTGGGAGTCGGCGACCCCGACCAACGCAGCTATACCAAAATGCCCAGTGTGACAGTGAGCATAGAGCATGTGTCATCTGTAAGCAGTGGCATGCAGCCTGATTTGCTAGTGCGACGGAGATTACAGGTACTCACTCCGCGCACTATACTGAGTCTGTGTCTGTGAGAGGTGTGCGGGAAGGAGATCGGGCCTTGGAGGCTGTCGATGAATTTTAGGGAAAACATGGCGTATGAATAGCTTGTAGGAAGCAAGGTGGGGGAGGCGGAATGGCCCAGGGTGACTGGTGTGTGTGGGGGGGTGGGGATTACAGGGTGGTGGAACTAGGGAAATAATGGAGGCAATGTCACAATGTTTCTGGGATTGAGGGTTTGGGTTATTCAAATAAGGGTGTTACACTGATTGCAAACACTGTATGGTATCTCCTGCCAGGAATTATGACAGCGGGGGGGGGGGCTCTGCTGACACTCACCTCACAAAAGGTGTTGCGTTGTCCGAGGTGGAGCTGTGTTTTTTTGTGGGTTGATTTTATATATATATATATATATAATATATATATATAGTTCCGAAATGTTCCGCCTGGCAAGTTCCTGTGTGTGAAATTGTTTACATGGAATCTTAGTGTTGCTGTAACTACTGTATAACAAGCGTGAGCAAACGGCGCTGCGTGTGGACAGACCGGCTGATTAGGGGATTAAAGCGCCAGCCGCAGACGCTTCTTCCTCAAGACGTCTGTCACCTTCTTCGGTAGGCGACGCTAATCCAGTGCCAGCCAGGTGTGTTTTTTCCTGGGAATCCAAAGGAGCCATGCTGAGGGGGTCTCTGATCTGGACAGGGGCCGGTAATCGCTGTTGCTGTGAAGCGAGTGGAGATGGCGGAGGCGGGGGTAAACCATCGAGAGAGGGCATCAATCCGGGGTGGGGGGGCAGTGTGGGTGTCTGGATACCGGTCCCCCCATCCCCAGTAACACCCACTGTTGCTCACGGTGAGGCAACTGTAAGGTGCTAGCAGTCCTGTGTCCTGATGACACCATCCTGGCAAGAGCCACGCATGTGCCAGCCCCGCCCCTTTGCTTTCTGAGTGTCCTGATTGGCTGGGAAACAGCCAGGCTTTCCCAGTGTCTCAAAGAAGCTTAACCAAACAGTCATTTGCTCATGCGCGTGCACACACACACACACACACATCGCTGGATCGTCTTCACAAATAATAGGGATTATCATTTTAAAGCTCCTGTCTGTTGGCTAGACGGCGCCCCTGTTGGACAGGGGTTAGAATAACAGCAGAGCATGTTGCCTTTATCTTCTCACCTGGTCCAAACACTAACCACCATGGATGGGAGGGACATTGTTGGGGGGAGAGTGAGGCTAATGTTTCAGAGACACACCTCCCCGACAGTGCTGCAGGTGTTTCTGTACTGTAGATGCTGTTGTCCATGTTTGAGGGATGGTTCCCTCGCAGGTGATGTTATAGTGACGCGCACCGATCATGAGAGTAAATATGACCTTGTTCTCCCCTCTCTGTTAAAGCTGATATTTACAGCACCGATTTTTCATTAATATACACTTTTTCCCTCTTGATCTTTTGGGGATCATATGGGGAAAAGCTTGGTCAGCGCTCACCGCCTTTCTCGAATTTACAGGAGCCGGAAGATCCAGATCCGGAACATTCCTCCTCACCTGCAGTGGGAGGTGGGTGTCTGAGTGGTTGTCGCTCTGAATGCTTGCTTGTTGGCCTCTGTGTGTCTTGTTAACGGAGCGTGCTGCAGCCCAGCTGGGGGGGCGGGGGGGGGGGTGTCCCTGGAAGCCTGGAGGATGGGTCGGGGTACAAGAAGCAAAGTGCCTAACACATAGCTCCTCCAGATGTGTAGCTACTATTCCTCATTCTGTGGCATGAGCTGAGGCTCCCTGGTCTACGAAGTGCTATTTAAATGGCTCAAAATGCAGTTAGCTGGGGGAGCTACCAAGCAACCCTGGAGGTGATTGTGGCCCCCTTCCCAGGGTGCAGTTGTGGCATTGCTGGCAGAGCAGCCTTTCTGGATTTTGGCTGGCTTACCGTGGCTCCTTTTCCCGGAAGGCTCACTGCTGCGCTAACTGCTCTTTTGTTGTTGTTGTTATTTTTCAGAACATAAGGTTAAGAGTTTTGTAGTAACCGGAGCTCTTAATAGATGTAAACATGCTCTGGAGACTTAAACGCCAGGGTGGGGAGGTGTGGGGGGGGAGGGAGTGGGGAAGTCGGCTTATCTTCTCCGTGAAATACGGAACGTGCAGAAAAGGGGATTTTGGGATCACTGTCGTGTGAATGGGAAGTACGTGTGCGTGCATGCGTCTGTGTTTGTTTGTGTGCGTGTGCGTGTGTGTGTGTGTGTTGACTTGTGCTTTCTTCGCTCTGCAGGTCTTGGACAGCCTGTTAGCGCAGTACGGATCAGTGGAGAACGTGGAACAAGGTAATATGTGAACCCTGTGACTCTAACCCGGTGTGTGTGTGTCTGCGTGTGGTCTTAATGTTTGCCTGATGGCCCTTAATGATTTCCTGCTTGCCGTATCAGCCTGTGTGTGTGTGTGTGTGTGTAGGGGTGGGGGGATGCTTGAGGGAAGGAGAGTGCTGTCATTCTCAACCTCAGAAGCGGGAGGGTGCGGCAGCCTGTATTCTAGGAGCCCGCGGGGGGAGACGGGGGGATTGAAGTGGGGTGGGGGGCGTGCATGGCCACCTTCCAGAAAAATGTGGCACGTTAATTCTGGGGGTTGGGGGGTGATTAAAGGGAGAATGCAGATGTCTGTGAAGACACCTCCCAGTGTGCGTGTTTGTGTGTGAGGTCTGCCCTGTCAGTGATATGCATCATTCTTAGCAGTGCTTTCGGCATTATTGCAGTTTTAGGAAAAGTTTAAGTGAGAAAATCATTTTAGCTCATCCTCAGATGACGGGGGGGGGCTTACGTTGAGTGAATGATGTGCATCTCTCAGCTTCCACCTCCTGTCCCAAACCACGCTGTGATCTGTGGAAAGCTGTTGTCTGTTCTGTCTGGATTCCCGTAAGTGTGTCCCCCCCCTAAACAAGAGTCTGCCTTTTTTGTGGGACTGCCTGTCTGCCCGCCTGCAATCCCCTCGGAAACCCCCCCGCCGTGTCTCTGAGCCTGAGGGTGGGGGACTGACCCCTGTGTTCTTCCTGTTCTTTAATCCCTCCTCTCAGTTAACACTGACACCGAGACCGCCGTGGTGAATGTCACCTACTCCACCAAGGAGGAGGCCAAGGTGTAAGTGACCTGCCACCTGCTGGCTGCTTGGTACCAGGGACACCCCCGTCTGGATCCTTCTTGCGGACGTGTTGTTGCAGATTCGAAGTTCTCACATCATGTGACAGATTCACCCGTTCTGTTGGTCAAGGTTTAGTATTTGGTGTTTTTGTCTGTGCGCGTCGCCACGCGTGTGACCTGCTCCTACCTCATCACCAGGGCTATCGAGAAGCTGACCGGCCACCAGTTTGAGGACTACTCCTTCCGCGTCTCGTATATCCTGGACGCGGATGCGGCCCCTCCCCCGCCAGCGGCGGCCCCCCGGGGCTCGCGCACACGCAGTGCTGGCCGCTCGTCGCGGGACCAGAATGCCCAGCAGCCAAGCCCGTCCGGCGGATCTGGGGGGGGGCGGCTCAAGCAGCACGACTTTCCACTGCGCATTCTGGTGCCCACGCAGTACGTCGGTGCCATCATTGGCAAGGAGGGCCTCACCATTAAGAATGTCACCAAGCAGACACAGTCCAAGTGAGTGGGTGTGGCCACCAGGTCTCACATTCCCATTGGCTGGCTCCCTGATAATCCCGCCTCCTGAATGAGTGGGCAGCCCCAGCCATCCCACATACATTTAGTGCAGTGTTGCTCATGGGAATTTTACTTTCACACAAATGTTCTGAGGGTACAGAATAATGATTGGCACAGAGATAACCAATCAGATTGTAGAGGAGGTGGGTCCAAGCAACTAGAGGAGGCAGAACCAATCAGATGTCCCGCCTCCTCTAGCTGCTTTGACCTACCTCCTCTACAATCTGATTGGTTATCTCTCTGAACCAATCATTTTTTGTACTGCCTTCAAAAGTCCAACTAGGTGCGATGATGTGGAGGACTGTCATTAGTCTTTAGGCCATTAGAGACCTTGCTGAACCTCTGGGAGCCACAGGAACCTGTTCTCGGGGCCCTGGGGCTGGTAGTTTTTGTTAGGTTTCTGTCGATTCACATGCCCCCACTGTGTGCCCCCGTCCCCACAACAGGGTGGACATCCATCGGAAGGAGAATGCTGGGGCTGCAGAGAAACCCATTACCATACACTCAACCCCGGAAGGCTGTTCCTCTGCCTGCCGCATGATCCTGGACATCATGCAGAAAGAAGCCAATGAAACCAAGGCGTGAGTCTGGGAGCCTGGCCTCCACCACGCACACCGCTTCACACACTCCTGCTTTGGTGCTTCAGTTTTGTGTCCCTCAACAGAGCTGAAGAGATCCCTCTGAAGATCCTGGCCCACAACAGTCTGGTGGGGAGGCTGATTGGCAAAGAGGGCCGACATCTGAAGAAGATCGAGCAGGAGACAGGGACCAAAATCACCATCTCCTCGTAAGTGTCCCGGCTGGGAGCCTCTCGCAGAAGCCTGCCTCTGTGTGGCCGCTAGGGTTCCCCCCCCTGAAACTGCATGTGAAATGCAGGAGTCCCAGTGTGGATGACGGGTGTGACTTTATCTTCACCTGATCAACGGCATGACACCTTGGGGATTTGCACCAATTCTGATCGTTATAAGCCCTGTAATGAAAGCTTGCACTGCTTCGTTAGTATTTTATAGTGATGGGTCTTGGAGTATTTAATATTTCAGCGACATTCAGTCCCTTTTAACTCAACCCCTCCATGCTGGATTAATTTCTCACGCGGTACTATTGCAGCCGACAGGTCTCGCTCTCATTAGCTGTGACACACATGCCGTTCGACTGCCCCCCTCTCAGCCCCCTTGTGTTTCCTCACGCTTCTCCGCGATGTCTGTTTAACGGGACTCCTGTGACTAACGACCTCCCCCCTCTTCCTGCCCCCGCCCCCGTAACGTGATGCTGCTCCATTCCCACAGTGACTCAGTTTTCTGCTAAATTGGGTGGGGGGGGGGGGTGTTTGTTCTTTCAAGGCCCGCGTTTGCTTCCGGTGTCCTGTGAGTCATGTTTCTCGTTTATTTTGAGGCAGCTGGGAATTAAGACGTGCCAGTGGGGGTCCGGTGGGTAGGTGCTGATGGACTCGGAAAGTGGCTCTTTATCTCTGTGAATCTAGCTTCACATTTAGTCATCCGTGTTTTTATCAGACGGGACTTAAACATATACTACACCCGGGTCCCTTTATGAGTGTCACACCATCCCATGTTCTCACACTCTTATCCAGTTATTCACCTTCGTTGAATGGCCATCTTCCTCAGAACCATTGGCTCTTGAGTTGCAGTCTTTGGCGCTAATGGACTTCCGCCTCGCAGTTTACAGGATCTAACCATCTACAACCCGGAGCGGACCATCACAGTGAAGGGTGCCATTGAGGCGTGCTGCAAAGCCGAGGCGGACATCATGAAGAAGCTGAGAGAGGCCTATGACAACGACATTGCTGCTATAAACGTAGGACGCGTTCACGGCGACTTGCTTGGGCGAGTCTGTAATGTTCCTCTTCCCGCTTTGTATTGCCGTGAAATGCTGTGAATGAGTCGGCAGGAATGTGGTGACTGCCTCACCCAGTCCCCCAATAGCCTGCGTTAGAGTCCTCATTGCGCTGAACAACCCCTCGCCCAAAGAACCTATATCACTCTTCTGTGAAGCACCTGTTTTGTAAAGTTGTTTCTGGGAGTGACGTTAAGGACCTGTCAAATCTGTTGACATTTCAGTCGAGCTAAATTATTTTGGGATGGGGGGTGGGGGCAGAGTGTCTCGTCCTTTTACCTTGGACAGTTAAGCGAGCAGATGTCGCCCCCTAGTGGTTGGGATGGGGTGATACATGATCCTGGAATGACCGTCAAAGACAACGAAAGTGGTTGGATCTGCCCATTTTGTGAAGGCAACAGTAACGGGTAGGCAGGCCTCCATAGATAACTGGCTCTTCTTCTCCTCCCGTCACAGCAACAAGCCAGCCTGATCCCCGGGCTCAACCTGAACGCCTTGGGCATCTTCTCCTCAGGCCTGTCGGTGCTCCCGTCAGCGGCCAGCCCTCGTGGAGCGGCGCCGCTGCCCCCTACTGGCTACAGCCCCTTTTTAGTGAGTACCGGCTGCATGCTGCAGGGGGCTGGGCCATAGGGCCCTGTATCTGGACCGGGTGCCGTCCAGGCTTTGTTCTTTACCTACTTGCTGCCCCCCCTTTTCCTGGAAAGCTGAGCTGTGACTCGCCGGGAGGCTGGCCGGTCTCCCACCTGACCATGTGCTCTCTGTGCCTGCAGAGTCACTCGTCACACCTGGGTGGTCTGTATGGGGTCCCTCCTGGCAGCACCATATCCCACCAGCACTTAGTAAGTTTAAAGGCGGTCAGGGCCGGCCAGGTTCATACACCTCCCAAGCGATCCCCTCAGCAGCCCTTTTTATTATACGTTTTTTTTTTGTTCACTTTTAATAAATGGGTTCAGCAACACAAGCCAAAAATGGACTTCTTTGTCCCAGGTTTACCTACATGTCCATATTTATGAATGTCTTCCCAGTGATTGGCCCATATTAGTCATGTGCCTGTGACAGTCTGCCTTGATTGGTTGACCTCTGACCTTGTGACCCTTGACCAACTGCCCCTTCTCCCCACAGGCTCCCGAACAGGAGGTAGTCTACCTCTTTATTCCAACTCAGGCCGTCGGCGCACTCATCGGCAAGAAAGGCCAGCACATCAAGCAGCTCGCTCGCTTTGCCGGTGCCTCCATCAAGGTGAGCAGCCCCCGCCGGCCCCTGTGCCCATTCCTGTCCAGGGGGTGGAGGCCCCTGGCCCTATTGCCAGTGCCGCCGCACAGATGGTGTCTACGTGTCAGATGGTTCTCGCCAGCCTGCGTCGTTCTGAGGTCTTACATCATCGTTCTGTTGGGGACTTTCTGTGCTGATGCCATCACGGATGTTTAGCCGTGAGCATGGTGTTGGAACTGGGCGCCCCGTGGCCTCGCGGTGGCACCTGCTCATGCCGCTCTGGTTCAAGGAATCAATTTACCCCCCTCTCGGCTGAATTGTGCTCCGCGGCTCATGGGTAGTTTCCAGACCATCCAGTGGCGTGACCAACGCTGAGTCACAAGGACATCTGTGACCGTAGTCTACGGCTGTCATCGACTCACATTCAGCCACTTCAATGGGAGCCTTGTGAACCTTCCCTGTTGACAAGTGGCTAAGAGTCCAGGAGTCCAGCTGGCATCCCCATCACCAAACTGTCTCTTCCAGGCCTGGGGGGGCGGCTTTGTAGTGTACAGCCTGTCAGCGTATCCACGGCCCATGATCAGACTTTGGTTGATGTCGTGGTTCTCTTTCCAGATCGCGCCAGCAGACAGTCCTGATGTCACAGAGCGAATGGTCATCATAACTGGACCGCCTGAAGCCCAGTTTAAGGTGAAGCCCCGTCCCTCATGTTTCCAGACTCAGGGTGTCTCGGAGTACTCTCAGGGTGTCTCGGAGTACTCTCAGGGTGTCTCGGAGTACTCTCAGGGTGTCTCGGAGTACTCTCAGGGTGTCTGGATCTTGATCTTGTTTATTCTTCATCTGCAGGCTCAAGGTAGGATATTTGGGAAACTGAAGGAGGAAAACTTCTTCACAGCAAAAGAAGAGGTCAAGCTGGAGACTCATATTAAGGTTCCCTCATCCGCTGCAGGACGGGTCATCGGCAAGGGTGGCAAAACGGTGTGTTAGAAAGACACCCAGTACGGCCGCAGGGCCCGCTGGGGTGCCGGCCTCTCTGTCCAGTATGTCCCCCAGCCTTTTGAGTACTCTCTGTCGCCCCTTACAGGTCAACGAGCTACAGAATCTCACGAGTGCCGAGGTCATAGTGCCACGGGACCAAACTCCTGATGAGAACGATGAGGTCTTCGTGAAAATTATTGGGCATTTCTTTGCCAGTCAGGTATGTTATACTCGGCCTCGACGATCAGATCTGACCTTGTGAGTTCGCTTTTATCTGATCTCAAATTGTAAATCATGGTGACAAGCTAGCAGTGTAGCTTAGCTCACCTGATACTCAAGTGTCCAATAGATGCAAGGCCAGAGTACGACCCGGTTACAGAAAGTCTGCAATCTCTCCTGTTTTTGCTTTCATCTCCCATGACAACACAGACACATTTCACATTTAAAAATGCCCCCTGGTCATAGAAAGATCAGACATTTGCTGTGTAAAATGTGACAAAATTACTGTTCACCTCTGGAGCTGAGGGTGCTATCGAGCAGACCCAAGCCTGCCTCTGCTTTTGTTTTTGCTGTTGTTCTGGAGCTGTCTGACTTATCATGCTACTGAACGCATTATGTGACTCCATATGCCAAATCTTTCTCATCTCAGCAGGATCCCATTGCCAATATTTTGTGCATTTTGGGAGAGTTCACATACGAGCACGTTTTATTCGATTATGGTTAGATGCGTGGATGTAGATGGTTTGTACTGCCTCATCAGGTCTGAAGCTGGTATGTGTTACATGTTAGCAGCTCTTCTGCGGAAAACAGGAACAGTGATCATCTGTTGGTAATGTTTTCAGTCAGAATGTCTATTCTGATGTTGGCTGGAAGATATTGTCGAGCTTTGCTCATAAGGATGTGATACAGGTGTTTTTTATGTCTGAATCTATTTATGACAGGTCTTGGTACAGGTATGGTGATGGCAAAGAAAATATGTATTTTTGTTTGTATAACTGCATATCAGAATCAGAATAATTTTATCTTGGTGGAAATTGATTAAAAATAACACCAGTGGCCTATACTACAAAGTGGGGCTACTGGCTTATCGTGGTAAATTGTCGATTAGGGGTGTGCAAAGCAGCCGGTATTTGTATTTGTTATGGGGGGAAAATGGGGTGTTGGTATTCGTTATTCGTGTCACGCCCTGATTGTCCGCTCCTCTCGTGTGCCACGCCCCCTCGTTAACCCTGTGTGGATTCCCCGTGTTTACCGGCTGTTCCTCATCGTTGTCATTAGTCCTTAGTATTTAATCCGCGTTTCCGTTTGCTTGGCTCCACCCCTATTGTTGGTAGTTTGGGCATAATGTAAATGAACGAATATGAAGTCCATTTAAATTGTGGTACCTTAAATCCAACAAGTTACCCCGATAAGCCAGTAACCCCGCTTCATAGTACAGGTCATAGGACCCCACAATCCTAAACACATACGCATTTTTGTCGTCTTCAAAGACATTTCAGAAGTGAGTTGCCAAAATTATTATTAGTTTTTTAATTATCATAGTGATTCTTCATCACTTTATTACCATGTATAATATACAGCTCTGGATTTTTTTTTCGATATCTGCATGTTTAAAATCTGGTTTAATTCTGGTTCTGCTGGCAGAAGGCTACACTGAGCAGCAGTTTGCTTCCAGGGTCAAAAGTTCCTATACAGCAGTACAAAAGATTAAAGTGAAGCAAGAGACACTGGGAATTATCAGGAACCCGCCAGGTAAAGGGCAGAAGTGACTTTCTAATGGCAGAGATGACTGTCAACTTATCCGGCAGTGCCTCATAAATTGGGGGATGACCTCAAATGACCTTCAAAAGGAATGAGAAACATTAAGTGCAGGTGTGAAATGCACTGATAGGACAGTGTATGCCAGGCTCTATATGCAAGAATGATGACCCGTAAACCAAGGAAGAAGAAGCCCTTCATCGATGAGAAACAGAGAACTATGCTGCAGTTTCTAAAAAATAAATAAAATCTTATTCGCAGAAGCACATCCAAAATTGAGAAGTGAGTGAAACAAGAAACTGTGTTTTGGTGTCTTAATTTTTCCCAGAGCTGTATATTTGAAATGATGTGATGACTGAACAGGATTTTAATAGTATTTATCAGGATGCATTTCTGCTGCACAGGTGTCAGGGAAACCTTAGATGTGCTTAAATGAAGTCCATTCTTAAGTAATGAGAGTAGTTATTCCAGTCTAAGGGAAGACTGTGCTGCTTAATGGAGTGGTTGGGGACATGGCTATCTCTCTGCAAGTTCCTGGTCTCACACCCGTGCTTCTCGTCCCCAGACTGCACAGCGAAAGATCAGGGAGATTATACAACAGGTGAAACAACAGGAGCAAAAGCACCAGCAGGGAGCGCCCACACCGAACCCCTCCAAGTGACCACCAGGGCGGCGCCAGCGAGCATCAGCCAACGAATGTAGCCCTTCCAACCTGAGAGAGACAGAGGAGACGAGGCAGATGAGGACGGATGAGGCAGACCAGCAGCATGGGGAACCAAACCAAAGAACTTCACTGGGGGAAATGTAACCCAAAGCAAATCCAGCACAGAGCGGAGTGGATACTAGGATACTATGACGAACATGTTAAACTGAATATTGCATTTCTAAAACACATAGGGAAGAAAGAGGTTTTTAATTTTTTTTATGGCAGAGTCAAGGGCACCATCAGTCTTTCTGGTTAAATATGAAAAAAATTGTTGCCCTGTAATAATGGCATCCCTTTAGTTGGACTAACATACAGTAACCCTAGCGAAGAAGCGGTATTAATGAACACGTCATTGACATGTCGTGGCCGAGGTTGTCGCTTTGTGGCACGGGCAGCGTTGGGTTGTGGTTAAGAAGCGCGTTTCTCCAGTTTTGGCGTTGAGATCGCAAGTGTCCGTATCCTTAGCAGTATTACTAGTGTATTAGTCACAATAAAATGTGAGCTATGAGGATAACAGGAGTTACCTTTGAGTAGCTGGAGTTCGGCTGTGTAGACTCGACGTGCAATTTGTTTGCGTGAACGGGGGCACTTGATGGGCTGTCCGTCTGTCGGAGGAGGAAGAGGAGGAAGGACGAAATCGACTAGCAGGTGAAGCGGGTGTCACAGCGGGTCATCCCGAGTATGTGACTCTGCCTGCATGTGCGTGTCCGTGTGTGTGCGTGTGCACGTGTGTGTGCCAACACGGGGGACAGCGTCCCTAACAAACACTGAAACTAGTGCATGGCGCTGTGCCCCGATCACCCTGCTTGCTCCTTTAGTGTCTCTGTTTTGTTCTCCGACAAGCTTAATGATTTCAAAAGCAATCAGTTCGACTCATTCCGTGAGAATTATTAGAATTTCAAAAAGATCTTTTAAAAAATTAGACGGTACCAGTCACACATATATACGCATATGTATGT
>JABFDZ020000105.1:1087160-1100349 GCA_019775955.2 Pollimyrus isidori
TGAGGCATAAATTGTAAAGCGCTTTGAGTGCTCGGAAGAGTAGAAAAGCGCTATATAAATGCAGTCCATTTACCATTCCTGTAAGTCCAGGTCCAGGTCTGGCAGAAGATGGGAGAGGTGGTGCTCTCCTGTCGTGGTGGGACAAGCTCCTGTCCATGAGCTTGACACGTGGAGGAATCGGGCTTCAAAAGAAAAAAGGGCCACCTAGCTTCCCTTCACCTCATTTCCAGCCCTGGGGTGACACATGTGTAAATCTGAGGTGACATCGTGCTATGTTGGCTTGGGTCAGAAAAAGAGGGATGAAAAGAGGAATGGAACAATGTGCAGGATGGGTGAAAGACAGACTCTGCCTACATGCAGTGCTGACTTGGAGGTCGCAACAAGGGTCCTATTTCCAAAATATGGTGGGGTAGCAGGCAGTGCAGTAGTTATGGTGATGGATGGAGGTGGGGTAGTTCCCTCACTATCAGGGGAGGCAAGGGGGGGGCAGTGTAGAAGTAAGATTTTGGACGGAGGAATTACTCAGGGTCTGAAACCGGAAGTGTCACCCCACATGCACGAGGGTTGGCCAGCCTGAATTACTTCTTAAGGCTCCTTCTTCTTGCAGGAGGGGCTCCCCAGTCGGCACAGAAGGGGGACCTCGCCCTTGTATAGAGACGTAGCCGGTTACAGGCCCGTCTACACGCTTCTGACCTCTTTTTGCCCAAACAGCTTCTTCGACCTTCTTGTCTTGTGACACACTTCCTGCTATTTTCCAACAATATCTTTAAAACAGCCTGCTTCAAATCACAGGATGTCACCAAATTAATTGCTCACTTATGGATGCAAATGCAAATCTTACATTAATAAATTTCACCCCCGCCGTGCGGACAAACCCACACCCCACACAGAAAACCATCTTGGTGGGGTGGCTCCTGCCTTGGCCCGCTGGTCCTCAGGGCTGCTCGCTGTGGCCGCTGGCCTCCCATGCACGGCTAGCTATCTCCTGCCTGAGGCAGTCTGAACAGGAGGAAGGCGCCTCTTTGTGAAGTCAGTGCCCCCCTCCCTCTCTGTCCCCCCCGCTCACTCGGCCTCTCTGCCGACGGGCACTGATAAGGCCGGAACATAAGGGTCTCTCCCTGGCCCACCTTTTTCCCGATTCCTGTCTCCGCCTTCTCCGTTCTGCTCCTGCAGATGGCCCTGTCTCTGGGGGGGGGCTGGGGGGCGGTCCAGCTGGAAGCTGAGCAGCTGGTTCTGGGTACCTCGATCCCACAGCCTCTCACAGACCCTTGGTGGCTGAGTGGCGCCAGTCTTACCGAGGACAGTGCAGGCACCTTTGAGATATCTCCAAAAACTCGTTACTCAAATCCCAGAGCCCCCCCCCCGCACATCTCCTCTTCTGCAACCCATCCACATGCCCCACTCCCTTCTTCCCCTTCTCGACACATTAACCCCCTCCCCACCTGATCTGTTCTTGCTCTCCACAGGTTATCGCCAGAAAGCCAAACAGCGTATATTGACAGAAAATGGCCCCCGGCCTGTAACCCTAATAAAGACAAAACTGCTCCTCTTTCCCCCTCCCTCCAAGATGTGCATGGTGTGCCAGCTGAGCTCAGAGCAGTAGCCCGCCCCCCCAGAAATCCCATGCTCTCTCTGCCATTGGACCGGGATGCAGGGCGGCTTGCATGGAAGCTGCTCCCTGCACCGGCAGCTCGCTGGTTCCAAGCCCCATCCTCCTTTCTGTCAGCGTCCAGTTACATTTCAATTAATAAAGAGGGTGGCAAACCCCCCATTTTCCTAACATTACAACATGTCAATTAACCGAGGGAGATCCAATGGGATTGGCTGGTTCAACTGCCTCGCTCATGCCCTATGAACCTTATTAAATCCCTGCCCTCATCATCTCAAAGCAACCTCCCACCCCACCTATGTCCATCCCACAGCAAAGATTAAGTCTAGGACTGAAGCGGTTTGTCTCTCCCATCCAACCCTAAGCATTTGCACGTGCCATAATTTTGGCGGGCAGATTATCCTCATTAAAAAAGCAGAAAAGCACAGAACTGTCAATGGTGGCCTGAAAGGACCTAAAACGACAAGCCTCCTAGGGTTAAAGAAAAAAAAAAAAACACGTGTTCTGCCGTAATGTAGCCCGAAGAACAAACAGGGCAGATCTAGCTCAGCTCTCAGCAGTAGATCTACGCTCTCAATTTATTTGCACATCAGCTCATTTTTCCTTCCGTCTGGCCGCCACCGGCAGATGGGCTGCCATGCTCTTCCGGGGACTTATTACGCACTCACTCATATTTGATTTAATTTATTACCGCTTTTGGGAGAAACATTAAGGTGAGTGATATCCCATAATGCCTTTCTCCAGTGTTTTTTTTTCACTCTCCCCACCATGTCCACGGAAGGTGTCTCTTTGGATTTCCTATTTTCGGGTTGAGCTCTGTGAATCACGGGCCGTGTCGCCAGTGTGAGCTGCCGTCATTTGGGAGGGCCTGTGAGGCTGCTGTGGGCGGGGCTTATTGCCGATCTCACACCCGAGTTCCCCCCGGAGCTGCCGGGTCGTGGCTATTTTGGTAGCAGTTTCCCTGACAAGGTGATGGAGCGGCTCTGGCGGGTGGAGGGCAGCATCGCCCCCTGGAAGCGAGGCTGGCAGCAGAGCTCGTTCGACTCCTCCGCGGCAGGAAGCCCGTGTGAACTGTCCGCCGGGCGCAGCTGTTTGACTTCCTGTGGAGAGCGACGAGGTCCAGTGCCGGGGCTGGCAGACTTTGCTCACAGATCACAGCGACAGCACCACTGACGCCGGCCATCTTGGGGGCGGGATACTGAGCTTAGTACCTCGCGGCTGGCATATGGCCTCATGTCACAGGGTTGTTACATTTGTCTGAAGGTCAGCGTTTGTCGAAAGTCAGCGCCTTCAAGGTCAAATACACTCCAGCAAAGTGCCAATTATCATTTATCAACTTCATTATTCAGCTCTCATTAAAAATATTACTATCCTAAACCATAGTTAATACAACAGCTCAGGTTACTCATAATTACAATGGTGTCAGGATGTAAACGTATCTTAATGTGGCTCAGAAACTGTCAAGATGGTCACATGAACCGTGATTCAAGTCTGGGCAGGAACCAGCTTAGCGGGGGGTGGATGTGTCCTATTTAGGTGCGACTGAAATGCAAGGAAATGTAAGCAAGAAACACAACAGGACCATCTAGCAGGCAAATCGTTACACTTGTGTGGTGATTTGGGTCACGACTTTGAGATTCCGTCTGGCTAACGAGTGCAGAGAAATGCAGAAAACGCTGGTTTGTTTGCACAGCAGGGGATGAGAGACAGGTGGTTGTAATGAACACCCCAAACCCCCCGACTCGCCCTCCTGAGACTCACCCCCCCCCTTCATTTCCTCTCTCACACTCTCTACCCCCTACACTTCCTCCCTGCATTGTGTGTTGGTGGGGGGGGGGTGGATTGCATCTCCGCAGCTCAGGAAACAGCCCCCCATGTCAGCTGGGGCCCCGAAACACGGCTGTGTGACACCTGAAGGCTGGAGATGCCAAGGGACCGAGCCCCACACCACCTGCGTGTCATACCACATTTGTAAATAAAAGTCTGTTCTGATAACAGTTTCTAAGCCAAGTAGCTAGTATTGAGGCACCATAACTCCTCCCATCTCATTTGGACTGCAAAGATTTACATACTTATTTATACTACGTGCAACTTCATTGAAATGGCTGGTTCTCTGGCTTTTTAAAACTTCTTAAAAACGTGGATATTTAAGGATGTGATTCAGTTTTCTTCCAAACGCTACAGTAGCTGTGTTGCCTGAATTTTGGTCCTCAAGCCCCCTTGTATAAGCATATGAATCAGAGAAATTAAACTAAGGAATGAGTAAGCGCTGTCCAGAGACAGAGACCTCACTTCCTGTGTCCCCCTTTCTGTGTGACACGCTACGGCGTGTGGCCGTCCCAGGAAAGGCTAAATGAGACACATTAGAAAGTTAAAGCACTGTTAGCGTGGATGGGATAGGAAACTGGCGAAAGAGATGTGAGGGAGGCGCTGTTTTCCCTGGCAGCGGACAGAGGACGCGGGAGGCAGCGGCTCCTCCAGCTCTGCTCGGTTTCTTTTTTCAATCTCCTCACACGCAAATGAGGTCCACTGGGAAGACTCAGGCCCAGCGTTCAATGCTGCCGAACTGGCCCCCGTGCCGGAAAGATTTTGAAATATTCTGTAAAATTCTTGCAAAGTATAATGAATTTATGTAGGTGGGTGTTGTGGGTGTTACAGAGCGGCTTCCTGCCTTTGCTACTGACCCACCCGTGCCCCCGTTGTAGAGTGAGAGCGTGTGCTGAATCCTCCCCACTGTCTGGAGCCTGAGCACCATGTGATTCGCTGGCTGCTTTAAACCCCGCCCCCCGTCTCTCTGGCAGCCATCTTGCATTCCACAATACTCACAACCTCTCATCCCAGCTGGCTGGGAGGCAGGGAAATGAAACAAAAGCATGTCTCCTGTATATAAAAGTTACCCTTTACTGGCAACACAGTCCTCTTCCAATAGAAAAATTTGGCTAATCCACAGTCTAAGAGTAAGTCTCTATTAGTGTTCCTGCTCCTGCTACCCCAGACAGCACCCCTATCCCTGTGCTCAGCACAGTCACCCAGTGGTGACGGGCTACAAGTGACGGCGGTGAGACCATCTGAAAAAGCAGACTCTCAGCTGGGGCAGGCTACAGCACAGTAATTAAGGCACTAGAACTGTAACCAAGGTGCTCAATCCTTGTGAATAAGAACATAGCAGGAAAAAATGGGTCATTTTTAAAAGTGTGAGCTGGTAAGTCATTATGGGAAGGAGATAAGCAGCTGATTCGGCAATGAGGGCACAGGGAGACGAGCTGAGGGAGCCTAGATAGCGCCGGGCACTTTGGTGGGTCATCCACGGTCCCACTTCCGTGTCCTCTGCGGTGCCCCCTACGTCTCAGAGAAGAGACTGCAGCCTGTTGTTGTTACTTTTCCTTAAACACCTGCTGTAATCACGCTGGAAATTAGCATTTTCCTGACATTTCGGTGTCAGGGAGCTGACCTACCTCATCATCGCCCAGCCGTGACAGTCTGCTGCCGTCGCTCACTGCAGATTTATACGCCTAAACCTCAGCAGTTCAAGAACTATTGAGCTGATAATTAATGAGTCGTTAATTTACGGTTAATTTATTCAATTGCCTAATGGTCTTTCATAAGTTGTTAAAATAGGACCTGGTCATTTCGACTAATTTCGATGCCCTCCCACCAGGGAAGGCGATGTTTAATTTTAAAATTACATTTATTTAACTGATGGATCTAATTAAGCAACAAGGTGCCAAGACGAAAAATGCAGAATTGCAGTAATGATTGACTAGCATTGATTTGCTTGTGTGATGCATTAAAATGTGAAAAACAGCAGGAAATAAAAGATATGCAATGAAGAATCAGGAAAGTGCCTGATTGAAAGCTGCTGACATAAATCCTGATATGAAAATATCAAGTTGAAGACTGACACACATGTCCAAACCGGCCAAAGGATGTGAAATTAGCAGCCACTTGAATATAAACACCAGTCACATGGATGCGGGACTCAGGAACTAATGATGGTTATAAATGACACAGCATCCCCCAGAATTAAAGCAAGTGTTTTCCTGACACAGGCTGAGGAAGCCCCAGACCTATTCCTGTCAATGGTGGGTATTTCCACCTAAACATGTACTTGTATTCCTATAATTTCCATTTCACTTCCTGGTCTTTGTGGCACTGATGGAGCTTCCGACTTCCTGGACTTCCTGTTGTTTGCCCCCTGCACTTATACTTATTTGCTGGTGCCTCTATGTGTGCCGTTTCTCTTTCACCAATGGTGCCACTCTGTGGTGCCCACTGTCTGGCACCACTTTCTCTACTGTCCCCTATAGGAGGTCCAGCATCCATGGTCTGTACTTCTGTGCTGCCCCATGTGGAATTCTTTCATTGAGCTTTAGTACCTGACTTCTGGATGCCAGCAGACAATTTTCAGGCTGAAGATGAAAGCAGAGCAAGCTGGCACTCATTAAAATGGCCCCTGAATCAGAGTAGAAAACAATGGACCAGCTGTTCAGAGATGTTTCAACCCAACAGGAGTCTTCCGTGGGGGGGTCCATAGTCTATGGAGTCTTAACTAATGGCTCGGCTGGGAGGGGGGTGAGCACAAACACGCACTCACACACACACGCACACACACACACACACACACACACACACCAGCATACCCTTCACCCCCTTGTCGCTAGTTTTCCATACGTAGAAAAAAGCGTTGGTTCTGTTTAATCTTCACCCCATGCCGCTGTATTAGCCTATGACGAATTTGGGCTTCATAAGATACCACTGAAAGCCAAGACAATGGGCGTGAGAAGTGAGGGGGCGACCAGCACCACTTAGCGAGCTATTTTAGGGAATTGTTGGAGAGTACTTTTACTTTTCGGAAATAAAGGCATGCGGCATGATGGCAAGGTGGCATGATGGCATGGTAGAAGTAAGATGCTGAATCAATGTTTTTGATGAGAGAACCAGAAGATGCTGTATTAACCAATCAATCAATCAATCAATCAATCAATCAATCAATCAACCAACCTACCAATCTACTAACTGACCAATCAATCAAACAACCAACCTACCAACTAACTAATTGACCAATCGGTCAAACAATCAGTCATTCATTCATCCATCCGTTAATTTATTTGATGAATTACTCATTTAATCTCTCATCATCCTGCCGTCATCATGGTGTCCCAGAGCGCTTCCTTACAAATGCCACCACATGGTGGCGGTGCAATTGCGGACTGCTGTGTGCGTAACCCGGGCGATGAGGCGAGGAAGGTGGCAGCTCGTGTGAGAAGTTGAAACGGGAACAGTCAGTGCCCAGGTGAGGTATATTTAGCAGCTTATGCAATATGCTTTTAATGCCACACACAGTGGATGCATTTTTAACGCTGGTGCAAGAAAGGGAAAAAGTTAAGTACATAATCTGTGTTGTTTCTCAGGGGGAGTACAATGTAAAAGCATTAAAGAGAAGATCTGAAACCCCTCAGGTCAGGTAGCTCCGGTCATAGTGGTTTGAGCCAGTAGAGCCTCGCACTGGGGGTGCAGCACATTACCCCGGAGGGGTGGGGGAACTATGGTTGCGTGACTAATCTTGCCGCAGACATGGCTGTCCTGGATGTGCGGAGAAGCTGGCTAGGGATGAGCAGGAAGAACAATGCAAATCCGCCGTTGCCTACATACAGGCCAGGCACAATGGCTGCCAAAATGGCCGACTACAGCGCAGGAATAAACACAGGCTAATTCATACTTCCATATCGGTTCTGTGATCTTGCTGACTTAGGCTGTGATGCTGCCAACATTGTGAACACATGGTTGACTGGCTGTAACTTAATGCCAACCGCAGCCCTGTAATTAGGCACAGGCGGGCGGCGAGCGGGTGACGCGGGATGACTGGCTCAGCGTGCCACTTTGCGCAGCACTGATTGTGGGTTTCGCCTCTCTGCCCATGTGTCTGTCTCTCTAACTCTCCTGCCATCCGGCCGTGGGACCCCAAAACCCTTCATTTTCTGCACGCAGGGGGCAGGGTCTGTCTGTTCGAAGTTCCGCCGACTCTGAGACACGCACAGGCCGCTGTAGCCTGGCAGAGGAGCATGATGTGGCCCTAGGCCTCAGAATTTGACGGCGTCTCAGCTACACTGGCAGTGGTTTGTCCAGGCTGAACTGGACTTGGCCTGATGAGGTCATCCATTATCGATTCTTTCCGAGGGTGACTGATGTGCTGCGGGACCGAGGAGTCAAGTCGTGTCAGCTCAGGCGCTCTGAATTGGGGTGCTGGTTGTTTTTTGAGACTTTTATATGGTGTTTCAGTGACTGCAATCCTGGAAGCACAGGCAAATAAACATTAAACCACCTTTTCAGCTAACTGCCTCCCGTCTCCCTCCCTGCTGAGCGGAGCCATTTTTAATGGTCGTTCCAGTCTGCTGCACCTGTGCCCAGCTGGCCCTAATGAACAATCAGGGGCGCCCCCTAGAGACAGCAGGTGGGAGTGACAGGGGCCTCTATTTGTCGTTACTCTTGGCAGCAACAGCAGAGTGATGGATCACCCATATCTGGCAAGAGCTTCAGCATGGCACAGAGGGGCTTCGAGCCAGGGACACAGTTCTCAGGTGCAGGAGGGCTGTTCCCGATCCACATTATGGTGACGTAACGTGGTGGCGTGTGTTTGGGGACTTGTGCGACTTCCCAAACTATCAAGGGTGCTTCCTAACACTCAGGGCTGTCAGAAAATGCTCCTTCTCAGATTTATTTAAGCTCCCAGTCCTTCATTTCACTCCTAACTCTAGGGTCCCTCGCAACATCCACATAAAGTTAGCCGATTCTGCGTGAAGAACTTCCAACAGGCAAAAACACAAAGAATATACCCCCAAGACTCATTAATGTACTTCTGCGGTACTGTGAGGTCAGTGCCTTCACCGGTACTCTTTTTCCTCCTATTTTCCCATTGTATAAAAATGAACACGGTAATTTCACAGCCCATAAAGCAGCGGGAAAATTAATGCTGTCAAAACATCGACTGGCAGGTTTCGATGCCCCCGGCCCCTAACCATTAACATTTCAGAACCACAGAGTGCTGGGTTAATTCGGTAACGAAAGACAGGCAGCTTCATTAATTCATGCGTTTATTTATACAGTGGCTGATTTAAATAAACCAATTACATGCCATTTTGACAGGTGGCTAACCCATTAGCTGTGGTTTTCTTAGACTCGAAACTTTGGTGATGGATGGAGAAACGTGTCCAGCTATGTCTCTTTAGTGTAAGTCTGACACACGTATTTAATGATTTTCCCAGATTTATTAAGATTCAGCCTTTTTTTCATGAGAAATGCCAAGCTTCACTGAAAATTTGCATAGCCTGGTGTAGCACCTTAGAAGAGTACTTTATGGGTGTTGTAAGGGTGAGAGATTGATTGACATGTGCAGCTATTGCAAACGGTTTTGATCAGCACAATGGGTGATGTTATTGTAGGCTGTCAGTAACAGAATAGCTTAGTCCATTTTCTATTTTATCAGTAGATTGTGACTGCGCTGCCTACTGTGTTTAAAAGCCCACATCCCATCACTCATGGGGGTTTTACTTACACAAAAATGTTCTGAGGAATATGAAAAAATAATTGGTTTAGGTTACCAATCAGATTGTAGAGGAGGTGGATCCAAGTAACTAGACGAGGTGGGACCAGCCAATGAGATGTCTTGGTCCTGCCTCCTGTAGTTGCTTGGACCCACCTCCTCTACAATTTCATTGGTTATCTCTCTGAACCAATCATTTTTCCTTCTGCCATCGGAACATTTTTGTGTAAGTAAAACTGCCAAGAGCCATCCCTGCATTTGTAGCGAGCATGAATTATTTCATTTCCCACATCAGCAGTGGAAGATTCTGGTTTTCGGTTTCACAGGGACAGGAACATATCAGAGAAAACAGCTGCAAAAATGGCTTTAACAGCTGGACTTGTATTTAACAGGATAATGTCCAGTTTTAAGGAGCGACTGAAATACTGAAATCAGACGAGCCATTTGTCACTTATACACTTATGAGCTCATAAGCTTATGTGCTATTTCTGTTTTGAATTTCAGCCGTAGTATACAACAGACCTATTGTATGGCAGTAATTACTGCCAGAAGCTGTAAATTGTGTTACCCACTGAGACTCCACGCTATAATTCATCTTCAGGGCGGCAGTAAAGTAACACAGGAAAAAAAAACACCAGCCGTTTAAGAAACACGGAGGTGCTCCGGTCCCCGTCTGCAGGCAAAGGCTGTGAGATGCCCAGACAGAAAAGGCATCTTTTATACCGTTAAGGATGTGGGAAGGATGTTTAGAGTCGCTGAGAGCCTGTCTGGTGCACAACGTTCAGTGATTCCTGCTAGGGCTGCTCTCAAATGGCAGTCCAAGACACACACACACACACTACTGGAGAAGGGTTAGCAACCCAAAAAATTGGCTCAAATGCCCAAAAGACATCATGTGGAGGGAGTGAATCCTTTTTCAAACAGAGGATTTGCAGAGGATGCTTGGTCTGGGATGTAACCAGTAAAAAAGGTAAACATGGGAGCCCGGTCTCTTGAAATCGTGTTTGGAATTGTCACTGTGCCATCCATGTGAATGAAACTCATGGCAACCACGGTGAGAAGTCATCACTGTATAACATGTCTGATGTAAAGAAGTGAAAGACTGAGCGTCACATGATCAGTGACATCAGCGGTATGTCATCCAAAGCCCTCTCAAAGTGAATGTTCTGCCCAAAAGGCTTTCTTTGGCAACTGGGCAATAATGGTTATTAGGTCCTCATTAGTAACGGCTCAGCTGCTAATTGCTGGGAATTACGGCTCTTAAAATTATTTTGTGTGTTGAAAAGAGGGTGATGGTGTTCAGGGGCCGTAATGGCAAGATGCAGCCAGAACAACCCCCCCCCCCCCGTCGACTGTCAGTTTGGACAAAAAGCTCATTAGCTGGACAGCCTTTAAATCCCAAACAGGTGCAGAATCCAGATATTTTACTGTTCACCAGACCCTTTTGCAGGTCATCGTTCAGCCATCTTGGAAAATATAATTGTAGTGCAGTGAACGTGAGCTACAAAGTGGCAGGGGGTGTTGCGGTTTTACTGAAAATTACTGTGTACTTTAGCAATAACCCGTGTCCTTCTAGAAGCTGTACTGAGTGCTGTCTGACAAGGCTGTCATCTCCCTCGCATCATTTCTTAGTACGACACGTCACAGAAAACATATGTCTTTAAACCACTGGATAGTTTTATGCGCGTCACTTTAATTGAAAAATTCTTAATGTGCTTGAATCAACATGCCAGCAGAAGGATGCTGCTGCCGGAGGTAGATAAGATGAAGGAAACCGACAGGAGCTGGACCCCGACAGAGGAAGCCAGTGCTTGACCAATCACACATGTTACTGAGGTGTCCAGCATCAGGTGGTTTGTTTGCGAAGCCTGCAAGCCAGACAAACAGACGTCAAATTCACAATTTAAAGCCGAACTTTGAGGGAGTTGGACGCTAAATCATGCTTGACTCTCCCAGAAAGACAGCTGGTGTCCCTGTGGTGTAAAACTGTGGGGCTCTTGTGGCAACATCCATAAATTAAATACACAGTGCCTATTTCCATGAGTGATTTCAAACAGGGCAGTTAAAACGAGCATCTCCATCTGCCTCTGATGTTGTAATATATCCCAAGCGGTGACCCCCACCAAAAAAACTGCATTTCATAATAGAATATCTAAAACAATTACTGAAATAATTATTGTCCGTCCACCTGTCCGTCCATCCACCTGTCTGTCAGTCCATCCACCCACCCATCCATCCATCCATTTTGCAGCCACTCCTACAGTACAGGACTTTAAGTGTGGCTTGGGGTCTATCCCATGTAGTACTGGGAACAAGGCAGAAAACACTTTGGACGAGATGCCAGCCCATTGTAGGGCAATTACTATCATAATAACTGCAACTATAGGAATGATAAAGCATTTTAATGATGACAAACAGGCTTCCCGCTGCAATATATATCTGTAATGCGTCCCTATGCTTCCACAAGCAAAACCAGCGTGATAAAGACTAATAATGGATGGATGCAATAACGATATGTGAATTTCACCAATATCCTGCATATATTTTTATGGTAATGATGTAATGAGATCCACCACACTGAGTTGTGTCCTGTGGAATTGTTTACATGAATCGGTGTGACATTGGATTCACCTTGGGATGGAGCTGAGAGGAGTCCTCGCGCTACCTGCGTTTCCAGGAGATCTGGGGGCTGGTGTGTGGAGAGGTTCTTCGTTAGAGACTTAGTGCGAATACATTAGCAGATTATTGTGCCAGACTCTCCCCTACCTCTGGCAATTTGGACGGAATCTTGACACGTGAGCCGCTTTGCGGGTTATCCATCACCCAGAAGGCCAACTGCTCAATCAATAGGGGGCAGTGAGACACAGTGGATCAGCCCATGTCTGAAGCCTGGGCACACCAGCAAAAAGGACACGGAAGGGGGGGGACGGGACGCGAGTGACACGGGGACCTGGACATCACAGATTCTGGACGGAGACCTGTGGTTGGCGTTTTAGGCTGGCATAGCATAATTACTATTTCTTCTGCAAAAATGGATTGTCTTAAATGTTTGTCCCCGCAAAAGCCTCTATGTACAAGTAAATAAAGGAGTGATAGATTGGGGGGGGGGTGGTAATTCAGCACAACTCTGGTTATAGCTAAGAATCACAGATAAAAAAAACAGAGCATAATTCAGCATTTTTCATTCTCCCTAAAAGTATGAAAGCAAGAGAAAGGCCTGCAGATGATACATTCGGCAGATGGTGTATCAGGGTTTTTCCACTGGCCCCACACTGATAAAGCTGGGCAGGCAGATAAGTTGTTTCATGCAGCACTTCATCAGGCTTGTTGTAGGTCTTTGCACATGGGAGCGCGCGGCTGCACTGTGGTCACTAGGGGCGGCGTTCAGCGTGTGCTAAGGTGAGTTCTAAAATAGAAGGGCTCTCTGGGAGCACGAGTGTTCAGGGACCGCGATTTCAGGAATCTACTGCAGATTGACACAATGCAGAGTCTCATCCCTGTCCTTTGATGGGGTTTGGGGGGATGTTTGGTATTTCTACAAAATAGTGATCCTGTCTGTAATTTTAATAAGACCCCAGCTAATTAAAAAGCAAAATGTTTGGCTTAATAGATGTAACTGGCATGTTCTGCCTGTGGCATCAGAGTCACAGTCACTCAGGACCGGCCCCAGGTGGCGGCGAGGGGGCTATTTCCGCAGCGTCGCTGTGGAAACGCCTTACCCCATAGCGGGTAATTGGCGTGTTTGTGTGTACCTCTGCTGATTGCCGGGCTGGCATAGACAGCTGCAAGCTGACACAGTGTCTACAGACAAACTCTCCTGGATTACGGACCCTCGGTACCGGTGAATTTGTTGGATTTTTGCCCATTTGGTCATAGTATCATCGCAACACGAACAAGCCGGAGCAACGTGAGCGACATTTTTCTTCTCCTTCTGGATACAAAGAGCACAGACTGATTAGACAAACCTGAAGCTGGAGATGATCTGAAGCGTATGGTTGCTATATGATGGAGGAGATTGTGACATAAAATAAAAATAATAC
>JABFDZ020000105.1:1146636-1164564 GCA_019775955.2 Pollimyrus isidori
CAGTGGAAAACCCCCCAAAAGTGAGCCGTACTGAACCGTACCGTGCCGTACTATGCAGTGGAAAAGCGCCATTAGAGGGACCAATCATGTTGCCCCATTGGTTTCCTCCATTAACTGCAGGATATTCTCCTTCCAATATTTGGAACCACTGATTTTATCCCCTGCTCTACAGAATTTCCCCCCCCCCCACCCCCCCCGCATTTTATATATTTCAACATTCGCTGTGCATTTTTTATTTCAATGCCGAGCAGGAATGTCCTTTGTTGAGCGTAAGTGTTCGGAAATAAAAGGCCAATGTCCGTAGGACTGAAGAACAGTCAATTAAAACAATCATGAATGAATTTAGGGGAATGGATTTTGGAGCCATTTTACAAGCTTGGCAAAGGTTATGCCAGGCGCAAAGACAAACACCCAGAAGGGAGAATAAAAGAAGGTCGACATACAGAACCATGAACTCCTCTGGAAGCATTTGCTCTGGGCGTTTCTGCTGTCGCCTGTGTTTCTGAATTCAACCTCCGCACATCTGACAGGCAAACGGCTCGCGTACGTTTATTTTAACTACAGCAAGTGAGTTCCCCCCACCAAGTCTTAAATGTCCCTCAAATGCACAGCAGCGTCACAAATCCTGGTCTTCGCAAACAGACTGTTCCCAGATTTTTATTGAAACTGTTCCGAAATTTGCTTCTGAAACTGCCACCATATCTCACACTGAAAATTAAACTCCTTCACTTCAAAGTAAACTTTGAATGGCAATGAACACGTTCCAACTGGATAATTAATAGTGGAGATCCATGTGGGAGCCACATTACTTCAACGCAAATGGAGTTTACTGTATTTCAGAGTGTGCACTTCAGTAAGAAAATTCACTAAGGCGCGAATGGTCACCCCAGAGACAACTGCTCTGAATCCTAATGGGACCTTCGTGCCAGGCAGGAAAGCGTGATTCCACAGTGCAAGATGGAGAGCCCATACTGGATGAATTCCTAGGAAAGGGCTGGAATTGCCATTAGCCGTGAATAAATAATTTAGCCATAAAGATGCTTCTGAAGACATATTTCTGAAGAACAAGATGGGAAAGAGGAGATGGGGTAGATAATGAAATTTGGACTCCCTCTGAAGGAAGCGGGCAGTCCCTGAGGCCGACGGGCCAGAACTGTGTTTTTTAGACCATCTGTCATTAACTGGAAAGTGAATATATGGGATAATTCCACAGCCTTTTGCACTTCGATGGCTCTCATTGCCCTGGACCATTGTCCGGGGTGGACGGGGTGAAGCTGAGGCACCCAACTACGTTCTGCTTCTAGTCAACTCAAAATGCTCTTTAGCATGATAGTGGTGGTGGGCACTGTCCCAGCTCCATTTGCATACTCTGGGGTAAGGCAGTGTTAGCAGAGCCCAGATGCATGCTGGGAAAGCCAGGCCTCTCATCCTTCAGCTTCTGCCATATGCTGAATACACAGCTGTGGCAGAGTCAGACCAAACCAGGCATTCAGATTGCCCCCCCCCTCCCCCCCAGTGCTGAAGCTCAGCCTTCCATCAAGCTCCTTTCGAAAGACAGAAAAGGCAATTAAAAAGGAACAAGACGCAAGACCTTACTCGCAAACTCGCATACTCGAGAAGCTCAGAAGAGGAGCTGCGAGTTTAATCACCTTCCTGGGAAATGAATCAAATACAGAAGGAGAGTCGGCAAGGCGCAGGGATGAGGCTGTGCTGCAGGCAGATCAATACTGGCCTCCTGTGGCTTAAAATCGGGTCCGGCCTGAAAACACATGGGGCGTAGGGGTCAAGCAATCTCACACAGAGCGATTACCAAATTATGAGACACGTTTGGGCTCAGTTCCATCACCATTGGGGAGAGTACCATGAAAATACTGCTTGAGTTCATACATCAGGTACTCTCCATTCCATCACATGGGTTACACCTGACTCACTTTCGTCGATCATTGTATAAACCCATTATTCACGGCCAGGTGTATGTGGTTCAGTTCGCCATCCTGACCCAAGTTGATGTCACAACAACCTTTATTTTATTGTCTCGTTTTAAAAAGGTCAACTATGTGCACAGGAAGATAAAGTAAGCCAGAGCATACACATAATGTTATGGTTATATATAACTAGGCTATCAGTTTTGAGATCCAGTCCTTTTGAGCCAATAAAATGCTTCTTTACATGCTAACTATGCTAATACATGGTAGCATTTAGCTTAATAGGACAACTAAGAACCAGAGCCATTTGAAGAGGCTCTAAGTTCTCTATCCAGTCCTCACTAAATAAAAAATAGATGATGTCACGGTCAAAGCCACTGTCAGATGTCCTGAGGACAAGGACACCAGGCCAGAAACATGATGAATGCAACATTTTACTCTATGCTACGCAAGTGCTAGACTTGCAAAGCCCCCCGATCAAGGTCCCAGTGTTCAGGATGGATTAAATAAAGAAATACATAAGAAGAAACTAACTAACTGTCAATCATGGTCTGGTTTTAAGAGAAGGGGTTAGGGTTCTCTTTAAATGAGACTTTAGTCTGTCGGAAAAATCACACATTTGCTCAGTAAGTATGAGGCCTATAGGATTATCTCGACTGAAACACCGGCATGAGAGCGGGCGACTGGATGCGATGCGTTTGGGCTTAATTGCCACTGAGAGCTGGTGAGCTCATCTGTCATCTGAAATCCCAGGTGAGAATGTTATTACTTTTATGCAAGACCCAAATGCGAGCTGGAATCTGAATGAGAATTATGCTCAGGAGGAAAAAATCTTTTCCTTTGCCCTTGGGGAAAGTCACCGGTGAGTTGGTTTCAATCCAATTACAGCCCAAAAGACAAAAGAAGTGACATATCTGTGAAGTCTTAGCTGAAATAAAATTCACATTGTAAATGAATATAGATAAATTGTCAGTTAACTCAATGTCAATTAGTATTAATTCAACAAACCCAACATTTAATCATGAAGTTACCCAGTGGATGCTAATTATTAATCATTACATCATCATTCATTCTTATTGGTTGTCAAAATTATTGTATTGTGCAAGGAGCATGAAAACATCGAACAGGCACTGTAGACACAATCAGCTGAGTTCTGTTGGTGTAGCTGGTCAGTCAGCTCTTGTTCTGCAGCTTGGTACCAAATCAGATTCTCATGATCTGCAGCTTGGTACCAAATCAGAAATCAGATTCTCATGTTCTGTAGCACCAAGGACAGAGTCAGTGCAAATAGAGCAAGGGGATGCAACCTCTCAACTTATGGAGCAGGGTAGATGGTTTTACTGTGATAAGGTTACAATTAAGGGGTCTCTCCTTTAGTGTAGGGTTAGGGGTTGGAGGCACGACTAATGGACATGTGGATGATGGATGGATGCTTGTCCTGGTGGAGTTGTGAGAAGTGAACAGCTGGCTAAACACACAATTTGGGCTCCAAAAAGGGTTTGTGTTGGGTTGGCAGTGTATCGATGGCCGGGAATGATGGCTGGGTGGACAAAAAATCGTAGGACAGGTTAGAGAGAAGCAGACAGAGAAATCAGTGATGGATCACAGTGATGACGGATTCCCGGAAATCGTGTTGCAGTAGAACCGTCTGTTGCGGTGGCACATCACAGAAGCTTGTGGATGGTACCTGTGGTTCACCCCGGCCCACTGGCTAGCTGCTGGGCATCTTCCTCACTAAACACTGAGGCAAGGAAGAAGACGCCAGATAGAGAATATCTGAGAGAGAGAGAATAGGAAAAGAGGGATACAAAAAAGAAGGGGAGAGGATATGAGAGGAGAGAAGAGGAATGAGAAAAAGCAGGGGAGAGGAAAAGGTGGAAAGAAGAGAGATAAGAAAAGAAGGAGAATGCAAAGGAAATAGAGAAGACGAGAGATGACAAGAGGAAAGAGATGGATGAAAAGGGAAGCAGGGGAGAGAGAATAGAATAACAGAAGAGAAGAAAGGAGAGGAGGAATAAGAGAAAGCTGGGGAAACAGGAAAGAGGATAGGGTAAGAAAGGTGAGAATAAAAGGAGGAGAGGAATCTGAGGGAAAGGGAGAGGAGAAAAGAAGGGAAGACAAGAGAGGAGAAATGCAAAAATAAAGCAGGGGAGAGAAGAAGGAGAGAAGAAAACAAGACAGTAGATGGAAGACAAAAACACATCAGAATAGATGGGGAAAGGTGAAAAGGCTGTTAAGTGGACAAATTAAGTTAAAGAGCATTAACCTGCAGCAACAAATATTGGATTACAATTCACGGAAGTCAATCTAGCCACCCATAATAAAATTCTGAATGCATAAAATGAATTTATATTACAAAAAAACACTTTCTAAATGTCACCATACAAAAGAGACACGGTAGACCAATCAATGGAGCATATAAATGAGCATTCCATTAAATCTGGATTCATACAACCGAAGCGGACCACTCTGATGAAAAGATGTTTTTTTGCTCCTGTGCTGTTCGATTAACTGAGTGACATTTTCTGGCAGCTAATGGTGCTGGCGGCAGCGGATGGTGTAAATCGAGCCTAGACCGTTTGGGATTAGCCTCTCTGACAGATGCCTTTGCTAAGGTCACTCATGGTGCTATCTGCAAACGAATTGCAGTGAATTATTAAAAATTACCTCCTTTCATTACAGAACATGGAAAATGTTGCAGGCAATACTCATTGAAGGTAGCACTTGTGTCATAAACCAGGAGGTCAGGATTTGATCCCATAATTCCCTGGAACACAAGTTTAGTGCCAAGTGCTAAAAACAATAGTCACCCGCAAGCCTGAAAGTCTGCAAGTTGGTCATGTTGTGATACAGCAGAATGCGGACATTAGTATAGCAGAATAATGCTCTGTATTGTGGTGCAATACTGCCCCCTGTTGCCCTCCATTTTATTGTCACTGTTTTTATCACTGGGAACACCCTTGCCTAATTGTTAATGGCTAATGCAAAACAGAAAGGTAAAGGCTGAAAAGTCACTTTCTTTACAGACTTTGTCACAGTGGGATTTGGCTGATCGACACAAAAACAGAGGAGTCACTCTGTTGTCTGGCAATCTGACATGTGGTTTATTGGACCCTTTGTGTGTGATTATGAACCCCGGTTTACATTCTCCTAAATGGAATTCAGGAGTGTGAGTTTGGGTGTGAGTTTCACAGCCATCCATCCATCCATTTTCCAAACCGCCCATTGATAAATAAAGGACTGGGGTCAGTCAAGTAGTTTGGTGCGCCTGACAAATAGGCCCTTGGTGTCGTATGGGATAGTCTTTCAGGTGTGTGAGGTCTGGACATCAGTGACAGTCATGATCAGCAGAGCCTATAGAAGACTTGGCTGACATGTAAAAGATTAAATACCAACTGGCCTTAGAATTATCACAGAGGGTAAGGAACTTGAACTGTAATATAATATTTAAACTATAATATTTTATTCAATATGCCTTTATTCTGGACAGGTTCCAGTATGTACTAATAACTCACAGTCACAGCTAAATTCATTTCTGGTAGTAATTTATATTCTGAAAACTGGGCCCTTTGCTCTGTTTGGCCTCCTGGGCTTCATATGATGCCACGTTCAAAAAGCAGATGTTATGTTTTCCGTCATGTGACTGGCTTGAAATGTTGCCATGGCAACATGAATGGGAGCCAGTAAAAATTCCTTCATCTCTCATTCCCTTTGTGGGTCTGTGTGCCTGTGAATGCTTAGACCAGAAGGTGGCATAATGGCTGATGCACTGAGTTTGGGAGCAGAACCCAGGGGGGATATTTATGAGGTCCGGATGTAAAAGCAATGAGCAGTGAGTGTTTAAACTGACTACAATAAAATGTCCACTTGCAAAAATAATAATACTACAAGATTAATTAAACACAACGTGGCGATTTTAATCCTTAAAAAATAATGCTCCACTCATATTTTTTGGTTTCAATCTGTAGAAAAGCATGATCGGAAAAAAGACGTACAACTGCGAGTTTTCTAAATAGTCAATTATTTTACCGTTTACACACACCTCCCTGACCTACCTTCATTAAATCTGGTGTCTGCGGTGCCCTCTAGCGTCTAATGGCAACATAACAGCACTACAGTCAGGCTGCTTGGGATTCCGAAAGAGAAGTGCTCTTCCTGTGTGACCAAGCCCGATGCTGCCACCTTAAGTTCGGGTTCTGTATTGCATTCTTTGTATTTTTACTGGCGCAAATACAAAGGGAGCAAACTGTCCTCTATGTCACCTATTCTGAAAAAAGAACAGAATCTTTCAGTTACACATTTTAGCATAGCTTAGTACTGTTTTTTTTCTTTCTGTCAAACAGGTAAATGGGTACATTCAAGAGTGTTTGAAGGGACACATCAATAAGTCAAATCCTCCATAGTATGGGTGTAGGAAAGGTGGCCATGGTTCATTAGGAGGTGAGCCAATTAGCAGCTTGCGTCCCCTGCTGGAAATGTCTACCCACGATATTCATGAATAATGTCAAATGTTGATAATAAGAAATACAACAGGGAATAAGTAAACTCATACGCTCTAAAAAAACAGTAATGTTGCAGCGTCTTTGCAGAAGTGATTATCTGTCTACACGTCATTACTGTTTACATTACAGAAATAACCCAGAACTCTTGCACATAGGCGATGCTTTTATCCAAAATTATGAACTATTGGGAAGGCAGGTGCAGACAGTCTTTGGGACAACGGGGGTTAGGGGCCTTGCTCAAGGACCCAAAGGTGAAGTCATTCTGCCCACCTCAGGATTTAAACCAGCGACCTTCTGATGACAGGTATGGCATCTTAACCCTCTATGCTGCGCCCTCGCCCACGTGGGGAAGCCAGGATTCAGTAACAGACAGGGCACAACAGCCAATACAGCTTGGGTGTTCGGATCCCAGTGAGATCTGCTGTTGACCATTTGCACACCTGACTTGTGCAAACTGAGAGCGACAGACGGACCATAAAGGCGCTGGGGAGCATGATGGTGGGGGTGTGGATCAAAGCGAGCAGAGACGCCCCTGTGGCACTGTGGGCCTTCTCACCACATGGCCCAGGCAGACAGTTCTGGCCCTTAGAAGTCAGGTCATGTGACATGTAGGATTAGGTGCAACATGGAGGCTTTCAGCTCCGCTGTCAGTGAGGAGGCAGCGATGCACGTGCCTGGGGGTCATCACCGTGTACAGCACAGCTCTCCAGCTAACGCTCTGAAACATGGACTCGATTTCTGAGCAGACCCTCAAACCTGATGCCATGCACTGGGGGACAGTGTTTATTTAACTTTATTATTTCTTGTATGTATGTTTTCCTGTTATTTAATTTCTAAATTTGACTAAGTATGCAGGATTTGTCAAGCTTTTTCTAAACTGAAAAGCACTCTGGGTCAACTCCTGTTGTTTTTCAATGTGCTGTATAAATAAATGCCTTGACTTGACCTTATTAGCACCCACACTCTCAGAAAAACAGGTAAAACTACCTTTTTACCATTGCTTGTGGGGCTGTAGACTTGTATTGTACTTTTTATGGTACAGAAATGAACTCTGAGGAACATCCCAAGGTACAAACAGTATTAATGTACTGTCTGTGGCACAGAAATGTTCATCACAGTCAATTTCTGTACCTTAAAAGATGTAATTACCGATAGCAAAAGGTACAACTTGCAGACCCTTGAGTGTACAGCCCCAGTGACAAGCAAAGGTACAAATCATTTTAGATGTCCTAAAAAAAAGACCACAAAAATTGACTTGATTTCAGGGCTGGCTAATATTCATCCACTCAGTTGTGTAACTATTATCATCATTTTCTGTTTAGAATCTAGATATGACTTCAATTATACTGTACTGTAAGTATAATAACCTGTAGAGTACCTCGAAAACCCAAGGGGAAGCAGTCATCTAACAGTCCCTTTATCCCCAAGCACAATGCACAAAGCAAACAGCACGCCCGTGTGCTCTCAGCAGACCCTGACAGAGAGGCCATCTGCCCCTCCTATCCCACAGGCCACCCCCATCAGCAGGAAGAAGAGCGAGCTGGCTGGCCGGGCCGAGAGAAAACCCGGACCCCCACGAGCAAGTGGGGAGCGGCGGGAGGTGGAAGCGAGAAGACGGAGCGTTGGGTTATCTTCATCTCTGCTTATATAATATCACCAGGCAGAAGCACACGCTGGACATTTTACACCAGGCTGCAGAATGGTGTCATATATAATCTACTGTTAGACATCAATGTGCCATTTTAGCTGTTTTTCTGCAGAATGGTTTGGAGTGGAATGTTCTCCATTGATCAAAAAATGTGACTAAGTGCCAATATATTATTAATACTTTGTCCGTGGGGTGCACCATGCTAAACGCCCACGCTTCTGAGACCCTAACTAGGGAAATGCTTATAAAGGACTGCAATGGAAGAACGACTGATGCAATGCTTGTTATCTCTGAGAGTAACATTTCATTTTTGGGAGGTTGGCTCTGCAACTGTCCTGCGGAAAGAAGTGCCAGGTCTGGAGGAACAGGAGGAAAATAAGTCTTTTGTTCTGTGGAATCTGCTGTTTTCAGAAGCAAGGGATTGTGGGATGGTGGTGAGAAGCCAGAGAGATGTACAGTTCTGTGTTGCTGGTCTGTGGCCAGGGTGTCACAATGCTGCATTCTATGGATTCTTACCCACAATCCTCTGCTCTAGCAGAGGACAAAGTCCAACACATTATAGACATAAATTTAGAATAATCAGACCTTACACCTAAATATTAATATAGTGTAACAACATAACGGTCCTTATCAAAGATATGAATATAGCTCATTTTTGCTACCAGTGATCAAAATTTTTTGGATGCAAAATTGCATTTGTCATTTGTACTGTGTACTGTAGACACTATTTTAAAAACTAACCACTGCTTTGAACTGGTTGGTAAATGATTTTCATATTTTCCTGATGCTGATAACAGTGATTTTTTTCTCGCTTCTCTTCCCTAAAAAATCATCAGAAAATGTGTTTGAAACTATTTGCTTTGATAATCTGCTACACTTATTAAAATCTGATCTATTAATTGAATTTAAAATGGGTTAGTAGGGGTAAACACAATATGTGACTTCAGTAATATTTGTATAATCAACTGCTGTTCTGCTCTGTTTGGGCCATCCAATCTTCTTAAAAAAACCATTTAAGCGAGTTTTCAAGCGTGCAGGTCAGAAAAGGCCAGACATTAATCCCTGCTACTTCCAGATGCTTGTCATGTAGGCAATTTTTCATTTATCTAATTAAAATCCCTCCAAGGGAAAAGGATTGAAATATATAACTACACAGAGACATTATTAATATCGTTTCAGTTACTGTCACATCATTTTCAGCACGCCAGCGATCTGGCTGTCATTCAAAAGTATCTCTATTAAAAAATGGTCCCATTGATTGTTTTTTAGCCAATGAGGATCTCTTCTGCTTGGACCAGACATGCTTTAGTTCCCCTGCATGTGGGTTTTTACAGTCAGTGGGAGTGTTTTGCAGATGGATTTATGTGAAGTGACATCTACGGTTTCATTGCTTTATATCTATTTTTAGGGACGGGTTTTTGAGCTTGATTGAGTTTTTTGGTCAACGGTCAGGTTACACACGTCTCAGAATGAATCAGCCAACAGAGAATCTCTCCACCATGGACTGATTACAAACACAGACATGAAAAGCAAGCCGCTATATCTCTTGTTATGTAGGATAATTCTCCTGCCTGGTTAAGCTCTCTGAGAACAAATAAAGCAACTGATGAGAAGCGGGTTAAACCAGTCAAGGACTAACTGTGTGAAATAACTCCAACCCCCCAGCATGACATTTCTCACCAGTTAAAAGCCCATCTCCTTAAGCTTGTCAGCGTCTTACTTACACAAAAATGTTCTGAGGACAGAACAAAAAATGATTGGTTCACAGAGATAACCAATCTAATTGTAGAGGAGGTGGGTTCAAGCAACTGGAAGAGGCGGGATCAAGCAATCAGATGTTTTAGTCCCGCCTGCTCTAGTTGCTTGGACCCACCTCCTCTACAATTAGATTGGTTATCTCTGTGAACCAATCATTTTTTTCATTCACCATCAGAACTTTTTTGTGCAAGTAAAACTCCCATGAGCCCTCCTCAACCACCACGTCTTGCACCTCTGCATTGCGGCGATTAGTCTGGGGTGCCGTTAGAGGTCTGCCAGTTATTCATCATGGTTACGTAGCACATAATCCCTGGGGAGCATCAAGGCCATACAGCCCCCGGTGAGGGTGGGTGAGAAATGGTACAGAACACAAGGGTCACAGAGACCGGGAAAAGCGTGTACACACACACCCATGCACACTTCTCTCAGTGTGCTCTTCCTAATGGTGAACACCCCCATGTTGTTTGGGTTTGGTTTGCTGTTATGTAATTTCTGAGTGAAATGCCAATTCACATGCAAGCTAAATGAATAGGATATATAAACTCAAACTGAAACATATAAATAGAAATCCTGCTCTCTGCCTCTTCTGTGAGGCAGCCTCTTTGCTTGTTAACATACCTAATGTTGCAACAACTTCTTTACATCTTTAATTATCCCCCATGAAAGATAATCTTGTGTTTATGGGCTTGTCCTCGTTTGACACATTTATTGGCTGAACTGATGCAGGTCTGTAGGCTGACACAATCAGACCAGCGTGAAATTCTGAGGCTCCATTGATATGTCACTCGCGCTGAGAGCCCGCCACGCCCTCCTGCTCCAGAGTGTCACCCCGAATGAGATGCGGGGCTGTCCAAGCAACAGAAGCGACGCGCTAACCTTCCCTAAATGAGACAACAAGCTGCAATATTTCTGGGCAAACCGGTTCTCCCAAAAACCAAAAGGTAAAACAAATTTAAAAAAGACCACACAAATATAATCAGTCCCACCCCCTCAGGGCTGTGGAAATTTTTCAAGAAATGTTTATTTTTAAAAATTGGAATGCATTAAAGCAGATGGACCTTCGCCGGCCACCGTGCCCAGAAGCTGCTGGTGGTGGGGCACTTTCCAGAGAATGTCTGCATGCTTGTGGTAATCCGGTCACGGCGGCGCTTTTCAAAGAATAGCTACAGAGAACTTTAACTGTTTAAAATTGCACATTGCAATTAATTTATAAACGCATTTCCATTTACACGCAAGTCACGCAAGATCTTACATTTTCGCCATCTCCTGGGATTTTTTTTCGCACTACCTTACAAATGTAGTCAATTTGTCACCTACAGAGCAGACCTGGAGAGAATGATGCGATTCATGCTACAACCTCATTAATCAACTTAAGGGGATCTGTATGACTTGATTTATTGCGTTGTTTCAGCATCATTCCGTCCCTGTTTTAGCTGCTACTCCGGTATGTCAACTGGCGCAAGAACACCGATAACAAATGAAGAGAATTCTGAACCTTGAGATCTGTTAATGTGGAGAATGTCAGTCTCAGCCGCACTGTATGATATGAATGCTGACATACAGAATGCATGTTTTTGTGATATAGAGACAGTAGAGGGCGTGGTGGTGAAAACACAAGCTTGGGAGCAACTGACTTTAATTCACATCCAGGAGACTGATCACTTAGCTGCAGCAATCAGCAGGATAAGTGCAGGAAAATGGGCATGTTTATGATAAAGATGCTCGAGGCAGGAAGGAAAAGAAAATAAAGGAAAATAAATATCTGGAAAGTAAAAATACTTGGAGTGCCTGCATAACTGTCAGTATTGTGATCACAAATTAGGACATTTTCTGTGGGCTTTAGCTGTACTTATTTAGCACTGGTGATGACAGATGATCACTGTCTGGTGGGTGTGACAGGAATCCACTATATGGGCAAGATGGCAGGGATCCAGTGTCTGCGAAATGACATATATATATATCCCCTCTTTGGGGGAGGGAGCAGAGGGATGCTGTCTGGGGGAGGTGGCAGGGATCTGTAGTCTGGGAAAATCGAGAGATGTCCTTTGTTGGCCCGACCTTCTCCTGAGAAATGATCTGTGTGATGGCGCAAGCATGGGGAGTTCAGGGTCCTGGGGTTTATGGGGAGATCTCCATGTTTCACTCTGTTACATCAACACAAGCAAGCGCTTCGGCCAGGGAGGCACATGAGGAGGCCGGGTCATTCCAGCAAAATCAATCAAGCATTAAAGAAGTGAGCGGGCAGAGAGAGGGTTAATGGCAGCCAGCCACAAGCCATGGTGCCGCAGAAAAAGCAGCTGAGAAAGAGGAGTAGAAAGAAAGAGGGAGATTGAAAAGGAGGCAAAGGCAGAATCAGAAGTAGAAAGAAAGAGGGAGATTGAAAAGGAGGCAAAGGCAGAATCAGAGGGCCTCAAATCTAAATAATTCCAGCCACCGGCAAACCAAAACCAAACTATCATTCATGAGACTTGTAAAATATAAATTAAGGGAAGGCAGCGGGTGGTGTACTGTGTAGGACTTTCTGCTGTTGGCATGACTAATTGGTGAGATGAACCTGCTCGGGAGGTCTGTGATTCCATTCCCTGCATAGGTATATTCTTCTTTGTGTTTGTCCTACAGGAAAACAGCTGACAGCCCATTATGATGTAACTCAAGGTGCTATCTATACCCGTCCAATCACAGGCAGGGGTCAAAGGGCACAGCCATGGAAAGCGGCTGTGCTGAAGCAACCTTTTGCTTTCAGGTGACGACTCATCAGCAATCTTCTGTCAACGGGTGCATTAGCTGGCCCTGTTTCGACTAATCGGCTTGTCCTAAATCAGGTCAGCTGGGATGAGAAAATTCAAGGGAATCCTATGACAGTCTTGTGGGATGAAGATGCAAGTGTTTTGGGCAATTTACGTTGGGAGCAGATGCAGGAGACAGCCTGGGGAAGAATCCAATCTATTGCAGGATGCATTCACTTATCTCTTATCACTTATCAGAACGATTTCAAAGCACAATTTCACCTTGTTTTTGGACTATGGGAAACAAGCCAGACTAGGTGGATAAATCCCATCTTAACATGGACACATCATGCAAACTCCACAAATTGTTACCCATTAATCCATGGTGCATTTATTTTGTGAGGTTTTAATTACCATTTTACATGCTATTCTTAATGGGGCCTTGACCTCATTTTAAGTTTGGGGTTTTTGAATGTTTGGAGGAATCCCGCTGAGCTCCTTGCTCTTCCATCAGTAGATCCTCACGCCATGACCTGACACATCGGTTTTAGTTGATTTTTATGGCATTTTCTTGTGATCTCAATGTCCTCTTTTGGACAGGCAAAGCCACCGCATGCCAGCACTGCCCTGACTGCACAGGACACGCGATTTCCCTACAATCTCAGAGGCAATTCAGAGAGTTACTGATGAAGCAGCAGTTTTCAAATCCCTTGCCATTGCTCTGGGAGGTACATGATAATCCCCTTTTAAATTACTTTCTGGGAGAGAGGGTATCTCCCAGTCTCCATTATAATGTCTATCAGAAGACCATGAGTTATGTAGAATAATGCATCTCAGTAAGCTCACAGCTCATTGTTATATGGCATAATCTCACAGCACATCTCACTGAATTGCATGATTTCAAAGCAGTTGTAGAGCCTTGGCTGTAGAGCACTGATTGCCACAAAGCTAAACTGTACCACACCTGATCCAAGCCAGCATCCTCATCCCTGCTCCTACATTATACTCCCTACTGGAGTACACTCTGGAGGTTGTTTTTTATTCTCCTCTCTCCTCATGTAATTCTGTTTTTTCTCTGTTCTTCCCCTGTCTTGTGTGTATATGTATGGTCGGGTTGATGGCCAGTTTTTTTTCGCTGGTACTTGTGACTAGTGACATGATCTATTGCAACAGCAATAAAGGGTTTCATCATCATCATCATCATCATCATCATCATCATCATAAATATTAAAGCACATGTGAGCATGTTCTTGAGCCAACTCAGTTGAAAATCAAGACTTTATCCAAACCTTATGCTGTATATAAAAAGCATATACAAAAAATACAAAAATTATTTCTTCAATTTCAAATGATTTCACTGTCATTTTGGCCCAGCATTTTCACAATAAAGCGATTGTTTTCTCACCAAACCACATTTCTCACATTTTTCAAAAATTCCAAACAACCAAAAATAAAGCAAGGATCCTTTATGATAAGTCCAAGTCACCTTGAGTAGTTTTGGCCATTTTTGAAAGATCTAGGAGATCCAAATTGGATTGCCATCTTTCAGCAGTGAGTGAGATAGGAGATGCAATAGTATAATATTGAAAGTAATCGACTTCTAAACTTGGCCATTTGTGAAACGCGATGAGGGCAATGAAGTGGTTCAACAGCTGGACTAACAAAAAAATTAAAGTCCCATCTGGGGGCTGTTAGGAGACGTATCCTCTAGAGAAAGGCACCTAATCCAATCATATCAATGAGTGAAAGTGTCCAAACATTTTGCTTGCTTTTGGGCTGCTTGTCGTTAAGTTGGATTTGGGAGGATTGTCACAGGACCGTGACAGAGGATCACATGATTGAGTGGTATGGATAGAGAGTTCCAGAGGCTCTGGGGGGCATGCCCTGAGAATCAGGGAGACCTTGAGCTACAGTCGGGTCTGCCTCCCAAATGACCCAAGCCTTTATTCTGTCAGCGGGGAAACAAACCAAACATAGTAATCGCCTCGGCTGACAGGAGGCAGCCCAGCGCAACCCGACAGACATCTGGTGGCATTTAAAGGACCAGCCCTGTTTATCCCATGCCGAGGGTTACATTCACAGCCGCCGTCACCTACAGTGCTCCAGCACAAACTGACATTTACCAGATATATTTCACTTTGCCAAGCCTGCGATTTATAACCATAGCAAAAAAAAAAATTATCAAAACAGCTGCATGATTTAAAGAAGAATATCACTGTAGTGAAAACAGAATTGTTGAATGTTGACTGTTCATGTAATAGACTGGGTCCCAGTAAAACTGAACAGTGACTATATGATATACAGCATGCCACGTTTCATTGTTCATTAGTCCTTTATGGTTCACGCAGGGTGGCGCGCCGGCGTCATTCTGAGATGCCCGGAGTCCGGATATTAAGCTGCATGATCTTCGTGGTGCTTCCCTGACCCCACGCTGTCATGGCCGTGGTTAGCGGTGAACTCGCTGTTCTCGCACACCCACCGCGGGAGATGGAGCACTGCCGTGATTCAGAACCCCGACATGTCTCTGCGGCTCCGCTCCGCCGCTCTTGTCTCCTAAGTCACCCCGCCCATCCCCCGTCCCTGTCTCAAGTGCCTCAGACTCGCCAGATCAAGGGAAGGAGCTACCTTTCCGGGTAACTATGCTCATCAGGACGTTTCACGCTCGGGGAGATCTGGGTCCACCCCTCTGCCTTGGGCCATGCCTTTCCCTCTCCCGCAACCAGAGCAGCTCTGAGCATCCAGAGATTTGGCTTAATGGGTTCATTTTCTGACTCCAAAACTTATTTGCGGACTGCATCTTGCGGGGGGGGGGTGTGCCTCGTAGGAATTCATCTGTTTAACAGAAGAGCTCTATCTGCCCTTTGTGGGGCTTGTTTGAAGCCTTGAGAACCTTTCCCAAGGACAGAAAATCTGGGAATTTGCATGACACAGCAACATGCTGCATCAGCATTGAATTATAAGCTCTGAAGTCAATTGGAAGAATTCGATATTTTCTTGGTAAAGCACACACATTTTACAAGTATAGGAACATTTTAATTTATACTGAAAATGACTCCTTAGAGATGGTAGGACTGGTGCATAAAATCTAATGTTATCTGCTGTGCCTTTAAAAAATGCATTTCCTGAAGGATTCAACAATGGCCATCTGGACTAAACTGTAAACTGTCTGAAGCTGATTTGTAACAAAATGGTTCACTTTTACTCCCTGTCACAATATGAAGAGGCACCATGAATTCCATTAAGCTCATAGAAATTAGTAGTAGTTGATGTCCAAAATGCTTATCATACAGAAACTTTAGTCCGAGTTACTAACAGGCTGGAAAAGAGAGTTATAACATCTTACAAATCAGAGTAATAAGGGAAATCTTTTTAATTGTTTATTGAAAACAAAAAAGATTTTTACAAAAAAGATGTGTATATTTACATAATTTAATCTGTGATTCAGTGTAAATCTATTCTTCAAATAAACTAGATCTATGTATTTATCATAGAACCTAATATATTAAAATGAGCTGTAGATATTTGGTATGTACTAGAATGTGGCTACATTCACCTCTTCAAAATACATGCCAAAGACATTAAACAGACTGTAATATGTGATTCTGTTTATCTATCAGTTCCTGAGTAGACCAGCCAAGGCATTCATCCAAATCAGACTAGGGTTCATAACTGACACTGTTTCACCACTGTGGGTGGATAGGTGGGGGTGGGGGGTTTAAGTCAGCCAGTGAACCTTTGCTGGCCCCTACATAAGGGCCTCCTACAGACCCATCAAGACGCCTACAGGAAGCAAGCTGGCAGCGCCATGAGATGCGCAGCTCCTCCAATCAGCAGCTCAGGTCTCCCACACAGCATCATGTGACCTGGGGTGTGAACGGAGAACCAACAGCTTGGCAGGGTGCAAATCAGAGGCGCACTGTCCCTGCCTATGAGGCAGCCATAGGCAGGCTTCGGGGAACAGCGCACATTGCAGGGTGAAGTGCTGTTGCAAACTTGAAAGGAACTGAAATAAGGTGAATACGGGGTTTGGGGCAACATAAGGGTACCTGGAAGCACCAGGCAGGGGCGATGACAGAGGGATACCCCAGTAAATAGGTCTTAGGAAGTCATGCTGGTACTACTGTCCTCAGAATAGCATCCGCAGGCAGGACCTGCTGCTATGCTCTGGCTGTGGGAGCACTGGAGAGATTTCACTCACAGACACACACAGACACCCACAGCCACACACACACACACATACGCGCACACAGCCACACAGCATGGTCAATCCACCAAGATGAGAGTGACATGAGTGTATTACAGACGGCACAGCAAGAACAGGGGAAGACAGAAGGGTTGAAGGGAGGCAAAATTAAATGAAGTGTTGAGCACACCGAAGGTTTGAATACTTTATAACTTCATAAATTAAAGAAGACAAATAGTGATGCTAAGGTAAAAAGTACCATCTGTTTTAATAACCTAAAACAAGTCTTTAATTGAATGTTTAATGGATGTGCATTTCCCTGTGTCAGGGTTGACTAAGACTGTCACTGGATCTGATTCCCCAGCTCAGCACACTTAATCACGGTCATAAGCATGGAGCGCTACGTCTTAGCCGGCCAAAACCTATTATCCCCCAGACTCTGCAAACCTAAAATAGTTTTCCTGCCTTATAATTTCTATAAGCGTAACAAGAGGGCCGAGATGGCACCTACATGGGTTAAAATCCAGTTTATTTTGAGGAGATCTCAGCCAAGCACAGACTATTTTGGATTCTCCCTGCCACTGAGGCTGTAATAAGACACATCCAAGGGCAACGTCAGCGACATCCCAGCTCTCTGCTTTTCACTATTCCGCAACATATGGAAGTTTATACATTCAATGTTATATAATCAGCTACGCCAGACGTCCATCTGGCTCTGCATAAATGTTCTCATTGTTAGCAACGTGGCTAATGAAACCAAGAAGCATGGAAAAAATGTGAGTAGATGAAAAGTGAGTTATTCCTGTCAGATGTCTGAAAGGTCAGTCAATATAATATCAAGTTAACCAGCTGTCAGCGTACACATGCCCAGAAAAATCACATGATTTTAGCAAGTTGAGGAAATTTAGCAGCTAAAACACTTAGGCTAACTGACCTTTGCAAAAGGCAATACAAACGTTGCCTGGGTTACAATGGTCCATGGTACGATATTTTGACTTTGCAATGGGTATGATTAATCAATAATTTGCCCGACTGTAGGCTAATGCAAGTGTTCTTCCCATGTTTAAGGTAGGCTAGGCTATAATGTTTGTTAGGTTAGGTGGGTATATTACACTGTGTGCACAATTATTAGGCAAGTGAGTATTTTGACCATATAATAATTTTATCCGTAATTTCCAAGTCCAAG
>JABFDZ020000105.1:1164664-1183703 GCA_019775955.2 Pollimyrus isidori
TTGTCTTAAGAAACCCAAAACTTCACTTTTACTACTTAAATGTTCAGGTTTGAGGGTTTGTTAACATTTTGGATTGATCAAGAGCACTGTAGTTGTACAATAACAAAATTTATCCTCAAAAATACAACTTGCCTAATAATTGTGCACACAGTGTAAAATGCATCTTCGCCTTACAACATTTTCACCTTACGATAGGTTTGTTGGAAGATGACCCCTTCGTAATCCAGAAAGCGTCTGTAGATAAAGGAAAAGGGACACTGTTAAACTGCAATGGCAAACTTATTAATAACTGTACATAATAAATCAACAAACTTCTACTAATTGAAGTTTTAAAGGGGTGATGTTCCTAATGGGCTTATCACTGGGAATCTGTGTTGGCATCCTTGTAAACTTGTAGAAAGTGGAAAGGATGCTCTGTCATTATATCATCACCCATCCAGGTATGTTCATGATTTTGACTCAAGAATGTGTGGGGCCCATGCAGAGAGAGTGGACAAGACAAAGGTCAGAAGATATAGAGATTAAAGATGAAAGATCTGAGACTAAAGATCAATAGGCTTCTGAATCCCATGATGAAGAGGTGTACTCAGAAAGCTGATTTAAATTTATATCTGTTATATTTTCTTTGCTCAACAATTCCTTTCAGGATAACACATAAAGGACAAAGAGAACAAGGTGGGTGGTGGAGAATATCAGAGTATGGTTCAGACAGCACCCCCTTTCTGTTGGGAGGGGTATTTCGCATGAGAGAAGCTCCCCAACAACAGCACTGACAGACAGACTTTGTTATAAAACTGAGAGTATTTCATCTCTGGCCATTGAGTAGTATTGTCGAAGTACTTTTCCTCAGAGCCTGACCTGAAATCTGATCTGTGTGGAAGTAGCTAAATTATTCCCCAAAGATGCCGGCCACCTCCTCCTACATGCAGCCACACACATCTGCAGACACACGAGTCATTAATACGAGTGCCTCGTCAGCGAGCTGTGCAGTACAAGCTGAGCAGTCTGGTATCATAAGCATTGCCGATATAGCTACCATGCTATTGATCGGAGCTCAGATGATACTCGGTGCAGAGCAAACGGGTGGGTGGAAATACACTTTGTCATCTGACAGATCACATCACAGGCAGCAATAATCCAAGCCAGATGTAGCAAGTATAGTTAGATCCGGCCTGAATCGCGGGAACAGGATGTTAGATGGCAGGTGCGGGAGGGGTGAATTCAGGTGTGTGGTGTCAGATAACAATAAAACATAGTAAAATATAGTATGTGTCCCATTTATCTGTGTATGTTTGTGTATAGATTTTTCAAGGTTTGTGAAGATGAATTTAGAGAATATAGCCATTATGGATCTCCTGAAAAACAAACACTTTGCTACATTTGCGTCTGCTTTAAAACACGTATGTGTTACTTTATAGGTTAAACTTATCATTTCTGGCCTTGGAGGTATCGATCACTAGTAATAGCAAAATCGGTAAATGGGGAAACATACTTAGGCTACAGCAGAAAAAAGCATGCTTATCTGCGCACTTAGTTTTTATGTGTGAGGCCGCATTTAAACATTTAAACAACCAGGAGCATGTATGCAGTATGTATCCGAAGGAGCACGAGACACTCGTGGTCTGTTCCGTTAAATGGCAGGAATAAATACGGCTTGATCTGCACCAAAGCCAACTGACTTACAGGCACCGACGCAGCTGTGGGTTATTAATAAATCTTTCCGGAAAGTTCTGAATATAAAAAACATCGTACAGGGCTATACGAACACGATGTGTAGTACATGAACCGGTTTTCTAACCTTTACGTATGTATAGTTTTTCATTCCGTTTAACTGCCTTAATATACATGATATGTTGTTTAAGAAATGTTCAGGTTTGTAATTCTTCATAAAGTATCTCTACGTGTATTATTAAAAATGTACTAAAACGGTTGGTCAGTTGTGCTTCCTATCAATTAAGATGGTTTAACGTATGCTGTATGCTACACCGTTCAATCAGTTATTCATATGTTAATCATTCATTAATCATAAGTTTAATGTGGTGTTTATCTTAAGGGCCACAAACAAGATGCAATTAATTCAACAAACAATAACATTTGCTTTTATCCCACCTCCTAAAATGAATAATCATAATATAACTGAAATCATCCAGAGGAAATGTTGAACGACGAAATCAGGCCTGATTAATTACACTAGAATCTATTTAATTAAAAGTTGGAACAGAATGGAACACTAATCTTCCCCAGGAAGTGCGCTTGGAAAAAAAAAGTCAAACGTAGTTATAAGCTAGTTGAAATGAGGTATAAACACAAAGGGAACCATCCGAATTAACCCAAATATGATTATAGGTCCACAAACTACCTTAAACCTATTGACACACACTTTTGCATAAAATGCATAAAACAGACTCTTGCTTATATTATTTGGAATCATCTAATGCTGCATTGCTCTCCGAAGTGACAGTAGGTTTAAAAGCGGGCCAGTGCGCGGACGCATCATCGCGGAGCGTCTCTGCTCAGCCGGGTTCCGACGTGGCATCGCTCGCCCTCGCCTACATCACTCCCATTGTGTGACGCTCTGTTGGTTGGGAGCTGTCCCAGAAATAATGGTGCTGAAGCTGCAGCACTAGCCAGAAACCGCAAATCACACGTACGCCCAGTCTGCACAGTCTCCTCCACGGGGCCAGCCCAGTACCCTTCTCGGATCAGGCGGAATTTCAACGATAACCGAGCGACGTCTTGTCCGTTAAACGCAGGAATGCAGTGAGTAGGACGGAAATACGGTGAAAATGATTTTACACCCAGGAAGCCCAAAGCAACTCTGTGTCAAATGCATCGGACCTGGATTTGTTAAGATGTTTTCCAAAAAGAACCAACAGAATTATTCGGAATAAAAAGGTGAACTGATGATCGTCTAAAATTAAGGAATATAAGATCGACCGTAATCGACCGGTACTGGGGAGGTTGCTGTTGACAGTGGAGCGAAAAAGAAATTAATATTTCACCCTGCTGAATGGGACTGAGGTGTTCTTTGACCATTGGAGAGCGATTTTACCTTCAAACCCAGTAAAAAAATAAACTAAAGCATTAATGACAATTTAAAGACTTTTTTCTGTCTTACAGCTGTGATGAAGCTGGTGTTAATTTTACAAGGAATCTGGCGGTACTGCGTCCTTTAAAGCTCAAGACCGTTACGAAACCGTGGAGCCTTGTCACTGTGTTTTTTGGAAATACAACAAGCGACAAACGAGAAGCATGCAAAGCACAATGTGAAAAAATATGGCTTTTGTGTCGACGGATTTGTAAATATGCGATGAAAACTACTGGATGCACAAGATGGGAGGATACTAGTTTAGAGACGTGCGTTGTCGAGTTATCTGTTGTAAGATAAGGCAATACACATTTGTAGAGTTTATTCCGTAGGGGGTGTTGCTTTCAATTACAGCAGTTTATTTTTTTGTGCTGTTCTTTTTTTCAGCCGGCAATATATTGGCTGCATGGTTGTAAATCTTTACTCGGAAATCCTGCCTGGGACCCTGGTCATAATTGTATTCCTGACTTTAGAACAGTCACGGACAATTGATTGTTGTAAGCATTGAAATAAGGAGTCGATGTTTTGGTAAATCACAGGAGGCCCCGCTCCTATAATTGTTTATTGGTTTATCTGTGCTGCAAAGCTCGCTAGAGTTTTCAATAGTGAAAGACCGCTGATAATAACATGTGTTTCCTTAGACCAGAGAGAGATGTTAAAGGAACATTAGTGTTTAGTTGCTGCTGTATTTTTCCACCTTCCCATTTTAAACAGTCTGTTACATTGCAACAAAATTCAAGTTTGAACACATACATGCAATCACGCATTCAAACAAAAAGACGGCGCACGGAACATTTTACGAACTAAGTAGTTGATGGAATACTGGGCACATCTCTCACGACTTTTATTTTAGACGCCATCTACGTTTCTCAGTGAACTGAAACATAAAGCCGGACCATCTAAGCGCACAGGCGTACATTATCAACAAAAGGGCACATGTTGTTGATAGTTGGTGTAATTGTATGGTGCTGGGGATTGTTGAGTCACAGACAGATGCTGCGCCACCAGGGTATGGTGAAGAGCCGCTGTTGCGTCTTGTTCAGCGACCTTAAGGTTTTCCTTCTTAGGCCACCTGGCCCACCGGCGTCGCAGCCTTCATTTTTACCTATGAGCGCACCGGACACGGAGACCCATGCGAACGGAGTCGCCGACAACAACAACACTTTGATAAATACCCCTCAGGCCGATGGCTGGACTGCACCTCCGGCAGGGGGCGCCACGGCGGACGACGCGAGCGTTGGAGCGGAGGGCTGGTCCAGCAGCGCAGCTGAGCGATCGGCAACCTTAGACTGCAGCAGCTCATCGGACGACTTAGCTAAAGAGAAGTCGGAGGAGCGACTTTCCCTTACCAGCTGTACTGACAGCGGTGTTAGGACTCCCTTATGCAGGATCTGTTTTCAGGGACCCGAACAGGTATGTACACGGTTCACGCTGCAATATTGGGATGTGAAACACTTGGAACGAACACGCTATAAGTCTGGGGGGAGCTCATTTTTTATGAATATTATTATGGGAAATATTTGTGTGCAGCGGATAGTAAACGTGTGTGGATAAATTAGGTGATGTAATATTTATCATCACAAAGCGAGGCTGTCAAACTGACGGAATTTTTCACTCTAACCCTCCGGGCGTTATTATAAGTCACCCCTTACTAAATTATTTAGTGAAAGTTATGGGTGAAATCCTTGCCAGTTGGGCTGAATATAACCAGACTCCCCCTTCTTCCCTTTGTGGGAAGAAGCAAAATTTCACCTGCTGACAGGATGTGAGGGGAATATGGCTACAACAAGAGGTCAATACAAATGTTCCCCTTTTCTGTCTTCCCTGCTGGGTTTGTCTTCTGGTGTTCCGAAAGACAAATGACTGGAACTTCCAGCCACACAGCAGTTCCAAGCAGGTGATCCTTATCAGCCACCCCCCCCCCCCCCATAAACACTTTCCACAAAAGTGAACCTGAACTGCATCTGGAAACAGTTTGCAATGCTCTGCAATAGATGCCCAGTTGTTGCCATGCCCGTACTTATCTTTGAAACAGAAATATTCCGTGGAGCCTGTTTGAAGTGTCAAACGAGTAATGAGAGGCTTGACCACCCCCACAAACTTATCCCACTCCCACAAGCTGTCCCATTTTCTTGTTTAATTGTTTTCTGGTCTGGACTAAATTGGGATATCTTATGTTTGTTTAGAAGGACACAGATTTTTTTCCATAATGCTTTGTATAATATGGGATGCATACTACATATGCATTTGCATAAATAAGTTATACACTATTACAGTCTGGACACCAACCATGACCTGAGTTCGATTCCATCATTGTGGACCGTCAGAAAAGAACAAGCCCTGGGCACTAAAAACCTTTGTCAGTCATCTCAAATACCCCTTTACAGTATGTTATCCATGTGATTTTTTTGTTTTGTTTTTTGAGCCCCATAAACCAATTACAGGGAACAGAACAACTGCACTTCATCATTTAGGAGAGACAGTTAACAAAGGCTCCGTTCATTTTGCCTCCATTCGGTTGCAGTTTTACCTGAGAGATTAATGGTCCTCAGAACATAATGAAACTTAGGCGTTAAGCAGATGGGCCAGCAGGGACCAGGAACATTCCGGCAGAGTGGAAGAAGCAACATGCAGCAAACCCCGGTGGGGCCCCCTCTCTCTTAGGTAGACTTTCTGTTGGGGTCCATTTGTGTGTTGGGTGGAGGGTGGGGGAGTTTTAGGTTTTAAGACTTTCCTTTAAAAAGCTCGGAAGGCCACCAGCAGCCAACGTCTAAGGACCTTTTCAGAGGCGCCTAAGCTAAATGAGACATCCCATCTCCGATCCTTCGCATTGTGACGCCCTGACATCTAACTATAGTGTCTGTAACCCAAGAAATGGTTTAATGTTTGCCTCAGAGGTCACACATCATGACAATTAGAACCACTAAAAAAATAAAACCCGGTGAGTTGATTTTTTCAGTGTGTGATTCTGCATAAGAAGGACTTTGGGTAAAATCCAAGAATCCAGAGCCCGTGCTGGCTCCCCTGCCCTAAAGATGACGTCCTGACATCCTTGAATCGATAGATGGAGGTGGGAGGGAGGGGATTAAGCTGCAGATTATTCCTGCTTGTGACCCTGGTGTGGGTAGGTGAAGGAGAGCCAGCAAGAGATGCACTACTTTGGGTGTCACAGTATTTCATGTTCCAGCCGCATTGAATTATGGGAGCTTTTTAAAACCCCTTCGTTGCAAATTTAAATTCTCAGAAGAACTGTACACTTGCTTACCAGACCACACATCAGTCTTATTGCTTAATCCCAAAATGTATGTATTATTGTGGCTGCAAATCAGTATATTGAATATTAAAAGCATATTTAGTCACGCTTGGATTGTTTATATAAAATAACATGGATGCTATACGGACTGCTGCTCCTTTTTAGTCAATCTTAATCCTTCATGTTGTATTTTAGATATTTTCTCTTTGTCTCTGTTTTATTCAGATAGTAGGGTTAATTTTGATTCAGGGTACTTTTAATGCTCAAAATCAGAGTTTTTCTTAAACCAGGAATGCCAAATAACTCTGTATCAGGGCAGTGGAGCCCCTTTAAGGATATGATGCAAGGTGGATCCCATTTCTAATATGTTTAGTGTTTTTTACCGTGGATGGTAATACCAGTATTTCATCAATTTACAAAATGTCTCTGCAGTGCCCCTTGTTGCTGGGGATTTCGACTTCCTAGAGCGTCGAGGACCTTAGTTTGAAAACACCCGCTCTAAGCCGATGGTTTCTGCCGTGACCTCACGAAGAGCCAGGAGCTCGTTGTTATGGGTGCAAAAAGGCAAAGACATGTGCAAAGACGCTGCGGGTGAAAGCAAACAGACTTTGTGATTTCTTGTCATTCCCAAGCAGCAGGTTTCGAGGAAGTGCCGTGGAGGATCGGGCCGGTAGATCCTCCGCTCCGTCTCCCCTTCTTTCTTGTAAAGGGAAGCGGGCGGATTTGTGTCAAAGTCAGCGCCAGCTCACCCAGCAAGGCAGCGTCCTGTCATTAGCTGTACGGTGAGACTTTTCTCTTTCCTGTAGCAGACAGACCCGCTTGGGGACCAGTTCCTGCCAACAGTCACCACTAGGCAAGAAATAGATTTTGTTTTTTGGTGGGGGTTTTTTGTTGGGGCGGGTGGGTCAGCAAACGCAGGTCTCTGGATAGATGTCGATAAATCGCTTTCCATTCACATGGAAATGAGGTTCTGCGGCCCACGCACAGTTGTTTTGAATGTGTAGAAGGTCGTACCCCTGACTGCTTTCCATTCCTTGGAGAAGGTGTCTGTCATTGGCTGCCCTTCAAAGGCATCTCTGTGTGACATGATTCTTCTTCAGCTCGCTATGTCCCCTGTGAGCAGCAGGGCTTTTCTCTGTGATTGTACATTACCTGGATCCCAGAATGCATCAGTGGCGGCCTTCCATCAGCACTATAACCTTGTGGAGTCTGCATGTGAAGGCTGGCAGTCTACATTAGCCATACCCGACACTTATGCGCTTGATTGAGTTAATTATTAATCTCATTACTGTTAGCAGTTCAAATGGAGCTGTAAGAATCTGCGAAGATAGGAACTGGGTTGGAAACAGCTGTTACAGAGAATGCTAGATAATATTCTTCCATCTCCAGCCAGGCCACCAACACTTCCTGCGTGGAGCTTTGAGGTTGGATGCTGGAGGTTCTGGCAGCAGACGCGGAATCCCGGAGCAGCTAGCGCATTCACAGCAGAAAGTTGTCCTTCAGATCCTTCCATAGATCTTTTCATCGAGCAAAATGTCATAACCTTTTCAAAGTTGTGGCGAAGGTGTTCCCACTGTGTTGCTTGTTTGAGGGAGGAAAAGCAGTATTAACACGACAACCTCAGCGGCCAGAAAATGGAGGGTGTATCAAATGCGCTTTAGATTCACACTGTCATGTTGCGGAATGGGACGAAATCATTTCTCTTGCCCTTCATATGCTAACGGATGGAGAATCTGATTTATTTTTATCTGCACTCTGGGCTGTTTACCAAGATTACATGTCCTGCTTTGGTGCGTCGCTCTCCGTCCGACGGTCCCTTCTCTGCTTCGAGAGGTGAACGGGAACATTCCGGCCACCTCCGGTCTGTTGAGGCTGAATGTGAGAGAACTGCAGGGGTTTCCAAGAAGACACAGGACCTTGAGAAAAACTAAAAATCAAAGCGGAATGTGGGGATGGTAGCGATTTCAGAGGGCCTGTTCTGCGCCACCAGCAGTATTTTAAGTTCATTTGTATGTATTTTACCGTAACTTTTACTAGGTGAAAAAGATGGATGCATTCTATATAAATTTCCAATATTAGATGCGTAAGCTTAGAATTGTAGCGTCTCCATGACACTCTGCCATGTGCTCCAGTGAGTTGGAAAAATCCTAGTCTCTCATTATATGTCATGTCATTAATAATAACCAGAGAGTCACATAGATAAAAGGAATACATTCAGGTTAAGGGTCAGAGTTCTGTCAAAACATTGTCCAGTTGTACTAGCCAGATCTGCTAACAAATCAATTTGTGGATCTGGATGAAAATCGGCCAGAGGGACTGGGTGGGGGTGAGTTTAGATCAGTTCCTCACTTGGGGATAGTAATGTCACAAATGTATGTTAAAAGGATCAAAGCAAAAAAAGAGTACTGTTCCTTTAAGATACATGGCTCCGCCTTCTATATATCTAACATTGAGCAGTGTTGTGCTCTGTCTTTACGTGTTGCATCTGGAAAATGGTAATGTTACCTCCACCTCTTTGTATTAAAGTGCATTGTTATTGTTCGTACCGGTGTCTGGACTCTGTTAATGCTTCCAAAAGGAAAGCATTACAATACATAAACTATACAGCAGTGCTCTTTATTGGGGTAATTAAGGCTAATTTGGCACGGAAACCCCCCCACTGCAGATAGCAAAAGTCTCTGCGGACTGTGTAAAGTAGCACACAACAAACCCAATAACCTCCAGGAGCCAGTAACCCCATCCAAGGCCCTGTGAGTCTCTGCTGGACTCGCTCTTTAGTGGGCAGGGAAAAAAAAGAACCTTTTTCAGTTAGAGACCATTTGGCACCTTGAATGCAAGTTAGTATAATTATGATTCTGTATATCCAGTGAGAAAACGACTTGCCACTGTGAGCCAACGCAGTGGTTGTCTGCGTAAACAGAGGGTTTGAGGCATGATTTCTCCGTTTTTCCTGCCAGACTGCAATGCAGGCCGCGACTTGATGCCCTCCCCCTCAGAGAAGGTGTGAGTTGATGAGGCCCAAGACCCCAAAATAACAGCCCCCCCCCGGCTGCCACAGAGTCCTTAAGCCCACAGCTGCAGAGGTCAAAGGTCACTGCCTTAAATGTAGTGCCCCAGATGCAGCCTGACTGTCAGCTTATGTGACCCTGTGTCTGACAGCCTATTAGCCCACACAGCATTAGCATGGTGCATAAAACCCTGCAGCTCCGCCCCCATGCGGCTCCAATTCGTGTCCCGCACCAAAGATCTGACCCATGTGTTTGGCCCACATGATTCAGCCACCGATTGGTTTTCTGTGATGTCACTTCCTGCCTCTGAATCGTATGCGTCTGAGTCTCTCTGTTATAATGCCGCTATTCCTATTACTCCAGCTCCCATGATGTGATGTGTTATGACAGGCCTGCACCCAGAAGGGTCCTTCTTGATCAAAATTTCTACCTGCACTTTGGTCTATTTTTACCCCGGGAACCTCTCTGTCACAGTGTGTCCTGAAATGAGCTGCTGCCCCCCCGCTCTGTATTTAATGTCTTATTTTGACACGCGGCCAGTTCCTCACAGATTTATACAGCGGGGTGTTTCAAACCGAACGGGGGTTAAGTGCGTCTGTCAGAGAGTGAGACAGGAAGCCCCCGCAGGGAGCCGAGCGGCAGCCTCGCCCGCCCCGTGCCCTTAACCGTCGGGCTTCCCACGGTGCCGCCTGCCTCCAGTTTGCGAGCCCGAGAGAGTCAACGGCACCTCGTGCAAAGCCCAGGGTGGTCGGTGGGGCTCCTCAGCCAAATGTCAGCCTGGCTTCGGGGAGGGTCTGTAAGCGTAAGCCCAGCGGCCTCCTTAGCCAATCACTGTGGGTCTCCTCACACCCTGACAACCGCTGCCCTACATCGGTCACAATCCCTGAACGCTCTGCCATGTGAGGGCGTTCACTCGCACAAAGTAAGCATGTGTGTGGCTGTTCCCTCTCCGTCCTCCCAACTGTTCATCTCTGTTCTCCTGTTTGTCCTCCAGTCTGTCCATCTCTCTGTCCTCCTGCCAGTAAATCTTTATGTCCAGCTCTGTCCTCTTGTCTGTCTATCTCTCTGCCCACTGGTCTTTCCTCCCATTATCCACCTGTCTGTCCATCTCCCTGTTTTCGGGTCTGTTCTCCTGTTTGTCCAGCTGTCTGCCTTCCTGTTTGTCCAGCTGTCTGTTCTCCTGTTTGTCCAGCTGTCTGTCTTCCTGTTTGTCCAGCTGTCTGTCTCCCTGTTTGTCCAGCTGTCTGTCCTCCTGTTTGTCCAGCTGTCTATCTGTCTTCGAGCTGACACACAAACAAGCATCGTAAGCAGAGACACTGATGGCTCAGAAGAGCAGCTCCACAGAGCAGCTTCCTTGACTTCCCCAGGTCTCAGGCAAGTGCAGTTATGTGTGTGCCTGAACCCCCTGATAGCCCCGAGGGTGTCTGATGTCTAAAACCCTGGCACTGGTTTGGTCTGAAAGCAGACACGTGACTAGGATCACACTGCCACCTTTTACAGATGCAGTTTTCCAAAATGCATTTTAATCAGTTACCAAGGAATAGAAAAGCATAGAAGATTTTCCTGTAAACTGCATCTGGCTGGGATCATTTGAAAGCCCCTTGTAGAGCACTGTGGTAAATAGAATAGAACATTAGAGAGAGATAAGCAAAATTACACATTAAAGATCCACAATGTCCTTTAACCAAATTAATGGCCGCTGTCCTTTTCCCACTCAATGACAGCCCAGGCCCCATCAATCTGAGGGATGAAAAGACGTCACTCGCGAGGCAATGAGCTTCGTCAGAAAGGGAGGCCGTTTTATCAGCGCGCGGCAGACACCGCGCCATGTACGTGTATGAACGCTAAGATGTGCGGATGCAGTTTCCCCGCTTCAGCTTAGTGACGCGCAGCCAAAACTCCCAGAAGACACTGTTCCTGAGGTAGGCAATAGAAGCTTTTGCCACTGAGGTACTGATAGGTTTGAATGGCTCATAAAAAAAAAACAGGAATATAATGGAGGCGGAGCCTCTCAGAGGCTTACGTAAAATCAGACAGAATAGCCCAGCGCAGAATGATATTTGGTGTCTGTTAGCCACATCCATGCAAGCTCACAAAGACAGACTTGGGCTTCCTTCAAGGATCATTAAGAAAAAATCCATACCTGAGCTGTTTCTCTTTTTCTTTTTGAATTTTCCTATGAATCCTGTACGTGACTATTGCGTGCCTACCTTGTCTGTGTGTGCACATGTGCGTGCACAGAGAGATGTGGCTTAAAGGCCAGCGTGTGTCTCCTGGACACCTGGTGGAATGTGGTCCAGCGTGCCCTCATTCTGTTTGATGTCGGCTCTGCTCTCAAACAGCTGTCTGCCAGTCCGGCCTCCCTGCACAGCCACTGTCACGCGGCCCAGGTCCAACGGTGAAGGGATCTGGGTCCCGATGAGGCGGCCTGGTCGCGTGGTGGTGGTGGGGGGGGTGGTGGCGTGAGGCCTTTCCGTGTGCAGGGGTGTTAAGTGAGGGGGCACGGGAGATGTGTTTAGCCAGTGGTGTTAATTGGTTGCTGTCCAGTTCCCTTTCCTCACAGCCTTCATCTTTTGCCCTGAGGTGTTTGCATAGACTTGTTGTAGGCAGTACAAACTGGTATGATGTAGCGTGTGCACGTACACGTGTGCTAGCATCTGTCATGCGTGGCACGGATTCCAAGCTTTTGTTTGGTAATTGTTGGATGCCAAAATCATAATTGACAATAAAATTTGATTGATTGCCCAGCCCTAGCTCTGAGAGATTACAGATATGTGAAGGAAGCTTCCGGAAATGGCGGTCTGGTAGTGATGTTCCTTTAGCGCGGCCTGTAGAAACTCAAAATTCCACAGCAGAATATGGGCGTGCTGATGTGTTTCCTTAGGCTGCGATTGTAAATCTCATTTAATCTGCCTGTAACAGATGGTTTCTGTTGATTAATAGTGAGTCACGGAATTTGACTGACCGCTCCCCAGGAGCGGAGCTGCAGCTGTCTTGTTGTTGTTTACCCTGTGTCCTGCAGGGGGAGCTGCTGAGCCCGTGCCGCTGCAGCGGGTCAGTGCGGTGCACTCATCAGCCCTGTCTCATCAAGTGGATCAGCGAGAGGGGCTCATGGAGCTGTGAATTGTGCTACTACAAATATCAGGTCATCGCCATCAGCACCAAGAACCCACTTCAGGTAGAGTGCAAGGTAACAGGGATGTGTCGTTTAGTGACACCGACCCTATTAAACTTCAGTATGAAGTGAGAGGAAGTCAGGTCTCATGTGTGACCACACTGCGAACATTGTAATGGCTCTATGACCGCACCACGAACATCATAACGGTTCTATGACCGCACCACGAACATCATAACGGTTCTATGACCGCACCACAAGCATCATAACGGTTCTATGACCGCACCATGAACATCATAACGGTTCTATGACCGTGCTAATAAACAATATATGACTACAGTATTCACTTCCAGTCCATGTGTCATTCGTTCATCCGTTTTTCAATATGAAACCAAAACAAAAGAAATGGAAAATCACCCGTATTTTCAGTTTTTGTTTCCAAAACCAAAACGACAAAACGGATAATGGCTCGTTTTCCGATTTCCCAAGTCAAATATGGAACAAACGGATAACAAGCGTTCATGTCTGATTTTGTTTTTTTCATCTGATACAAACACCGTGACCCGGAAATGACTGTACTGATAGTAAAATAAGCCCGAACAATACAACTGCGAGAAATAAAATTAGCTAGTTTTACCATTATGGCTGGATTGGAGAATTGTGCAGATGTAGTGAAAGAATTTTTTGATAATGGGAAAACGCATGGTGAGATTTCCATCGCGCTGCAGGAGTGAGACAGTGGAGAGGCTGCCTAGTACTCTTGTGATTTAAACAAAAACTGAAAATACGGGTGGTTTTTCTTTTTTTTGTTTTGGTTTCGTATTGAAAAACGGCTGAACGAATGGTACATGGATTACTTCCGTTGATAAAGGTTGCAGCCATCCTGAATTCTAAGGTCGGGGTTGCAGAGGAATTCCGACTTCAGTGTTTGTTCTAGCTAAAATTTTTGAGTAGGAACTCAGAATTTCAGAGTTCCGAGTTCAAACGGAACGCAGCATCTTACCAGGCGTTGACCAGCCTGTGAGTGGCCCCTGCCCTCCCGTGTACATCACTGCCTGCGGCCCCTGCCTGTCTCCCGCCTACAGTGGCAGGCCATCTCCCTGACAGTGATCGAGAAGGTGCAGATGGCAGCAGCCCTGTTGGGCTCCCTCTTCCTCATCGCCAGCGTCTCCTGGCTCATCTGGTCATCGCTCAGTCCCTCGGCTAAGTGGCAGCGGCAGGACCTGCTCTTCCAAATCTGCTACGGCATGTACGGCTTCATGGACGTCGTCTGCATCGGTGAGCGGTGGCGCTGGGGGTCTGAGGGGAGGGGCGAGGTGCGGCAAGCAGAGGCCCATCACCTGAGGATGGAATCACGTTTGAATCATATTTTCTGCATTTGTTTTTTTTGCTCAGATGTTTGACTGCAGAGTTTCCGCCTAATAAACATTCATGTTAGACCAGAAACAAGCAAAATTCGAAGGATATAATTTTCACTTATAAATTCGGCCGATTATTTTTGTGTACCACTTATCTAGTACAAGGTCAAGGTTTGCCTGGAGCCTGTCCTGGGAAGCTCTGGGCGCAAGGCGGTGAGACACCCTGGACAGAATGCCTGACTCTCACACATAGACACATTATGGGCAATTTAGAGATACCAGTTCACCCCGCCGCATGTTTTTGGGCCACACAGATACAACTGCAGCAGGTGCGAGACCACAGTACCACAGCGCTTAGCATCAGCCCTGTTTGGAAATTAGTATGGAAATTGGAACATTCTAAAAAATTTACATACTTCTGTTTTAACAAGAGCGATATTTCAGAATGGATTTTTAATCTGTATATCAACCACAACACCCTGGGCAAACACAGTTAGACCTGCATACTAATTTACTCGACCAAATCCCTCATGGGTGGGCAAACAAATCACCCCAATTGGTCAGTTTGATCCGCTAACCGCTGCCCCCAGAATCAGTTGTAGAGCCGCCCTCGCACTGCGTCATTTCTCAGATAAACACTTGCCCTGTGTCAATATCAAATGTCACCCTAATCAGCTTGTTATCTAACAAACACGAAACAGATGAGTGTAATCAGGATCGGCCCTCACTCACACACTGCCTTCTGGGAGCTGCATTACGTTGGCAGATCAATGGTGAGCGATGACTGACCATTTTGGTCCTCTTCACTTTCAGAAAGCAGATGCTGCCCTCAGTTAAACACCACACGTCTCCCTGTGCAGCTGTACATGCGGGAATCATATGTGTGAATGTTTTTTCATATGTGAGAACGAACACAGAAAACTGCAGGTTTCGCCCAGTGGTTTTCAGAGTCGGCTTGAGTCGGAGAGTCAGTGAGTCAATATCGGTAAAGGACCCGCAATGAAAACCTCATAAAATTAATGGCAGCGATAAAGATGGTCATTAAGCGGTATGGTCTGACCTCCGTTGGCTTCCCGTAAAAGGGCCAACAAAGAGGTCAGCTTGTAAAAACAGATTATTGATTGATTGATTGCCAATGCCAGTAAAATGGATGAACAGGGAAGGGAATGAATGATGAATATGTCACTGCAGTGATGCGTTATACAGTCTTACGTCTGTGGGGAGGGATGATCAGAGGAAGCACTCCTCCTTGCACTGTGGGTGTAGCAGTCTTGTGCTGAAGCAGCTGCTCAGAGTGGTGACTCTGATTAGGGGTGGCGAAGGTTCTTCTGCAGCTCTGTCATCCATCCCTGAGTCGAGTGACCCTGAAAATGTACAACCTACTATTGAAGTCACTTCTAGGGCAGTTGTGGCCGATGCAGCTACTTATTGCTTTAGGGGTCCTAACTGTTGACTGATTTCTGCTAAACATACTAGAACATACTGACAACAAAAGGGGTCTTTCAAGTTTTTTAGACCAATGAGGTTATTGTGTGTTTAGATGTTGTGCCAGTGTTGACCAGCTAAGTGATTCGTTTGTCTCAAAAACCCTGTAGTCAAACTGGGCCACGGGGAGGAGTAATGCAAGGTAGTGGGGGGGGGATTTGCAGTATGGAGGTCCTACCTGCCCCCGGAGGGAATGTGAGAGAGAGAAAGAAACAAAGAAGGAGAGAAGTGAAATAAAGAATGATAGGGAGTAAGAGAGAGAAAGAGAGAGGGAGTGAGAAAGAAAGTGAGAGGGAGAGAGAGGAAGAGCGGGAGGGAGAGACAGGAAAGAATAGATTCGATTTTCTGCATCGATAGGTCCTCAAAGGCCCAGTAAACTATGAAGCTGCATCCTTCCATGCTGGTAGGGACTTGCTGACACCAGACTTCAGCATTTAATTACTTCCCTTCCTGTATAATTATTACGTTTGCGGGCACCTTAGCATCGTTGTGAGCCTATTTTACAGGAAAGCGAAGGGGGAAAAGAATCTGTGAGAAGATTCATCTATTTTCATGCAGAGAGCCACAGCGCATTTTGGCTGAGAAGTCGCGGCGGTGGGTGCTGAAAGGCTGGCTTGGCAAAGCTTGGCGGAGACGGCGAACGTGATCGCGGACTCGCAGCCTCCATCGCACGCGTTCAGTCTCCTTTCACGGGGAGGTGCAGTACGGAGAACCAAAAGGCAATTTTAAAGACACATAATGAGTGTTCCTAGGACAACCCCCATGTGCTGTGAATACACAAACAAGCCCCCCCCCCACTCACAGCAGGCAGTCCGCACACCTCAGCTGTCAGTCACATGCTGGGCGCGGCTGGCAGTCTCATCTCAAGACAATACACTCAAGAAGTGGGAGAGTTATGGGTTTGTGCAGGCTGTCCCTCGGTGCTCATAAAACCATTGCCTGGGAGACAGTCCCTTGTTTATGACCTCATCACCTCGAGCCAGGTGATGAGTCGTATTTGAAAACCATCGATTTTCTTTGCTAATTGTGTTTCTGATCATTGTTACAGCGATAAGGTTTAAGGTTCCTTGTCATGACTTTGACACTAGAGAAGAAGAGCAGCTGAGGTTTGTAGTTTATCCTTGTGCTCATTCAGCCCTGGAACGTGTCAGTGATTGCTGCCTCCCTTGCTTGTACCCGTCCCTCAGCGCTGATTATCCATGAAGGTCCGTCGGTGTACCGCATCTTCAACCGCTGGCAGGCTGTGAACCAGCAGTGGAAGGTGTTAAACTACGACAAGGTGAAGGACTGCGAAGACCAGAAGGCTTGCACCAGCACTAGGACCTTGTTCCTGCCAACCCAGAGGGGCAGCAGTGAGACTGGGCACGCGGTCTCCGCCTCCACCTCCTCCCTCATGAATGCCGCCATGGCTCCTGTGGGTACGCCTACGCCCAGGGCAACGGCCGCTCCCGTCGGCTTGACCTCCCAGGACTCTTCGGACCAGAGCAACGGTCCTCCCTCCTTGCCCGACCACCACTGTGCGTACAACATCTTACATCTACTCAGTCACCTGAGGCAGCAAGAGAGCCGGGGCCAAGCCAACAGTGGCAACCGAGAGCTGGTAATGAGGGTGACAACCGTGTGAGGAGCCTCGAAGCCTCAGCACTTAACCCAATGATGGGGGGGGGGGGTTCTAGGCAAAAAAGGTGGGTCAGTGAAGTGGGAGCCCACTGTCATGAAAAAAGGCATTTCTACCGGAGAAACAGGGAGGGAGTAGGACAACATCGGGATGGTGATGGGGTAGGTGGAGAGGGGGGTTACAGTTTTCTGGGTTCCCTGTCATCAGTGACTGAATAAAACTGAGAATTCCTGGGATATCTAGATGGTTGCACGTGCGGGATTTTCCGAAAGCTCTCCGCAGCAATTTCACTGCCATAGAAACGGATACGCGTGCACACGTGTTGCCAACGACAAAAAGAGCACAAAAACCAAGATTCAGGGATTCAAGTCAAATTCAGGCGGGATTTTAGCTTTAACAAAGGATTGGCCGGACTGTCACCACGGCGACCTTCCGGTACCGCCAGCCAGTAGCAGCTCGCCCCTGTGCTTAATAAGCACTATAAAACCCTTCCAGACCCAATTCCTTGATGATGTCAGGGTGATCCAGCAAACATCCACCCTGCTCCTGCATCGTCAGACCATCCTAAGAATCCTATGTTACGCTCTTCTGAAAAGAATGTATCCAGTCATGGCAAACGTTAAAAAAAGCACCTTAATTGTCTGCAAAGGCGACACGTGGGATTCCTTTGCTGCTGCTGAGCGCCAGAATCGGACTGTATTCTGCTCACACCTTCCAGCCGCAGAAGGGAGCATCACAGCCGTATGTGAAAAATTAAAATAAGAAATTAAAGGAAGTGCTGCCTTTTCTCATAACTGCGTTTTAGACCTGTGCACAAAGCTCTGTGTGCGTGCGTGTGTGTGTGTTTGTATGTGCGTATTTATAATTCACCTGTCTCCATTACAGCAAACATAAACACTGTCGGTCAGGAATGCGGGAGTCGAGCAAAAACGAATAAACAAAAAACAACATATGGCAATAAGGGCTGTGAGATTTGTCAGCACCCCGTGTTTATGGTGCTGGGCTTTGCGTCTGGGCCCCTCTAAGCACCTCGTCCCCTTGGGGGTGCTGTTGTGGGGCCTGTGGCTCCACCCATGCGCTGCTCAGCGAAGGCCCCTGGAAGCTGGGCCCTTGTGCGGCAGGACCATCCGCTCTTTGGAAATGCTGCTAGAATAAAAAAAAATTCACTGCACCCTCTACAGATTCAACAAATCCGTTAGAATCTCAGTTTAAAAACAACATTAAAAGCCTGTTGTCAGATGTTTCAAGCCTTTCGGAAGTCCAGCGTCAGATTTTCCTAAACGTCCATTCAGGTCCAAAATAAGTGCTTATCCAGTACAGGGCCGAAGTAAATCTGGAGCCTTTCCCAGGACACATGGGGCACAAAGTGGGGGGCAAGATGTTCCCAAGCACTGTTTCCGAGTGGAGCTGCCTCCACCCTGAGCCGATATGCTGATAACACAACTAGCCATTTCCTCATCTCTCGCATCTTTGCTTGTAGGAGTTGCTTACTAGAGAGTTTTATGACCTGTTATAGCACATTTTACATCTTTATCCATGCATATAGCAGTTTGGCTCAAGGGATTACTGAGCTGTGCACAGTCTGGGATTCAATCAAGCAACCTTCTGGTCACACGTCTACGCCGTTGACCTCCATCCTCTTTGTGTCCCCTTGTTGTCGTCCTTGGTATTGCATTCACACCAACTCATGTTGCAGGGTTGACCCGCAGTGTGCTATGCATGGTTTTACTCATGGGAGATAGTTGACTTGGTTGAACATATGAATTGTTACAAAAAGAGAAGATTTAATATACAGTGGTACCTTGGAACATGAACTTAATTCAATCCAAAAAGCTGGTCTAGTTGCGATTTTATCTAAGTCAACTGTCCCCATAAGAAATAATATAAATGAATTTAATCCATTCCAGACCCCAAATGATTACCTATCTACCTACCTGATAAAAAAACATTAACAATCAATATAAAAACTAATACACATATAAAAAGCACATTTAGAAAAGCGATAAGTGTGAGATAAATGACAATCCCATACTCTGAGGTGGAAGTAGACACACATGCACCACCTTCAAGTCTCACTATAATTTCCTTTTTAAGTTCTACAGTCACTCTCACTA
>JABFDZ020000105.1:1183750-1205509 GCA_019775955.2 Pollimyrus isidori
TCCTCTCAGTACTGCTCACTTTCATAGGGGGCACAATGACTGCATCACTAAATGTACTGTAGATAAAGCACAAAAAAGAATTCTATCAACACAGGAACTCAGCTTTCACACGTCACTCTCGGTCAAGAGGTCCTGAGAGTGATTCATAGGCATCAGGATCCCAGTAGGCCTGTTTGCCTCTGTTTCAGCCCATCTGAGACGCATCTCCATCTGTACAAGTTTTAGCAGGTCCGGTTTGTTTAGTCATTTTTTGAGTTGCCTATCTGGTAAAACTGAATGCATCTTGACCCGCACAAAAACGGCCGGGTTCCAACATTTCGTTCGAGGTACAGGTTGAAAAAAATTCAACAGACTCGTTCGACATCAGAGTTGGTCGAGTTAAGAGGCGTTCAAGTTCCAAGGTTCCACTGTACGACAGGTTTCTCTCAGCTGACATGAATGAACCTAAATCTGCCTCCACTGCTCTACTAAGACGTTTAATCTCCTGTCACCTGCTTGTATTTCCTTTGTCATCATCTAAACTAGTTTCAAGATGGTCTGCCTTTGTGGCCTTGTTCCCATGAATCAGTTCTGAGGTGACAATAATCCTTGGGGCAGAGCCCATCCGTGGTCCTGAGGAGCCTACATGAACAGTGTAGCCTCAGGTTCTCTTGTGAATGTGTCTGAATGGCTAACCCCTCCCTTGGGCTCATATGTTTCTGTTGTTTGGTTTGTCTTCTCAAAGACCCTGCTGATCTGAAGGAATGTGGAAGAATGGAAGAGAGAAAGGTCATTTACAAGCCATCTTGGCCCTGTGCAGCAGCATGGCATGCTGGAGGTGTTTTGAGGAGTCCCTGTGCCCCCTCACGCTCCCAGGCAGGGGGGTGAGCCATGTCTTTTGGTGAACCCCTCCTAAGACACAGAGAGGCTATTAAATTATGCCAAAAAATAAAACGATGACTCAGCACTTGTGGGCACGCACTGATGGATTACATCACGGACCATGTGGTCGCTCAGAATTTAATGTCATTGGCCCATCCGTTGCTCTGAGGAGCAAAATCGCCTGTGGCAATATGTCAGGTGGCTGCGTGCTTGCTGGAGGATTGATAAATCCATTAAATTCCTGATCTCAGCGAAGATCAAAGAGGATTGAGGGTCACGGGAAGTTCTCAGAGAATTAGCTCCTTGCATCTTATCGCATATGCTTCAGGTTTGGTATTTTTAGCAGCACCTTGGAGCAAAATCAGCAGAACGCCGCAGATTTTAATCCAGTTTTATTCAATAAAAGGAGTTCACGGATGTGTTGTAAGACTCTGCTGGTGGTTTGCTCTTTATCCTCCGTCTCAAAGTCCCGGTCACACCTCATCTGGGTCAGACAAAAGCAAAGTCTAACACATTAAATGGTTTCAGTTCCAGCTCAATTCTCTGACACTGTTTGAAGGGTTGAGATTTTATTTCCCAGTCCTACAGGCTGCTACCTTGGTTGGTTCTTGCTGGTTCCAGCTACACACAGGTCCAATATTTTTGCTGTTTGCTTGTAGCGTTGGATGAATGTGTGTGTTTTTTTTAAATTCTCTAGGTTACTGCAGCACCTGAGCAAACTGTCAGGAGCCCAGTACTTCAGAAAAGATAAGCAGGCCTGTCGGCTAGTAGGCTTTGTTCTCTGACAGATTTGTGGCAGAGGCTTTGAAAACCGGTAATGATTTCCTGTCTTTATATGCCAGATATCAGAAAATGGAGTTACAGTTTCTGTAGACAGCATACATTAATGTGGAACTCTTCTCCACGAAGATCAAAGTTTTTTTTGCCTATAAATGACTGAGGTGTGGTGGAAGGAAGTAGTCTGTGTAATAAAACTTAATATAATGTCTTATAGACTCCCTCCATGATACTTATTGAGTTCCCTTCTGATGGCTGATGGTAATGCCATCATGTGAAGCTCTTACCATTAGACATATAACCAGCGCATGGTACTTATATGACAGTATCCAGCAAAGTAATGGTGATGTTAAGGGTTGAAGCCTCACCTAATGCATCATCTTTAACTAATTTGTTCCTGTAACTAAATATGCTGTTGATTGGCATAGCAGTGATGGCCTAGTGCAGGGCTGTTTAAGTCACGGTCCTCATGGGCCGAGCCCTGCTGATCCAGCCTTCCTTCACCTGTGAGCCAAGTGTGAAGCCTCTGACCAATCAGAATCAGTAATTATTTAGCTAACTACCTGGGAGAACTGAAAACAAGGCCTGGATTTGGAATCGAGGGCCTGAGTTAAATAGCCCTGGTCAAGTAGTTAGGGAAGTGCATTTGTAATTGAAAGGTTGCTGAGTGAGGTGCTGCCCCAAGTGCAAAATTAGCTGCCCTCTGCTATGACATGATGTCACATAATGGTTAAATGCAGAGGATACATTCTGTTGTTGGGTGCTGCGGTGTGTCGGCACTGATAAATAATCAGTTTTATATATTGTGTATATGTGGTGACACTGTAAGTCATTCAGCAGGACACATAAAAACAAAGGACCAGTGAAGTTTTTCAATTTCCTCACATCATCCTTCAAACCATGGACTGGCTCATACCTGCCAAACTTTAGCAGAACCACAGGGATTATCTGGTTAGCTGGGTGTAATAGCGAAACAGCTTTCGTGTTGTGATTGTATCGTACTCTTCCACGAAAAACGTCATGGGTAAATGCGAAGTTTAAACTGGGGTGAGAATGTTATTTGATCGGCTGCTGGCCTACAGATTAATGGACATGTGACCCATCCTGAAATGAAGTGAGTCTCCATGCTGGGTGAGGTTTACGGTCCAGTCCATCTCTGACCAGACAGCTTGGGGGCGACCATGCCAACTAACTTAAAACAGCCAGGGTGGAGGCTGCCCAGATAGACACACCCCATCATAGATGCTCCGTGGGGGAGATTATGTGGCCTGGCTGACCTGGCTCCTGCACTTCGGTAAAGGGGGGGGGGTCGCACCTGGCCGTCTCTGACCTTCTAACAAACACACATGGCCGCAAAAATAATACGTTATGATGCAACAAAACTGTAATGTGTTTGGGGGGGATTTAAAATGTACGTCGTCTTTTTACCAAAGACTTTGGGTACAGCAGAAATTACATACATGTTTGCTGTAGGAGCATAATATGCGAGGTGTTCAGTATGTCCGAATCCGTTATATACTGTGTAAATATGCAGTTTTGGATGTATTGTATCACTGCTTGTCTTTGAAAGCACGCTGTTTAGTGGAGTTCTGGTTTCCTGTCAATCACTGCCTCGTTTAACCAGCAAAGTAACTAAATGAGATGTGTTAGTGTTTGTAAGGACGTGGCGAACCATCTCATCATGCCCTTGCAAGCCTGCTCTCCTCCATCCCTAAGGATCACATGCATATTTATAGCATTGTCCCTTGTCAATACCAGTATTCAGAACCAGTGTGAACTTGCACAGTCCTTCAGTGTCATCCCACACAGCGACAATGTAATTACGTGCTTTACAGGGACGACAGTGCTGAGCTTGACAGATTAATGCTCAAATAAACCAACAAACACACTCATCATTATTCAGTTTATTACGATAGTGACTTTTATTGGAATGAAAATGCCTTTAACCAAAGCGACCAGTTTCCTGCCTCAGTGTTTTTCTTAGGTTGTTTTGATTAAGAGACCAAACTTTTTTTTGCTGTGAGGACATGGAATGGGATGGTTACTAGGTAACCGCAGCTCTGGTCCTTTTGGTCAACACTGTGCTTCCCGGTTTGTTATAAAGAGTAATGAAGGTGTATATATAAAAAGAAATGATGGCGTTAGAAGGAGACCAGCAGTATTTTTCTCATTGTTGACTGAAGGACAGTGAGGCATTTAGCAACACAATCCTATTGTAAAGCTGTGAATGAGTGTTTACAGGAAACTCACACCCTAAAATGGGGAGGGGGGGGGGCTCGTTGGCAGGCAGATTCCTCGTCGTCTTCACCCCCAATTCCCCTTGGCTGCCGGCCTATCTCTCTCCCTGTCCCTGCTCAGTCTACCCTCTCCCCAAAATGTATCATTCGCCGGTGCAAAATCTGTTGGGGAAATAGCTGGAATTTGCCTCTGAATTTGCCAGAATTTCCCAGGGGTGCTTGGCTCTGTCCCCGGCACTCGATTCTGATTTATGAAAAGGTCTTTTCCCGGCCACTTTATTCACTCTACCATTGAAAAGTAGCAGAGGATTTCTAACTGGCACCTCAATGGACGCCCATAAATAAGTCACTTGGGTCCCACGTTACAGTATCTGCACATGCCATGTGCTCTTTCTGCTTGGGTCTCATTGCCGCCTGCCCCTCCCCCACCTCCGGGACAGCTCCTGCTAATGACATCAGTCCTGCGCCACCGTCCTGAACCCGCTGTCGTGCTCAGTTCTCTCCCCTCGCTGGCCTCTGTGTCAGCTGCTCCTTTGGTGGGATTTCCTGTGCCTCCCACTTCCTGCCCTCCCACCTGATCTTTTCTCCTTTCCACCCTGACTGCTGTCCCGGTAAGACAGCCTCCCCCGAATAGTGATTTGCTCACATTTACATTTCAGCCTTTCTGCTCACTCTGTGCCAACCCCCCCTGCCATCAACTACTGCCCCTCTCCCATTCCCAATGCCCTGCCAATCTGACTCCATGTCCTCTGCCACCCCCCACCCATTCTTGAAGTGCCCCCCTCCGTTTTTCTGCTAGTTCTGAACACAAGTGCCAGCTTCACGTCTGAGCCTGCCAGAAGCTAACTCCTCTGCCGCGTGCCCCCGCTGAAGCTGCCCCCACTTGCTCCTCTCCTTTACCCCCCCTCCTTTCCAGGTCCCTCTGCTCTCCTGCTCCTTCACAGTCCTCCTCACACCCTGGGTTTTAGCTGTTTTGCTACGTCTGTCCACTTCACCTTCGTTGAAAGTCAAAAGGAGATTGAAAGCTATGTCAGCCACCTACCCGATCCTGCGGCTTGCTGGGGGGGGGGGGGATGGGGGTCCAGCAGGCTCGGTTTTGATCTGTATAAGGGATATTTTGAAGGTCTGAAGTCTGCTCTCCATGTAATGTGACTTTTCTCACCATTGTGTGGGTCCTTTCATGTCTGATCTCCAGGAATCCTGCTCTCCACAGAATTGCTCAATAATGCCTTTGCACACCTGAGATAAAACCGTACTCCGATTCGCTCTTTACAGCCCTTGTCACCTACTCACACACATCTGCACGCTGCCTCCCCTACATGTTCTGCAGTCTCTTACTGACTTGTCTTTGCGGGTGTGGAGAATCGCCATCAGCCTGATGAAGACTGGCACAATCACCCCAGGAACTGTGGGGACAGGGTGGCATCGTTGTGCATGCAAGTCTTTATGTGCGATGAAAGTTTAAAAAAGACTCTGAGTTCAGCTGTGCCCCGTTTACATCACTGTCTTGAGATATTAAGGGAAGATTTTCCTGCAGCCATTTTCTGTCATTTTTGTTTGAATTGGGTGAGGGGTTCATACTCAGTTGGAGTCAAATTGGGAGACTGACCAAGCTAAGATTTTCTGCTTCTTTTCCCCCAATGAACTCAACCACTCTTCTGGCAGAGGGTTCTCTGTCGTCCTGACCAGATGGACAGTGGGGCTTCTTCTGGCATTTAGGCGGACAAGATGTTCCTGTGACTTTCTGGAGTCATTCTGTCATGCCGTCAATGGTTACATCATCGATAAAGATGGGGGAGCTGCTTCCAGAGGCATTCATGTGCACCCGCAGTGAGATTCCACCTCCGCTGAGCTTCATGCTCTCTGGATCACCCACGGTGATTTCTATTTCTCCAGTAGAGGTGCATCTTGGCCTTATTTCTCTATGAAGCTTTAGTTAAGAGGGTGGATGTGGGTCCTAATGCATTCTTTGGCTTATTCTTTATATTTCTGCCTTTGCCTCTGCATTCTCAGGTTGTCCATGACTTCATCATAACCTGCCATGGGGTTTTGATGGTCACGCCTACCCTGGGGTCAAATTGACCCCAAAGGACCATGTCAAGTGACTTCTCATAGTAACATCACTATTGTAGCAGCACGTAAAAGTTAACCCTATGCTCATTTCCCCGTCATTGAATGCTATTGTTTTCCTTGGCTCTCCAGGCCGTATGCTCAATACATCGCTGGTTCCTTTATTCATTGGGATATTCCAAAAGGCTCCTTTTAATTTGGCATCCCTGTGACATCTCCTAAGATGGAGAGATAGAAGAGGTATTATTGTAAAACAGGAAAAACGTCTGCAGACAAATCTCCATAATAAAGGGTGCCACTTATTACTTCTGCCTCATTCAGCATGTTTTAACTTCTCTCCCAAAGGTGCCGGAAAACAATGCTTTACTGCCTCAAAAGTAGGTCAAACCTATGGCCCTTCAGTCTGTCTTGCTCTGCTGGTTGTGTAAACATAAAAGCTTGAATTGCATTTGAAGGCTGTGGTGCTACCTGGACATGTTGTGAGATCATGTGACCAGGGCAGGGAGAACCGTGCGCCTTGAAGCCGTGATCCGTGGGCATGATGTTCAGCGACGGCGCTTGATTCGCTCTCCTTGCAAGACGGTGGGATCAGGCCACCAGTATCGCGATCCAGGACTCTAAGCTAACTGTTCTCAGTGGCTTTCCAGTTCTGTACACAGTCTAGTTTTAAACATGGATATCTTGTTTGTTCTGAGTGATTTTCTCGATTGAAAATACAACACATTCAGCAGTTTTCTCTGAGTTAATATTTCGTCTCTGCAGGTCACTGAGGCTGGAAGAGCTGTAGTTTATTTTAGATGTCAGGTGAGCGTGAAGCCTGTCTCCTTCCAAGTCCTACACTCCTTCTTTCTTTCCGTCTATGCGAGGAGGGGACTCCTCAGCACTCAGGTCACCTCTCCCACGGTGCAGTTAAAGCCAGGGAGAAAACGCAGCAGGGAGAAGGTGAGGGTCGCTCGATTCGCCCCCAGCTCTCCCGGCTCGTAAGGAGCCTGACCCCAGCGTTGTTTCACTCTAATTGGACTCCCGGTGCGCTGCTTTCCGCTTAGCTGGCGCCGAGGCGTCGATAAACAGATAGATGCCGCCGCACACCCGCCTTGCGCAAAGAGAATTGGAAGACGAGTGCGTAGGTCCCGCAGTGAGAGCGACGGCTGAGAAGGCTGGTCGCTGCAAACGCTCCCCCTGTTGGCGTAGAGCCGTGTTCGTCCAGGATAAATTATCTCAGGCGTCCAGAACGGCCAAGAAAAACACCCTCATTTATTTTATCAAAAGGCTGAAGGCTGGAGAACAGCGAGCACCAACCTCTCCAAAGTTCACACTGCCGTTCTCTGCATATTAAAGTTATTTTGGACACAACTCCCTCTTTTTGCTGTAGCCATATAGACTAAAATATCTGTATTTCTCTCTTTTGAGTGTTTTGTTGGGTCTTGTGTTTATATGTGCAATAACCATGTGTCAAACACAAGTGTGTGTGTCTGTCTGTGTGTGTGTGTGTGAGTTTTCCCCACAGAAGTGAATGGAGAGTCCCCACAAACATATAATTACATATAACATATAATTACAAACCTATGTGTGTCTGTGTTATAGTTGTGTGTGTACTTGGATCTAAGAGCATTTACAAGCAAGCACAGTGATTTATGAAGGAATTCTTAGGAATGTGAAGAATAAATTTTAGAGCTATATGCATTACTCAATGCCTTGCAGTAAGTGGTGCCCACCACTAGAGGTCTGTCTTGTTCTTAGTATCAATGAGGCATGTGGTTGGGTTAAGGAAGTCTAGAACAAAGACCAAAATATCAAACAAAATCAATTTACATTGTTTACGAAATTCACTCATGTTTGGGTTTATTTGAAGACCTAATTTGGACTAGAGCAATTTCCTGCTGTGTTGACTTTGGAACTGCATATTACAAGGCTAATAAACTACAGAACACATCATACTACATCCATAAATAACCTTGAAGATAAGGATCAAAAAGCAGAAAGAAAGTCGTATGTGGAAGAGACATATGAAGTTAAGTGTAGCAGTTAAAGTTCATTGCATTGGGTTTAGCAAGCACACTTTGGCCCTCATCTGGTGATAACTGGTGATGTGAAGTGTGATGTTAGCATGTTGTGTAATGGCCCCTTGTTGGGGAAATTTGCACTGTCAATGAAGGAAGGTGATACTTGTAGTGACCCCCCCCCCATCTCCCTGGCGGTCTTTCTCGTTCCCCTGAGAAAAAAGCATAAAAGCAACAAACAGTAATATTAGCTGCCAGTCTTGGGATGTGAGCCTGCCCCTGGATGCACTGCGTCCCAGGATGCACTGCATCCCAGGATGCACTGCGTCCCAGGATGCACTGCACCCTACGATGCACTGCACCCCAGGATGCACTGCGTCCCAGGCTGCACTGCGCCCCAGGATGCACTGCGCCCCAGGATGCACTGTGCCTCAGGATGCATTGCGCCCCAGGATGCACTGTGCCTCAGGATGCACTGCGCCCCAGGATGCACTGTGTCTCAGGATGCACTGCACCCTACGATGCACTGCGCCCCAGGATGCACTGCATCCCAGGATGCACTGCACGCTACGATGCACTGCGTCCCAGATGCACTGCGTCCCAGGATGCACTGTGTCTCAGGATGCACTGCGCCCCAGGATGCACTGCGCCCCAGGATGCACTGCGCCTCAGGATGCACTGCGCCTCAGGATGCACTGTGCCCCAGGATGCACTGCGCCTCAGAATGCACTGCTCCTCAGGATGCACTGTGCCTCAGGATGCACTACGCCCCAGTATGCACTGTGCCTCAGGATGCACTGCGCCCCAGGATGCACTGTGCCTCAGGATGCACTGCGCCTCAGGATGCACTGCGCCCCAGTATGCACTCTGTATCACGATGCACTGCATTCTACGATGCACTGTGCCTCAGGATGCACTGCGCTTCAGGATGCACTGCGTCCCAGGATGCACTGCGTCCCAGGATGCACTGCGCCCCAGATGCACTGTGGCTCAGGATGCACTGCGCCCCAGGATGCACTGTGCCTCAGGATGCACTGCGCCCCAGGATGCACTGCGCCCCAGGATGCACTGTGCCCCAGGATGCACTGCACCCTACGATGCACTGCGCCCCAGGATGCACTGTGTCTCAAGATGCACTGCACCCTACGATGCACTGCGCCCCAGGATGCACTGCATCCCAGGATGCACTGCACGCTACGATGCACTGCGTCCCAGATGCACTGCGTCCCAGGATGCACTGTGTCTCAGGATGCACTGCGCCCCAGGATGCACTGCGCCCCAGGATGCACTGCGCCTCAGGATGCACTGCGCCTCAGGATGCACTGTGCCCCAGGATGCACTGCGCCTCAGAATGCACTGCTCCTCAGGATGCACTGTGCCTCAGGATGCACTACGCCCCAGTATGCACTGTGCCTCAGGATGCACTGCGCCCCAGGATGCACTGTGCCTCAGGATGCACTGCGCCTCAGGATGCACTGCGCCCCAGTATGCACTCTGTATCACGATGCACTGCATTCTACGATGCACTGTGCCTCAGGATGCACTGCGCTTCAGGATGCACTGCGTCCCAGGATGCACTGCGTCCCAGGATGCACTGCGCCCCAGATGCACTGTGGCTCAGGATGCACTGCGCCCCAGGATGCACTGTGCCTCAGGATGCACTGCGCCCCAGGATGCACTGCGCCCCAGGATGCACTGTGCCCCAGGATGCACTGCGCCTCAGGATACACTGTGCCTCAGGATGCACTGCGCTTGCACATATTCTGCATGCAGGCTCATGCGCTGTCAGAGAGACATACACAAACACCTCTTGTACACATACACACCTTCTCCCTTCACCCAAACACAAATTATTGCATCAATAAAAGATATAGCAGTATGCCTGCAACTTTTTCCATTATGCAGGGTTTTTTTTCTCAGTCCATAAAAATGTGCTAATTGGCTGGATCAAATGAGATTTAAAAGGGGTATCTTGATATTCTGTTGTTGTTTTCTGGGAGGGTAACTTCCTATTCCCTCAGTGATTTCCCAGTTGGCCATGATAATGCTAAAATTGGTTTAGCTGGGAGGGGAACACAAATTCTACAACTATAAATACAAACTGAAACTGAAGAGTTGCAGACCCTCGGACCATATCATTCCAACAAAGAGACACCACAGGAAATTTTTACTGTTCAAAAATCTGTTTTTATTTCTTTGGAGAAACACTGGGTATTTAATTTCTAACTCTGCAAAGTCTCCAATGTTGCCTATATTTTCTCCTAAACGTTTTGACTAAAGAACCACAACAAGATTTCAAAACAATCAGTTATGAATAATTAGACATCTGATCAGGGTAGGTCACAGAAAGAAACTGGAGCAAGCATATTTAAAAAAATCTGGAGTCAATACAGGATGAAAACAGATCCACACCATTCTCTTGCTACAGTATGACAAGAGTTTAAAGCAGGAAATCACAGTGAGTGTATGCAGTGACTCCTGTCTACAGTATATGTCACAACAACTAAATTATCTTGAGTCATGTGAAGACCTCATTGTGTCTCTGCTGAGGTTCCTTCAATAGGGCTGGACTTCTGCTCCCCGTGTAATGATCCACAACATGGCCAGTAGCCATCGTGAGGTTGCTGGGTTTGCGGAGGTGGTCAGCTGGAGCACCAGGGACATCAGACAGATCGGGGGCGTCATGAACAACTTTGTTCCAAAACGTTTAGAATACAGCAGAATTCTGAAGAAATTCTGAAAAGCCAAACAAAGCACCAAAGGCTTCCAAAATCACTGCCATGAGTCTTTGGCCTTGTAAAAGTATTCTGTTGGCTGCTTTAAAGCGATCACAGAGGAGGAAGCCTCCAGATGTTTCTGCAGTCTAGTTCCATGGAAGTCTGGGAATACCACCGCTCCAGACATGGGTGAAGGGATGAGCAGTAGGACAACAGTTTGCAATTAACCTAGTCACATTTTTTTTCACTGTGGGAGGAAACAGACATAAACATCAAAAGGACATGCAAGCTCCACATGCATGGACTTGTGGAGGGATTCAAACCCTCAGCCATAATAAATCATAATATTGTCCACTCAGCCATGATACCATATAAGTTACGCAATGTTAACTCAATGTTGGAGCTGAGAACAAAGCCAGATGACTAAGGAAGAGAGGAAGTTGCTTTGATAGTTAAACAGGAGACCTCTCTGAGTGCAAGGGTAACTGGCCCCCTAACCTCCTGGGGCCTGTATCACAAATCCGGATTTCTTGCGTAACCAGATGACTTGTCAGATTTAAGGTACCCCAGTTCAGATGGACTTTGTCTTTGTTCATTTACATTTAGCCTGGACTACCTTAAATCTGGCAAGTTATTCGGCTAAGTAAGAAATCTGGCTTGGTGATACAGGCCTCGGGACCCACTAACAAAAAAATTATGAAGGTGAGATTTCAGCAAAAACTGAGTAATTTACTGGGCAAATACCTGGCCAGAGCTGTGCGGGCACAAAATAAGTGGGAGAAACAGATGATAGTGATGTGTGACAAATACGTGAAGAAGCACAGGCACCATAATAAGCAGCAGTTCTAGTAGGTTTACCTAAGGTGTGTTTAAGTAGTCTAAGGTAATGCCTGATCGAAAACATACAGTACGTCCAGATATTAACAGATATACTAGAGGGAGCCCCTTACACCAGCTGGCAGATCCACTACACAGGCTGAACACCCCGTTGACGGAGACTATAAGCTTTTATAAACTTTTTCTAGGAATTACAGGGTGGCCTGCATTCTGCTCTCTAAGCCTGCCTCCCAACATGTAAACATTGTTAATCTTAGATATGTCCTGTTATTTACTAAGAAGAAGCATTTCGGTTTTTCCTGCTGAACAAGAAGCGAAAGGCATGAAAGCTGAAACGATGAGACCAAAGCTCTGGTCATCAAAGCCTTTTTGAATCAAACTCACTGTGGGATGATCGCCCTAGTCCACAGATCGATGCATGTCACGCAACTGCCTGTAACAAGGATGTTAAGTTTGGCCATGATTCACAATGTCATTAAACACCCTGGATAAAGTATCACAGGATCACATATGTAGTTTGGGTATGGAGAAAGGACCCTACAAGTTCTTAGCTGGTCCTAACATCTCCTGAATCTGCACAGTGGTGCTGAATATGTGCCAGATTTCCATGTGCAGAAGATGTAAACGCGCACCGTTGCAGTGCCTGCACATCTGCCTCAGGCATTAGTTACCATGAAGAGCAGGTTTCTGGCCAGACTCGGGCTGACACAGCATAGAGGACAGCTGCACTTCTTTTGACTGAAAGCTATTTCCTTCTTCCTGGTAACTGTGGACAGCTGGGATCACGTCCCCTATGATATAAATGTATTCATCCAGCCTTGCCATTGCTGTCTTCTTACATGGGCAATTTTTCGTGCAAGGGTGCTGACCTATGGCCGCTCAACATCTCCAAACCATTAAACACGGGTCTGGGCCCACAGATCAGAGACGGGAGCACTAATTCCAGCATGATTTCTTTCTAGTGCATCAGCTGTGACCTCTCGCTGTGTTTTCCTTTTGTTCAAACAGTTTATGGAAAGTGTCTGCTTGCTCGCTTCCATCCCAGGCTTCACCCCAGCTGCAGCCCCAGATGTGGGCTCCATTACTCATTCGGAGATTCAAAGTGGAGGAAGCGGGACACATGGCACTACAGAATCATATGCCCAGTCCTCATTTTAATTCTGCACAAAATTCGAATCACCCAATTCAATGCCAACATCTTCATAGCACTTTCTCTAAAAGGCTTTAGTTCTGGGTACCCAGGTACCTCAGTTGGGTATCGAGTGCCCCTCAAATGGAACTTAGTAAGAGAATAAAATAAAGCAATCATGTAATTAAATCACCACAACCGGCATCTTCAGACTACAGTGGATCCCAGGCATGAGAGTCTTTGCATGTCACCCAACCCACCTCCAGTGAACACTAGGCAGTGGAACCAGTTAACATCACAATTTGGTTCCAGCAGCATTAAATTAGCTCCCCTTGCTCAAGTTTCCTGCACACACCCAGTGATAGTTCCAGATATAGCACATTCTAGTTTGTGCTGGTCTTATAAACATGTGTATTTTATACAACGGTTGAAATGGTGAACAGCAACAATCCCTTATGACCGTCTCCCTTAACAAAGGAATATACTGTCCTGGACCAAAAGGCAGTTATGATGCAAGAGGCCTTCTAGGGGTGATCTTCAGATATCCTATATAGCCCAGCACTGAATAAGAGGTAAAAAGATGGATGGATAGATGGATGGATGGATGGATGGATGAAAGGAGAATGGATGGATGGAGAACATCACAATGCACTTCTGAACAGCAGATGTTCCATCTTACTCCCCAGTCCATAAAATGTACCAATGTACAATGTAGCTATTAAAATTTTCTTATTTTTAGGAATTAAATCATTAGTACACGTAATTTAGGGCTTGAGTAATCTCATCTAAGGAAATATTTTAATTATGTGGAAACCCACTATTAACCCACAATTTATGAAAGCCAGGTTGGGCTATTTCCTCCTAAATAGCAATGCCTTTAAATTGACTTTTTGTGGAGTTTCTCTCAAGCTAGTGCAAAATTATGAAATCTAAAAGAGTATACACTTTCCTTCTACGTCCACTGAAATGGTTTTCTTTGAAGTCACTGGCGTGTGACATGAGCAATTGTGTGTCTGGCCAAATTTATCCGTGTTCAGTGCCTAAAAGACACTGAACTAATCTACATATAGACACTGAGTCTTTAATCCTGCAAGTCTGACCATTGCACTTAGAATTTACTGACTTATTTTTATGAACAAACTGCTGGCCAAAAATCAGGTTCTTAAACTAAAAAGAATGACCACCCAGAAAGAATAAGTGCATAAATTAACATTACATAGCCCAGATGCTTGCTCTACACACCCACTGTACATATGTGAAGTTTGTATAAAACTCCCATAAACATTTAGCATATTTCACTTTTGTTTGCTTGGTAATAGTAGTCAGTGTTATACATGTATAAGCATATATGCACAAAGATAAACCATTGCATAGAACACACATCATCGTCATGTTGCAGTTTATGTGCATTTGACAAGATTGTTTTAGGGAAAATGTAGATTAGATGAGGCTGCAGCCTGTATTCATGTACACAAGTTTATAAGTATGTTTGCACTCCTTTTTCCATTCTTAGCAGGGAAAGTCAACTATTTACTTGGCCCTCTGGCCGAAGATTATGTGTGAGGACTGCATTTGGGGCCCTGGATTTCCATGCAAAAGGTCAAAGGTTTGAGGCGCCCCCTCCCAGTATGCTTTGCTATGCTGAAGGAGCAAAAGTCACGCATGTGTTTCACCTCCCCGAAGGTGACGGCCTCCTTCGCTGCTAAGGAGAGCTCTGCCTTCTGAAATGCAGCCAAGGCATATTCCCTAGCTCTGGGGCTGAAGGCAGCACATATTATATCCAGATGTTTTTTATATTCTCCCATATCTCTGTTTTTCTGAAGAATAAAACTTGAATACGTTCTATGGAAATTCTGGGTAACTTCAGTGGCCAGATACCAGTAAACTCCATCCAAGGACCCCTGGTATTAATCAGGTTTCAGAGTAACAATAAATCTTAACTTTATCGCCGTAAGTCTCTCATTTCCGGCTCATTTCTACCATGGTCATTTTCACTAAACTGCCACAGCTCCATGCCGAGGTGCATTACTGCACCATCACCATACGTCACTCACATGGTGGATCTTGCCACCAGGCACAGGGGGCACCCCTCCCACTCTCTAGCCAGCCCTCCTTTGGAGAACGCCCTTTGGGACCTGCACTTCAAAGGCTGGGACCCACAGAAGCAGAAGATGACGCAATGCTGTTGATATTTTACTTTCAGGAGCTGAAAATTGCCTGGAAGTTACACAGTGCTGCAGGGTAGGTAGAATATCACAGTCCTTCCCTAGAGCCAAGATTGTGAGGCATCAACTGAGTTCTGACCATCCTCTGCAAAGAAACACAGCTGTCACTGAGACCCCAAGGCAGTGACCAGCTGTCAGGAGAGTCGCACACATTATCTTTCTGCTTAGTTCATTCCCGTAGAGTTGTTCTTGCCTCTGGGCAGAAAAATCTGAATATCCATGGAAACTCACCCTCTTGGAAAGTTTCACAGTGACAAGTGGCAGATGTAAATTTGTGGTTATTGTCTGAGTTGCCTCTTTCTGAGACACCAGGGTATCAACGGTGACACATGGGGTAATTCACTAGCCTAAAGATTTACCGTCAAAATTGGCTGTCATGTGTTAGCTGTGCCTATTACGGCTCCAAAGGAATATACTTAATAACTGGCAGATGTACTGGAAAACTCTCTCAGGACATGTTAAAGTCATGCTGAAAGAAAATCAGACCAAGATGTTTGCTGAAAAAAGCAGGAATAGGCACAAGAACTATTTCAAAATAAACACATATATCACAGATTTAGTTTTTGTGACGTTTACAGTCTGTTGCCTTTGCATTCTTCATAAAACAGCAGAGATGGTCAATGCACACAAGCAACAGATTATCCCAGTTTATTATGCATAACCATCCTCTAGGACAGTGATCGCTAATCAATTCAAGATCGATCAGGTCTATCGGCAATACAGGCATCCAGTAACTCCCACCCGAAGAGCAAAATATGTGTATTGACTCAGCAGATCCCAGACTATTTCCCTTTGTAAATCTGGCTTGCATTGTTTGATTTATCAATAAATACATAAACGAACAGAAAAATAAATAAATAGACAGACAAATAAATAGATAGACAAATAAACAAATAAATAAATAGGTCTGAGACCACTGCTCTATGACTTCCTGAGTGTGGACTGTAGATGGTGCTGTTTCTCCATGAAAGACACAAGACAGTTTTTCAGTACGCCCTCCGAGCTGTTTGTGCCGGCTACACTTGGTTTTTGTCTGTTTTTTTTTTTTTTTTTTTTTTTTTGGCAGAATGTTGGGTCATAATGTTGTTCTGGCGAAGGCACCAGATGTACCGCAGCCCGAAAAATACGGCGAAACAGGGCCGGGGGAGTCCACTCCTAGTCCCGGCCAAGACCAGACAGCGTTGGTTCGGGTTTATCCGTCGTAATGTCGCTCATCGTGGTAAATCTTACTCACGGTGGGGCGTTTACGGAAAAAACAACATATTCAAGCACACTGTGTTTGTGGATTTTGCATATTCTGCCCACGACTGCATGATTTACTTCACGTAGGCCTATTCCAATACCCAGCCCAAAGCCAAAGGTTGAGACGTCTTAACGTCTATGTACAGTACATACGTGCCCACCTTAAAACCGCGATCTAAAATCCATAAACAGTCCTGGAAGATGGACGTTCAGACCCTAGGCACTCTGCCATGCCGGTGTTTAGGGGCAATAAAGTTTCCATATGTTTCCCCTGTCGCGCGCTGATTTGCACACGGTTTCGCTGTTGTTTTCACGTCTTTTTACGAAGCTCTTCAGGTAAACAAGCCATAGGCCTATATTTTAAAACAGCACATGCCTTTTTATTTTTTTTGCTTTTACGGATAATAAATGAAAGTATTTAATTCGCTGGAAAAAGATGTTTCTTGATGAAAACGGTATAGTATCTAATATAAGACTATATTATTCGTGACGATCATGTAAGCCTAATAATGTAGGCTATCTGAGTTATTTTCAGACATTTGATATACCTCTTTGCTTTAATATTAGGGGAAACATTATTTCCTGATAGACAGGGGAAACAGGGAAACCGAATTGCCCGGAACACCTGATTTATCACAAATAAGGTCATCCTTCCAACCCAAGCAAAAACATTAGCCGTAATATCAGCACGCTAACGTTTACGGCTTATTTTGTGGAGATGTCCATAAAACAATTATATTGCTGGTGTTGTTTTCCATTAAATGTGTGTGTCCGCCTGCTCAGTTGGCAAAGTAATTGAATGTTGGCGTACTTTGAGTTATTTGATTTGCCAGTGCATGCATGGTTATAAGTCTAGTAACCGAAAAAGCAGCATCCTCCAAAGAAATCGTACTTCACCCTGCGACATACTGACATTTTACGACGCCGACCAGCATAATCTGTTAGAAAATGGACGTGTGACGTAAATACTGAGCTGAGCTGAATATAATTATGTGAAAAGCCACACGCACGAACATAGCAAAGCATTTCTATGCTGTAACATGTGACAGAAAGAACTCAGTAATTGGGACTAAACACTACGTTTCCAACATGCACCAATATTTTAGAGATTCCAAGCAGCAGTTGTTTTGTTTCTTAGAATAGCAGAATTCAGTTTCTTTGTTAGAATTAAAAATTTAGATACAGTATAAAACGAAATGATTTTGAACACAATTAAAAGAGTAATAGAGTATTGCTGGATTTGTTTAGCTGTACAACTGTTTCATTCTAAAAGGTTGTAACAACCAAGTGCAGGGACACCTATACCTGGTCTCCCTTACCGAGACACAATGTTGCAGATTATGATTAACCGGAAATTGTATTACATAAAATAAGAATATCCACCAAAAGTTACGAAACGGAAAACATGTTGTGTAAATCACAGTTTGAAGAATGCACTAAAGTCTTTGGTTTAAAAATCTGCCATACCGATATCGACTCCTCCTCCGTTCCTTGGGATTTAGTTTTTCATCCAGCCCTCTTTCCTCTCTGACTGCGCAGTCCCTCTCTCCATCCTCTCAGTGCTTCACTTGGGGAGAGTTTCCACAAAACGATTGTAGTTTCTTTCCAAAAGCAAATTTAGCTTTAATTTATTTTTCGAAGCATCAGCTTCCAATCTCCATTTGTTTTAATGCATACGCTTCGTAGATGAACACTAATAAAGGAAGGATGTTTTTTTCTGCAAACTTTGTTCTTTTCTGGCTTTTCCCTTTATGGGCAGGGTCGGCAGCTCAGGATGTTTCAAAGAGAGGGGGGAGAGGTAAGCCGATGATATTCTAGCTAGACTGTTTGGGTCGCAATGTTTAAAAAATGTTCTAATAAACGCTGTCAGTGTTCAGTTATTACTGTCATTTTTATTTGCTTTGAAAATGCAGTTCCTTATTTCATGATGCCGTTATCTGGCGCATCAACTGTTTTTATAATATTTGGGGTGAGATTAATTTGACAGTGACATCATTTAACGCGGAAAACAAAACAAGAACGGTTATTAATAGCAAAACTATCAGTTGTTGATCTTGGGATTTTCTTAAATTATCATTAAATGAGATTGTTAAAGTAAGTGAAGCAACAAACAGTTACTTACGCCATAATATGAAGGAATGCATAACACACTCCCTCGATAAGATTCGAGGTCCTATAGTAGGCCTATAAATCGTGACTGTTATTTAGATGTCATCTAAATGACTGTGTCCATCTGATACGAGACTTCCATGGAGATGGGCCCCAGCGGCCTTAAGCCCAGTCAGCCCAATCAGAGACACTTGGAAAAACGTTAAAATTTGTAAGTCGGGACCCATTAGAACAAATCTTACGGACAGTGATTGTTGTTACCGTACGGGAAGCAGCCGTTTGTTACACTAAAGTTGTTGAGTACCGTTAATGTCTCTTTATTATCCTATTGTCTATGACAAGGGTTATTAAAATGGTCCGTTATTGTTATTGTTGTTCTTGTTGTAGTTGATCTCTGGCGTGTCTATATGCTTACACGTGTTTATAATAGGCTAAATGATTCATCTTAGGCCCAATTGTTTTGCTTTACGGTTTAAAGCATTTCAGTCGCTATAGAGCCAATTCCTTTATTTAAATTGGGAACAAGAACTTTACGGCAAAAGACATTCATATTCTAGTATGAAATAAATATTATTAGTGAAAACACAAAAATCGTCAAGAATTACACACTTGCACTGAGTCTTCCAACAAATTCAACCCGCATACAGGTGATCCTTTAAACTAAGTATTACAAAATAATATTTTAAATGCGGTAACTTAGTGCCCCCCAATGACAGATTAGTGAAACAATGTACAGCTGCCCCAATGTGGCTGCCCCAGACCTGTGGAATTTTGTGCCGATTTGCAATTTTAAATTCGAACTGGAATTTATCCGTTGTTGTTTTTTCTCCCTCATCAGCCCCCCTCTCTCCTTGTCTTCACCAACCAATGAAGAAAATCGGTGTGACCATGTCTATGTCCTTTCCAGGCTCTCCATATTTGTATAGTAGGGAGCAGAGTGTCAAAATGAAGTCACATGTCAGAAAGACGACGGTAGACAGAATATGAAATTAGCTCATTTTCCATTGCTGTTGGCCCTGCAAGCAATGATATTATGTGGTTTAATTACTTAATTTAAGTGTGGGAGCAGGGGGTGTCAGTGCCCCCCGGCATTGAATAAGGGCATTATTATTATTATTATTATTATTATTATTTGCATTTTTTTTCTTGTCCAATTTCGGTCATTTTCTTCACGGACTCTTAACGTGAGGGTTCCATGGTAGTCGAGTCACTTCATTTGGTGGACAGTTAGCAATAGAAACAAATACTCAAGCTTGGAGAATCAAGTCTAAACAGGAAATCAGAGTGAGTTTCATATTTTAAAAAACTATAAGGTAACTGCAAAGCATTGCATACATAACTTGTCTCATTAAAACTGTCTTTTGCTTCTTAATGCTGGTAGTCTAGTGTAGGTAATACTTGGAGGACCAGGTCAAATGCATCTGCAACCCCACCTGAACTATTAGCCCCGGTGTGGCCGCCCCAGTTGAAATGGTCTAGACAGGTCACTGGTTAATATCTACCATGCACTCTTTTCTAATGGTAAACTCTTTGCTCATTAGCATACATGCATTATTCTGAAAAAAAACATCCCATTTTAAATGTATTCTGAGCTTGAAATTAATAAGGGAAAATAACCACAAAGGTGGCATATGGCCCAGCAGGTTAGCAGATTGTGCCCGTAGTCAGATGGTTGCTCATTCGCATCCCACTTTCACTGTGAGCCCTTCAGCCCTGCTGCCTTTTTTCAGGCCCTGCTGCAACAATAAACGTTGCTTTGGATAAAATCTCCTTCTAAATAAAACAGAACATTAATGTTTTTCCCCAGATTGCCCTGTGGACCTTTATTTTGTCCTGGATACATCTGAGAGCATCGCACTGAGGGCTCCTCACCCAGACTACTACATCAGCCAGATCAAAGACTTCACTGTACAGTTCATCAATGGGCTGAAAAGCATGTGTGTATACTTTCACTTCTACAAGCAGGAATTAATGAGAAGCCTGGTTTTGCAAGCCAAGTCTGAGGAGAGTCACACATATTTACATATATAAGTACATACATGCCTATAATACAGATATACAGTACGTACATACTTCAGTACATACTTCAATATTCAGACGTTCAATGGTTTATGATGATCCCTGTTATGATATTTTGATGGGTAGATGTTTTTCACTTTCATTAATTAATAAATTGCATGAGATATTCAAAACTTTTAATATAAAATAGGCTTTGTGTTCATGAATTTGCCCAAATGTAGGCTAAAGTAAGTGTTCCAAGCATGTTTAAGGTAGGCTAGGCTAGGCTATGACGTTTAGTAAGTTAAGTGTATTCTATTAAAATACATTTTCACCTTATAATAGGACTTATGAACTTACGCTAGGTTTATAGGAACGTAACTGTATTATAACCAGGGGAGAGGCTGTATATTGTAAGGTTGATTATAAAACGTATTTTATAAACTTGAATACAACAGTAACTGCTTACTGTACCTGGGAGTAGTAATATCATACTTAACATACTTAACATATTAAATCGAATGTTTAAAATGGCCTTCTGTTGCGATTGGTCAGCCGCCAGCCATGTGACCGTGACCTGCAGTGGAACGCCGGAGTGCTGCACTACAGCGACGAGGTTGAGGTCATCCAGGAGCTGGAAGACGTGATTCAGCACCGAGCCGAGATGACCAAAAAAGTCAACGCCATCTCTTACTTCGGCAAGGGAACCTACACCGATTGTGCCATCAAGGAGGGCATCAGCCAGCTGCTGAGCGGGTGAGGGGTCAACATGCACCGGAACGCAGACGCACCCTTGCGCAGATATGGTCATACATTTGTACAAAGTCACACACACATATGCAGCACTGTGCAAAGATAAAATGACAACGATCAATTGAAATGGTTAAGCTGACGCACTTGGACAGACATCATGGTTTTACACCAACACCTATCCAAGTGCCTCATCTTAACCATCTCAAAACCTCCTCTAAAGTCACCAAAGTATTTGTAGCAACCACTACACCCCTTTGTTTTTTCCACAAATTGCCACAAATCCACAGTATAGGCCGTGGAGACCATAAATGAAAAGGCAGGTCATCGCCAGCATCATGAAGATGACTGTGAGCGGTCTAGTGTCGCCCAGTGCAGAAAGCCTGAGGCTGCCATGTCAGTTGAGATCCATCTGTCACCTACCCGCTTATGCTGATCAGGGTCACCTGGGGTCTGTTTCAGGCTGCACAGGGTGCAAGGCCTGCATACATTCCGTCCCCAGGACACACATAGTCACGCTGTCTGGGCAATTTAAAGACACCAGTGAGCTGTTGGCCTCAATACCAGAGTACTGGGCTGTAACCCACAATGACACAGGGAGAGCAGGCACACTCCACAGATAGAGCAGAGGTGGGATTCAAACCTACAATCCTGGAGGTGTCCTTGGGGATCCCCACGCAGTCCATGTCTTAGGACAGGGGTCACCAACTCTGGTCCAGGAGGGCTACTATCCAGTAGGTTTTCTATCCTACCTGGCTTCTGATGAGCCACAGCTGTTCTCAGGTAAACACCAGGAGCAGGTGTGGC
>JABFDZ020000105.1:1205609-1220248 GCA_019775955.2 Pollimyrus isidori
TGACATTCCCTTTAGCGCAGCTCCGTCTACGGATGCATAACGCAACCCCAGCCACTACTGTAGCTTCTATTCTATGCGCCCTGTAATGTGTTGTGCCTTATACTGTATATGAATAAAGTTTTAAAATAGGCCATTCGTTGAAGGTGCGCCTTATAGTGCAAAAAATATGGTAATTATTTTTTAGTCCGCTCTGAATTTCCCGCTGAAAGTGCCTATAATCCCAAGGGGACATTAAATTGCAGAGGCTGTTCCTGCCCTGCTCTGGACGTACCCACACTCGCATGCCGCCTGACTTATGTTGAATGTGTTTCCAACAACAGAAAATCTTGGTCTTATGAGCTGCTCTCTAATGTCGATGTAATTTATTAGGAATCGAAAATGTTCCCTCACTCCTGATTTAAATGACTTTAGATTTCGGGGCTCTCTAGCACTAGCCAAAATCACAGCCGGTATTTATATGATTTCCATACCGAACATCCATCATCTGAAACCACTCATCCTGTTCAGTGTCACAGGGGCTCCAGAGCCTATACGCATAAGGCAGGGAACATTCCAGTATGGGACACCAAGCTATCATAGGACATAGTCACGCGCCACCCACTCACACGCACCATCCACTCACACGTGCAAGCCACCCACTCACGCCACCCACTCACACGCGCCACCCACTCACACGCACCATCCACTCACACGTGCCAGCCACCCACTCACGCCATCCACTCACACGCGCCACCCACTCACACGCACCATCCACTCACACGTGCAAGCCACCCACTCACGCCACCCACTCACACGCGCCACCCACTCACACGCACCATCCACTCACACGTGCCAGCCACCCACTCACGCCATCCACTCACACGCGCCACCCACTCACACGCGCCACCCATCCACTCACAATAACCAGAGGAGACCCCACAACAACCTGGAGAGAACATACAAACTCCACACAGGTGGGAGTCTGGCAACCTCAAACCCAGGTCCCAGCCGCACCATACTGAACACTTACTTGTGAATTTAGTTTTTGTCTGTGTCAAGAAATGCATCCATTGCGTTAATTGTGTGTTCAGAACCGAAAATGATCAGGGTTTTTCAAATTCCACGCCACTGGATTAAATTTTTTTAACTTTCATTTGATAAAACTGTTCTTTTTGGAAACATTAATATATTGAAATAACATTTTCAGTCATATTTTTACCTTTAAATACATGTTACACGTTTTCAGCATTTCAGCAGGCTTCATACAAGTAGCTAAAGGTACAGATTTGATCCATAAGATCAGATGTCTGCATGAATCAATACAAATCAATAAAAATCTATGAACGGCTGCTTTACCTTCTTCTCCATGATTGTGACGACATCGGGGAGTCCGCCGACCACTCTGCCGCGATCTGAGTATGCAAAGAAGCAGCATAAAGGTTTCACTTCACACACATAACAAAGCCGGGCCCCTCTGTAAATGCAGTGCTGTCGAGATGCTTACTCTTTTCTGCAAACGCTGCCGCCCTGGAAACAAATGGGAAATACAGTGAGAAAAGGTCAAAGTTCACAGGTCACCGTGGATATAAAAGCAGATGGGGAATTCTTTGCTTTTTAACGGATAGCAGCACATGTGGTGGGTGCCTTACTTCAGCTTCTGGAACTCCGCATACGCCTCATTGTACGCTGTAACGAGAATACACGCGTCAAAAATGAATCCCCCACAATGCTATATAAACAAAATGTGGCAGACAATGCAGGCTTAATATATATTGTAGTGCTGACAGAAAGTATCTAGAGTGTTTCATTAATATACAGAGTTGGGTTCATCATAGGATAGTGAAGCTGTGTAAAACTCGTCTTAATGCACTGTGATGGGGCTGGTTCATCACTAGGGTCATTGTTTGCCACGCCTTACACGGTGCTGTTTGAAAGGTCCCCACCTTGCCCAGAGAGATCGAAGCTGCGGGTGTGTGACGTGGTGCCGTCCAGGATCTCGATGGTGTAATGTCCCTTCTCCCTGTCGGTGGGCTCGCAGATCTGCATCCAGGCCATCTCCGACGTGCCGCCGATCCTCATCTTCTCCGAGGACGAGATCTTGCTCTCCCTGAACGGTAAGAGAAGGTGCTTTTCCCACATGCTTTCCGGCGTGGCGATTCACAGCGCTTTTTCAAACTAAATATCCTAATATGAGCTGCAAGGTCCATGTGACTCTACATCCATGTGATTCACGAGAAGCATCAGCAGAGCTCTGCTCAAAAGCCTCGGAGTCAAAAGCCAGACAGATCCTGCACTGCATACCAAGGCACACAAACGATAAAAAGGTACCCAACAGCTCTAATATTTATTTTATTTTTGAAAAATGTAAACATTTTTAAGCCTAATGAGTCCTCTGGTCTAAAACACAAAATCGGACTACATTTGCTTCTGACAAAGAAAGTCTCGCCTTATATACAGTGTATGCAAAAATCACGAGAAATCAAAGAGGATTCTTTTATTTGGCAACACCTGCATGGCCATACGCCAGCACTTTTAACCCTTTTATGCCGTATAAATGGCATCTTTGGGAGTGAAAGGGGCAGACAGACTCTTCCCTACATCTGTGTGACTCCTGCAGCCATATATAACAGTACATCAACCCATGGCACAAAGCACTTAACTACCCATGGCTGTGATATTATATGCCGGACTAAAAATCATGTGGCCTGTGGCAGAATGGATATTAAAAAGACGTCGAAAGAGATCGAGGGCCGAATCGATCACTTTAGGAAGAGAAAAATCAGCGTACTTGTGGAACCAGTGAGTCTTCATCTCCTCGGTGTAGTACTTCATGTAGCACTGCAGCCGGATGCCCTCTGGGGTGCACTGCAGTACCAGCTCGGACGCGGAGCGGCCTGCCGCAGACGGGACGGGCGTTCAGCGCCGAGCGGCTAACAGGCAGCCGGTGAACCCTCACTAACACGCTTCTTTGGCGGACTTTTTAAGTAAGTAAATCCAGGCACAACACAAAGACTATAGAACTTCAGGGATTCAAATGCGTTTAGGAGGGATTAAATACATTTAACAATGAAGCAAAAGTGTATAGAGTACCGTCTCTGTAAAGCATGCAATCACACAGCCTGCTATGCTTTAGAATAGTGGCTCACAGCCGCCAAATACTGGTCAGTTTAAAATATGATTACAACTTATTACAACCATTTCAATGTGTAATAATTACTTATTATAAATTGATGTTCCTGTGTTGTACAAGAATATGACGGACCCATGAAGGTCCACAGGCAATTTATATATTTATATAATCTATATTTATAAATATAAAGTTTATTTTTGGAAACTAACCAAGCCCTCCATAACCCCCCCCATGTACCGAGGCCTGGTGCAATACTGACTGTAGAAAATAAAAGATATAGAGATAAATATAAACATATGGCTCCTACCAGCAACGGTGGCAATGCCGTTGATAATATCTTCAAACACTATAAAGAGAAAGCAAAGTTGATATTTTCATGAAGAGAACAAAAATAAATACATAAAACCATCAGCAGATTAATAAACCACCAGTATGAATGAAATGAGAAGAGGATTGAGGAGAATATCTCGTATGTTCTATGTGCCGATACCTTTGCCTGAAATGTCGAACAGGGAGACATCCTTTCCTCTGTCATCACTAAGGGTAGCTTTGTAAATACCTTGATCTTTCCTGGAAAACTACAGAACAACAAAAAAAAAAACAAGGAATTTATCCCTAGACACATTAGGGTCATTATTTAGTCAGGGGTTACCCTGAACACCTGTACTCACCTTTATATGAGTATAAAGATATCACAACTGTTGCACCACAATTCACCGTCATTCACCGCAAATTTTAATTGTGAAACCTTAATTCTGCCCTTATTTCCTTTTGCTACATGTGTTTTAATTGTCTAACCCAGGGATCCGCAATATGGTCCTCGGGGCCGCAAACACTCCATGTTTCTGCTTCCTCTTCCGAGCTGGGAAACACTGGCCTAACCGGGTTCCCTGGCTCTTACAATAAGCCAGTGTTGACGTCCAAATTCATTCAATGCGCTAATGTTGCTAAAATGATTTTTCTCATTAAAGAGATCAGTGTTTAACAGGGAGCAATATATGACGGCATGACATTTCAGCTCCTTTTCCAGTATCACAGAGCAAAGGCATGGGAAGTGCAGTTTAATTAGTTGAAAATTCAGACCCAATCTCGTTAATTTACTAAGTGAATAAATGGACCGCTGCATTTTCCAGTGTCGCTCCTAGCCGATGTAGCTCTCTAGGCTAACATCACTGTTCTGAGGCAAAATAATTTGCCTGTGAAGTTGGTGCCCTGGGCGACTGCCCATGACGCCTACAGGATTCACAGTCAGTTTTGTCAGCTGTGAATTTAAATTAGATTACATGAGATCTACCCTTTCGTCTAAGCCAACAGAGGATTGCCTATTCAGTAACAAGAAATGATGAACAGTGTCCGTTTTAGACTAGTCTATAAACAGTAATGCGATGTGTTTTGTTAAGAAGGAAAGGTACAATTACGGATAAGCAATGCGACTGCAATGTTACCACAGATTTACATCCTGTATGATGAGCAGAAAGGGTAAGAGTTTTGGCTAGCACTATTACTTACTACAGTATTGTGTGAGCACTGCACCACAACTGAGGGGCGGCCATAGCTTTAGTGTGGCATTTCAAAATCTGAGGAGTATTACCAGGGGGATAGGGAGTGCACAGCTCCCAGACATCACGTTGACTGGCGTGTCGAGGACAATTTCCTCATCATCCTTATACCAGTGGAAGACAGTCTCTTTCTTGACATTGGCAAGCTGTCGCAAACGCAGAGGTACAGAGTAAATCATTAAAAACAAACCAGAAACACTGCACATGTGAAATTACAATTAAACTCCAAGCCGGGCTGATGACTATCATTTGTATAGTTTTGGGATGTGATATACCTTGCATTTAAGTAACACAGTGCAGTCTTCTTCCACCTGGAAATACAAATAATCCTGGAAGTGGGGGCCTAGAATTAAGATGTACAGATATTTACAATGTCAGTTCAAATTTAGTAAGTGAGACCAACATACACAGTGTACAGTCAGGTATCAACTTATACCTGTTAGAAAACACATGAGTGATGGACATAAGCCATCACTAGACAGTAGCATGGATAAATATGATATTTAATGATATATTTTGTTTCCTAAATATGCATCGAAGCGTCACCTCGCTTTTCATAACCGACCTTGTTTCCTGATGTACTCTTTCCTCTGGAATTCAGCCTCCTTCAAAGCTACCTTGAAAGCTACGGAATTGAAGAAAAGTGAAAAAGTCATTTCTGGGATTCATCCCTGACTTGTAGTCTTCTGCCTCGTTTTCTGTCTCGTTTTCCCCGTTTGGCCAGCAGGTGTTGAGGCTGATAGGGTATGAGGCTGATAGGAGAGCAGCCTCAACTTCGGAGGATATTTTGAGTTTTTTCCCTTTGGTTATTTTGTCCTTGTGCTGTAACAGTATAGATATTTGTTTTGTATCTGTTCTTAACATTCCTGCCTATGTCTGTCTGGTTTTGCAGTAATATTATGTTTTGCTTGTATGCGTAGTGTTAAACTCCTTAGTACTGGGGTCTCCAACCCTGGTCCTGGAGAGCCACTATCCGGTAGGTTTTCTATCCTACCTGGCTTCTGATGAGCCACAGCTGTTCTCAGGTAAACACCAGGAGCAGGTGTGGCTCATCAGAAACCAAGTAGGATAGAAAACCTACTGGATAGTAGCCCTCCTAGACCAGAGTTGGAGACCCCTGTCTTAGGAGCTGGGAGGGAGCAAAAATATGGACTGTCTTGTGGACCAGGTTGAGAAACACTGACTACAGCTTCTTCTTTTGATTCAAGAGTTTAGAGTTTAGAGGCGCTGAACCCCAAAGCAGATGCCGTGTGTCTGATTGCTCTCTAGAGGCTCTACCAGCCACGAGATGAAGTACATGATCGTGGTGACGGACGGACACCCCACGGACGGGTACAAGGAGCCCTGCGGGGGTCTGCAGGACGCCGCCAGCGAGGCCCGACACATGGGCATCAAAGTGTTCTCCGTGGCCATCATCCCCAACGAAGCGGTGTGTTCCGGGCGCTTGGAGGAACTTCAGGCTTATTCCCATGCCGCTCGATAGCTTGCATGAGCCACCAGGTCTCAGTACGCAAGTCATGCATATCGTTTTTTGTTTTTTTTCTTTTTATTTCAACTTAAAGGACAAGAGATTGATGATGATCGCCACGAACCCACAGTACAGGCAGGACTTCATGGCAGCGGACACTAACGAGGGGAACCGGCGGCGGGTCATCAGCAGCATCATGAAGATGATCGTGAGTAAATGAGTGTGACATTTGCCGAGTGGTCCGAGTCGGCACAAGGTCATTTCAGATGTCATTGAAACCTTTTTCTCCTTGTTTGTGACACGACAAACCTGATTTTCTGCCTTGTTTCTCACTTTTTTTTCCCCAGACAAATGACACCGAGGATGCGGTAGGGTTTCCTCATTCAGTGTATGATCTGTAATAACCTAATTAAGATGTTTTAATGCAGTTTGCAGTGCTCACAGTGCTACAGTGCTAACTGTCATTTCCTCTGCTTCTCTGCAGTGCTGCACTGCCGAATGTCATGTAAGTCTCTTTTCGGTTTTGTGTGGGGGGGTTTTCCCCCCACTAGGGGCTCCCCAGAGGAAATACAAATTTCTTTGATTCCAAAATTCATATTCACATAGGAGCGTCCATTTACATGATTGCAAAAAGTATTAGCAGCTTCGACGTTCCCTGCAATTAGGTCATCGGAAATGTATTTCTCCCAGGAAAGTTAGCTGCTATCCCATTTTTATTTTTTTATTTCCTTTAGGCTGAAAGTGGTCCTCCTGGGCCTGATGGAGACGTTGGACCCAAGGTGAGTCCCTCTGAAGCTGAGATGCGGCATCAGATGTGGAATGTAGTTCATATTAACAGTGGTACCCGAGAGGATGTAGGCCGCAGCAGTGGTTGCCCTGTGGTGGGGTGTAACGTGTACCACTGTAACTGTAATTGTAACTGCATGCTGATATTTCTTTGGCAGGGTGAGATTGGCAGGCCTGGCATTCCAGGAGAAAAAGGAGAAATTGGCTCTGTGGTAAGTGGTCCAGACCCACCACCATGCTCATTCTGAGGGAACTGTAAGTAGATGGATGGATGGATGGATGTTGCACTTCCCCCCAACACCTGTGACAAACAGAAGGAGTCAAGGAAACAGCAGCTATTTCATCAAAGCAGTCCACTCGCCTGTGAGATCGGTGGAATCTGTTGAATTGTTTAAGTATAAGCTCAAGGCGCATTGGTTTAAGATGGCTTTTGTATTTTATTGTTTTCTTTCCTGTATGGCACTTTGTGACGCCAGTCTGTGAAGGCGCTATATAAATGCATTTCATTTACATACTTACTCTTTATCAAAGGAGATAAAGAACCGAAAATGACCAGATTATTACTGTTAAAGTCAGGAGATTAATGGTGCGAGTGGGGTGCCCCCGCAGGTATCACCCAGTAATGCAGACACTTAGTGGAAAGAGCGTAGTAATGTATCACGGCCTGACCAACTGCAGTGTGTTCTCCTCAGCAAAGTGACACCTTCATTTATGTTCTGACAGGGACGACCAGGTGACCCAGGGCCTGCAGGTTACCAGGGGATGAAGGTAGGCAGCCTTGTTTCAAAGATCCACATTACAAACCACCACTGAATTTGTGGGCCAACCAAGGCTCATTTATTTAGGTAAAAACAGTATGACCCAAACTCTGTGGCTGTTTGGTTGAAATATTTACTATGTGTAAATTACATTTGTAAATGTGACGTTCTTAGTAAACATTATTCCTGAAAACTCTCTTTGGAAACAAAACTGTACTATGATTATACAAAAGATACAGTGTATCTGATGACAAGTGTGCTTTGGTATCTACTGGGCTGATAAACTCTGTCTGACTTTATCTGATATTATCCACTAGAGTCTTCTTATAAAAGAGAAATTTAAATGAGAAATGGGTTTGCGCTGTAGGCCGGCTGTGACCCACGCAAATGGACTTTGATATAAGTGTCTTGCGCGTTCCCTCGGTCTGGCCCTGGCTGGTATAGTGTAATAGCTGCTTATTGCTTGCTTATGCTCTTTTGCAGGGTGACAAAGGAATCAAGGGTGCCATGGTAGGGTCTGCCGCTTCATTATCTCCTGCGATGCTCACAGAGATGCAGACTAATGTGCACTGTGATCGGTGCATGAATCATTGATGGATTGGCTCACAGAAGTATCATCACCGCGATATAAAAATGAAGGCAATACAATGATAAAATATCGTATAGTGATCACGCACCTTCATATCGTCATCAATTACAATACCGTGTATAATATAGTGGTATAGCCAAAACGCTTGATTTCTTGCATAATTAACGGTTATAATGAATGTACTGTTTTAAAAGTTCCATCAAGAAATGAGTCTGTTGTTGCTGTAATTTATCATCATACCTGTCACCTGCTCCATAAATATTAGTAAAACAATTTGCCCATTGTAATCAGAAAAAATTTTACCACCTGCCATATTTTACTATTTTCTATGTACGAATTTTAGAATATAGATACTGTGAAATTATGAAGACGTGGTATCATTTTCAGGGCATACCGCCCAGCCTTAGTAATAACCCAGCTTTACCATCACTGCATTATTGGACAGTGTTATCTGATGATATTGTATGACATCTGTATGAAGACTGATTCTCTGCTAATGGTTTCTTCACCATTCTCATCAAGGGAAGTCGGGGTTTCAAAGGATACAAGGTGAGTCATGTCCTTATGAGCATTTCGACTTGAGTTGTCTTAGACCCACTGTGTCTCTGCAGACCTGTCTGTTCCTCCTGTCTTCTGTATCATTTCAATCCTCTCCATGTTTTCTCCAGGGAGACAAAGGACACCCTGGTCTCGATGGTGTAGATGGGCTTAAGGTGAGAACCTCAGCATCTGTACATCAGGGCTACATGAATTTGCCTGCCAAATGCACAAGGTGGATATTTTATTCAGTGATTAGGGCAGAGGTGAGGCCGGATATGAGCCCGCGGGCCGGATATGAATTATCTATGGCTCCCGGGATGATATTTGATTAGTATTAGAACCGGCCCGCAAGCCACAGTCGCCAGCTGCTGTTTTGCACACACCAATACTCCATTCCCCACAATGCAATGGTAGCCTGCGGACTCACTCTTCTTTGAAGGAAGTTTGTTTTCATCTGTGAAGCTGGTGAAAAATGTTTTCACTTGAAATTAGTGACAGAGCCATACAAAAATGTTGGATTGTTCATTTAATCATTAAATAAAATACAGTACACTGTCTTAGGTCTTGGTTCAATAGGTTACGTCCAATCATTTTAATATGTTTTAATAAACACTGAACCTGTCCGGCCCTCGGCTTGTAGCAAATTTGTTTTTTTGGCCCTCTAATGTATTTAACTTTGACATCCCTGGATTAGGGCATCACCATAGCAGACAATGTGAGTGTCATGCTTTGCATGTAAGATGCAGTGGATGAAGCTCTGGATATTAGCTATTCTGGCACGTGGTTGAAAACTAACATCTGTTTGTGAAATATTCTAAAAGACTCCAAAAATCTAATCCAGTGATTGTGTTTAACTATTCGCAGTAGACCATTGTCTGGCTGCTACAGAAGGCTAAATAATGGAAATGTCTTACATAAACATAAAAGATGGAGGACTGCAAGTGAAAGTGATGAGAGAGGGAGGTATCTCAGGTCTGTGTTCATGAGCTCTTCTCTTTATAGGGTGAAGCTGGATTATCAGGGTTGCCGGGCTGCAAAGGAGAGCAAGGCGGTGATGTAAGTCAGCTCTGTGTAAAATGCCCCCTACCAAGTGTTTATGCTACTCACCAATGTGTTTACATATGTAGCACTTTGCAAAAACAGACCCTGCAGTCCATATGTCTGTGGACTCAGACAGGCCAGTTACAGAACTGTGGTTATTGCTTTTTAATAAACCTTTTAGTTGACAAGAGACTCCATTATTATTTAGTGTATGCTATTATCCTCACTGGTGAAATTCAATTTAGCTTTTATATGTTAGAACTGGAGTAAAGCAGTGCTTTTCTGTATTTGGGAATCACATGGGTGGTGGTAGTGGAATGCATCCGGGACTGAACATTAGAGCCCAGAAGAAGTTTTTACGTACATTTACATCTGACATTTTGCAGCGCTGAAGATCTGTGGATACTAGACACAGTGGTAAAAGTAACAAATATCTTGGCCTTCACACAGAACAGTTAATCTTCTAGGTATTCTAGGTTACCTTGATTTTTCTAATTAACACTTCAAAAAACTAATGGACGTGGTAGATTTTCATGTCGTTTTCATTTTTTACCTCTTGACCTTGTGCACTAAGAAGGCTTCTTTGGAGTTCATCTGCTACTGCTAAGGATTAGATTTAGTAAGCTAAATGTGCTGTTTATTGTCATTTTTCTTTTCATTTTCATTCTGTTTTGTGCTACAGGGAATGCCAGGAGAACTAGGTCCAAAAGGAGATCCTGGGCCATCTGGTACCAGAGGAACAAAAGTAAGGACATTTTTCCACAGGGACATTTAGTCATATAGCCTGTCTGGAAAGCTGACCGGCTGAATTCCCCAACACTGCTCTGGAAAAAGAGTCAAGTGGCAAAGTGGACTAATCACCTGCTTTATTGCCTCCAGGGAGATCCAGGAGAGCCTGGGGGGCCAGGAAGACAAGGCCCCAGTGGCCAGCTTGGCGTGAAGGTAAAGGGGCATAGCATGTGGCTGTCTAGGACATAAGGAGGGAGGGCGGGTGATAAAATTGCTTTGTTCAAAGTTTTTTCTTTCAGATGTGTCCATATTTTATCTGTTTCATTTTAACAGGGCAACAGGGGACCGAAGGGCCTAAACGGAGACAAGGGAGAGAGAGGAGATGATGTAAGTTCCGTAATTTCATTTGTTTGCGCCTGATCTTGTCACCTGTGCAATGAAAGGCAGCTGTGCAGCAGCGAGCTGTGTGATACTGGGATGTAAAGTAGCTCAGCAAGTGCAGGAACATCTAGAGGTGTCTGTTCTGGGTTTGAATGTATCTGTGTCTTCTTGAATGTGGCTGTGTCTGCTAAATATGTATTCTGAAGGGTTTACATCAGTTTCATCTAGACTGCCAGGTGCCTGCACTGATGAATGTCTTCTTCCTTGTTTGGTGTCTCTTTCAGGGAGCCCCTGGCCGGGATGGACCCCGTGGGGAGCTGGTAATGCTGCCATATTAATCATTTCCTACTAGATTAGTTGCGATTTTTTGATATTTGTGGCTGTAGAGCAACATAACGGTGGGTGTACATTGCAGCATATGAGGATCTCCCTGACTGCTTTTCTGTTGTGGTACCCCTTTTAATACACTGCCTGTGGGTATGCTTGTTGCCAGGGTCCAGTAGGAGAGAACGGGGAGCAGGGAGCGCGTGGCAATCGGGGGCCGCGTGGAGACCCGGTGAGTCAGCCTGTGAAAGTTATATTTTGTGATATTTTCAGAATACCACAGTTATTTAAAAAATTGCATATCTGAACACTCATTGGCCAATGATGTGATCTTCCTGCTGTTCCCATAGGGCGATTTAGGACCTCGAGGTGAACCGGGCCGTGAGGGTCCTCCTGGTGCTAATGGAGATCCGGTAAGATCAACCAAAGGGTTTCATTTGCCATTTCTCAGAACGAATCTTTTCTCATTTCGTGACGGCCGGTCATTTGCTTTAATCTCTGTTAATCGGCTGCTATTATCCCACATGACTTACAGGAGAGGGAGGAGAATGCCTGCTCGTTGTGATTTGGACCCACAACCTTGGTGCTTTTCACACAATGTGCTACTTGTTGACTTATGGATTGTGCAGTAGGGTTGGATCCAATGCCAGCATTGGAGAGCCATGTCTTTACAGCTCCGGATCACAGTGGGTGATGGGCCTTTCCATCTTCCTGTTGTATTAAATCACAGCTTGAGGATACCTTGCTCAAAATGTGGGTTATAGATCTGTACAAGAAAGATACAGGGCTGAAAAGAGCCAGCTTCTCCACAGCACAGCTTCTGCTTGTTTGGTCAGGCTGGGATACGTGCTGTCTAGAAGATATGTCCCCACCTACTCCCACCTCTTTGAGATCCTAATCATGTATCACTTAGGGCTGTCTAGCCAAGAACGGAACTTTTCCTCGTGGAAAGTTTACTTACTTAAAAATGTTTTGAGGGCAGAAGGAAAATTGATTGGTTTAGACAGCTGACGAGTCAGGTTGTAGTGGAGATGGGTCCAAGTGTCTATTGGAGGAAGAACCAACCCATCAAGATATCTTGGCCCTGCCTGCTCTAGTTACTTGGTCCTGCCTCCTCTACAACCTGTTGGTTACCTCTCTGACCAATCATTTTTCTTTCTGCCCTTAGACCATTTTTACGCAAGTAAAACTTCCAAGAACAGAATTCTTTCTTGTCATTGTCACCCCAGGCTTACTGTCCAGGGACCATAGACCCAGAGCTCTATGAAACTTTGTGACAGCATTCCTTATTAAAATCCTTTTAAACTAAAATGAGAGAATTCCATATGTTTTTTCTTTAGACCCTTGGCACATAATGATATCATTATCTTGTGGTTATTGCCATCCCAGCCTATGGTGCTCTACTAGGAACTAGATAAAGGCCATGGACTTGGTTTTAGGGGATTTAAGTGATAGATTTTATATAAGAAAAATACTAAGATGGAACACAGAGTCAGAGTTCCTAGCATGTTTTATTGGTCTCCTTAGCACACAATACACATTTGCTTCCAATTAGAGTTGGGGGTGGGGTGGGGGGGGCAATGCAGTGCACTGTGAAGCGTCCAAGTTGGATTTTCTATGGTAGTTCTCTAGAAATTCTGAAGAAATCCTACAGCCGAGCCAGTGGTTCTTTGGTGCTTGGTTGATTGTTCTAAGTTGCAGATTCCTCCATGGGATAGAGAAGACATTTATTTGCATTGTTTCGCAGAACCAAGCTTATTTTATGGCCCAGAACAATACACCGGTTCGCTGTCTTTTTCATTTTCTGGTTTGCAAACTGACTGCAGATTCAGAAAATTCCAGAAGTGCAGCCTCAGTCCAGAATGCCTACATTCTGAAGCTGCGCTGTTTGGCGTAACCCCTGAGATTCCCTTCCCTTAACTCAGAAACCCCCCCCATAAAACCACTAAACAATTAATTGTAGCGTTCACTGGAATTTACGTTTCTCTGAAATGTGTCATATCTCATGTTCAGGGTGAAAAGGGCCGCCCTGGTGCCGCGGGATACAGAGGAGATGAAGGTCTGCCGGGAATTGAGGTTAGTCTTCGCGCTCATTATGGCAGCCCCCACTTTTAACTTGACAGGCTGTCTAGCTGTAAACCTGTTATAGGAATATCTGCACATAAGAATATATGGTAATAATATAGATTAGTGTTTCCAAATCTGCTCCTCTGGGACCCACAGACAGTCCATGTTTTCGCTCACAGAGCTGGGAGGGAGCAAAAATGTGGACTTTCTGGCAATGGGCAAAAACATGGACAGGTTGTGGGTTCCTGAGGACCGGATTGAGAAACACTGCCGTAAATGAATGAATCTATGTCCCAATACCAATCAGCATATTGACCTCACACACCACAGAGCGGCGGCAGTGTTCATGTTGATCCCTGTAATCTCTGCATATTCATCCTTCTAACTGCAGTTCCTTTCTTCGTGTTCCTCAGGGACCAAGGGGGCCCCGGGGAATTAAAGGGTCTCCAGGTGACAGGGGGTTGTCTGGCGCAAAGGTAAGTCATTCCACCTGCACTTCAGAACAGGAGATCTATCTAAAGCTAAGCAGGTCTGGTGCTGCCCAGTACTGGGATGGGTGGCCAACTAGGAAAGCTGGGTTGCTGCTGGAAGAGGTGGTGCTGTAGCCAACAGATTAGCCCATCTAGTGGTCAGTGTAGATCACAATTCCGTAGCGCAGTGATGAGGGCACTGTGCTGTAAAAATGGTGCTGTCCCTAGGGTCAGGTGTCATACTTAGGTCCTGACTTTCTGAGGTTATAAAAGATGCCTGGGCATTATTCAAAGAAGTAGGGGTGGTACCCCAATGTCCTGGCTGAAATTGACCACTTTGGCTGTATCAGATCTACTCTCCTAGTCATCCCTTCTATATAACTGGCAGATTATCTCCTGCCCCTTCACCACGTGAGCTGCTGTGTGGTGAGTGTACTGGCACAGAATGGCTGGCGTTGCATCACCCAGGTGGGTGTTACACCGTGGTGGTGGTTTGAGTGGCTCCTCATTGGTTCTGTAAAGTGCTTTGGTTAGCTTGAAAGGGACTATATAAATGTAACAATCATTCATTTGGCCTTAGCAACAAGAGAGAATGGTAGTTCTCTATAAATGGCTTAATGGCTCATTACATATCAGTACTTTGATAAGCTGTCCATGTCCATGTCCATCCAGCTTCCCTAATAGTTTTTACACTTTAGGTTTGCAGCCTAACATATCCATATATCAAATCCTAAATAGCTCGAGTTCTGATTGAATTTTTCCCATAAGAAATAATGGAAAACCAATTAATTGGTTCCAGGCCCCCCAAAATTACACCT
>JABFDZ020000105.1:1238923-1266683 GCA_019775955.2 Pollimyrus isidori
CCCCCCACCCCCCCCCCCCCGCCCCCCCCCCCCCCCCCCCCCCCCCCCCCCCCCCCCCCCCCCCCCCCCAGCATTCATTGTTTGCAGCTGGGAGGACCTGGAATCCTCCAATTTAATACCCCTGATACATAGCCTATATTAGAGCACTACAAACCACAAAGACACACCATGCTACCCTCTGATCTTCATATCCTGTGATTTTGTCCACTATCATAATGAGCCAGGACTGGTGGGTATTTGCTGTACGTATACTAAGCGCCAATATTTAAAAATTTGTTTTTGTTGATTTTCATTACACTAACTCACTTTATCCTTTCAAGGAGTGATGCAGTCAAAACCATATAAAAACATTTCTCTATAATTTCCTGCAGGCTCGTCCTGCCGTAAAAATGCGGCATCTAAATCACTCTGTGGTCTGGGGCTCCAGTAAGACCCCCGGCGCGTGGGTCAGTGCCTTCGTGGTTAATGGACATTTCGAGCAAAATAAAACTTTGCCATGATGGTTAAGGGTCTGTTAAGGATGATTCTGGCACTGAAACCTACTGCACACGGCCTTCCAGTATCCGATCCACTAATCCGGATCCTGCCTCAGTACTGATTCATGGCTGAGAACCCCCCCACCCCGATCCATCCTGACCGTGGGACTGGAGCGGCGTCTGGAGAGGCAGAGAGAAGCAGGGGCATTCCAGTTCTGTGAGTCACGCTTGAGGCCCAGCGGCTGCTCACAGTCACGGTTTGTACGTTTTCCCTTTTTAAGGGCTTGGATTCCTCCAGTCAGCACTGCATCTGTGACCTTTCAGAGAAGCTGCTCCCATTTGTCTTCATGCAGATGTTTGTAATGGCCAAACGGAGGCTTACATTAAGTGCACGAGCCCCGCAGATTCACCTAAACAGCCAGCGGTTCCATGGCACAGTAACCCAGCAACCTGTTCTCTCTCTCTCCCTCTCTCCATCTCTCTCTCCCTCTCTCCATTTCTCTCTCCCTCTCTCTCTAGAGGGGGGAGAGTCCAGCTCGGTGTTGTAATTTCTTCCAAACGGATAACAGATACAGTCATTGTAAAATGTGGATGACCTGGTTAGAAGGGGAGTTGGTGGGAGGGGGGGTTTGCTTGTCCAAGCAAAGGTATCGTCATTTTCACAACACAGCTCCTCATCAAATTTATCAAAATGTTGACCTAAATTTAATTGGAATTTAAAAAGAAATTCAATAAAGAGAAAACTTCTAGAAATTCATACGAAATTCAAATAGAATCAAAATGAATTGGAAAGACAAGAAAATAAAGCTTAGCTTCCTCAGAAATCCCTATTCAGACCACATCCTAAGGTAGTATCCCCCCCCGCCCAAGCCAAAGCGGGGCTGGTACCAATTAGAGCCAGATGACTCATGCACAGCATGTAAGCATTTATATGATTGGCCCACACTGCATGAGGGGTATAGTGGGCAACAGAGACCCCACTAAAGATTTCAGTCCCCAGGAAAGCATATCATATTGGACCCCAACCCCAGACCAATACAGTTGTGTTCCAAACTCAGAGGCCCTTGGACTCATCCTAACTTTCCCCTGTGGGGCAGAAAGCCACTTGAGATGCCCTCTACGGTCCAGATGACAGCTTGAACAGAGAGGCCTGCATCTGCATGCCGAAGGTGCATGAAGGTCAAGGTCATTTATACATCTGGAAAGTTACGAGATGCGAATATGTACTGTAATGTAACTCAATGACCGGCTTTTCCTTGGAAACCCATCCCTTGTTTGATTATATGGGGGGGGTGTTGGAAAAAAACACGGAATTCATTTTCAGTTATGAAACATGCATTCAGAAGGATTTCTCATCTGTGTGGGTCGGAAAGGCTTTATTTTTCCTGTCCTTATATTTGCACCGTCTTCATCCATTAAGAAGTCTTTGATGTATTTATTACTGGCCAGTATCAAATTGAGAAGCTACTGGACGCCCAAGCAGCCAGTCTGGAGGTCTGCTGCTCACGTTGGCATCGACGCCACGACCAGGCAAAGGGGTACGAGGGGCATGGAGCTGAGGCGGCCTGCACATCTGCTCCGCTTTTGTTTCCTGGCGGGTCTGACCGGGCCTCTTCCAGCAGCACCGGGCGGAACCTTGGCCTCGCTTTCCTGCATTCAGACCTTTCCAGACTGCCTACTGTTTGGTAGAACCTAAAACTGTCCAGCACTAGTCATACTGTAAAATGCACAATCATCTGGATTATTTTTGTTTTGTTACTGTCATGTAGTGAGCAGCTTTACACCTCTAGATGGTTTGGATCCTGCCCCACTTCTGCGGGGGACGTTTGCATGTTTTCCCTTGTGTTTGCATGGGTTTCCCAGGCAACTGTAATTTCCTCCAGCAGTCCAGGAACATCTGGTTAAGTGAATTGGTGTGTGTAAATTCCCCACACAGTGTGTGTATGTATGTGTTTGTGTGTGAGTGTGTGTGTGTGACAGTCTCCTCTGATGGACTGTGATCAAATCCAGGGTGTTCCACCGCTTTATGCTTGAATGGGTTGGTTCCAGGCTGTCCAAGATCAAACTGGATAACTGGTTAGAAGACGGACTGATGGATATAAAAGATATTAATCAGCCCGTGGAACTGAGAGTAAAACAAATAAACTGGCAGATTAATGTCTTCAATGTATGAGATGAAACTCTGTCTATATTTACCAGCCAGTTGTTCAACAAAGGATTTAAATAGGAATCAATTTATTCTTCAATGTATTTATATGTTATAATTTCTAACAGCAAAAACAGCATAGTGAAACTACTTAGAAATGTAAAATAATATTTAATCTGGAGAGTAATAGTTAGCACTCTGTTTTCCCACATGTATCACCTGCAAGACAAACACTTCTTTCTGCTTTCCACTAACAGCCTATACACATTTTCATTTAATATATTATATGAAATCATGTCTGACCTCTGACCTCTCTGTTTACTGGAGGCCCAACCGGCAGCAAATAATTCTGTCTGTCTGTTTGGCTACTTCCATTCCAGCACAGCACACCAGCTTGGTGTAATTCCCACGTCTTCGCAGATTTTATCAGACATTCAAATTCCTGGCTGGGTGACATTCAGACAAAAGTCTTTGAGACTTTCCACAGGATTTGAGTCGTGATGTTCATTGCTGTCATGTTCAGCTCTCCAGCGATCTTGGTCTGCCGTAAGTCCTGTTTTTGTCCCACTGCTGAAACGGCTGTAATTTCTGCACAATTATAAGACCCGGATTGATAAGGATCCTGCTTTCTTAGGCCAACACAGAATCACTATATATACACTCATGTTTGGAATGCGACCTGACTTAGAGAACCTCGTCCCGTATACCGTGTTCTAAGTGCATCAGGCAGGAATGATAAAACAAAACATGCAGTTAAAATTTTAGTAAGGTGAAACATTTAAACAAAAAAAGACAGTTAGCAGTGTTCCCAGTGAAGAAGGCAGTTTTCTTCACCAAAGGGCAGATTTTTACAATCTGACCGCCCACATCCTTCATGAGAACTGTTAGTGTATTATATGCTTTACATGCTGAAGCAAACTCAGGGATTTAATCTAATGCTCACTGGAATATACTATTGCTTATTTTATGCACATATATTGGGCATGGAGTAGTATGGATTTTATTAATCAGACATTCCCGTTGGTCTCAATTTTCTCTTTGATGACTCAGTAATATGGAAAATAATTTCTGCTCTGAGTCAGTGGGGACTGGCATATTACAACGGCCTGTTTTGTACTGTGTTCTCTTAGAAACATGAACATATTGCTCTTACAGCTGGAAAACTAAATATACTTTCTCTGTATTCTTTGCAAGTCGAGCCGATGTCCTGGGTGATGTCATTTTCTATTCTAGATGTTGACATTCTTTGTGTAAAATCACTGTTCCCAGCCGACCATCGGTCTTGTGTGATCAGACTTTTCTTAACTACTAAGACATCAATGAGGAACTCCAATTAAAGTTAATAAATGTAGAGAATAAAAATATCTACAGGGGCTGGGAACCACATTCTCAAGAGTCACCGTAACACATTTGTTTACCTCTGATCTTTTCTGAGATACAAATATCAAAAGGAAGTGCATTGTTAGTAAGCAGAACTCCGGGGACTTGAATTGCTCAAAGATTTCGCCTAAACACAACATGACGTGTGGATTGTTTGTGGGTGCAGTTTATTTGTAACTGGAAGACAGATTATGAGCCCAAGACTGGACCTGCTGTACTTAACCTGAATAAACTGTGGTAAAAACCTCCAGCTGCATAAATGTGTTAATAAAATTTAAAGTTGGCTGCTTTGGCTAAAATCATCTGTTAAGCAACAGAACGTAAACACAAAAAGGTCTCGGAGGTAACCACCACCCTTTTCCAAGTACCTGGAACAGGGGAGCTCCTTTGCAATGATGACACATCCCACTGTGTGTGGAGAACGAAATGCAGCCCCATAAACTCAGGAATCACAGCACAGAGCCCCGGCCAGACACCTGGCTTTAAGATGCTGCACGGCTTTCCGTGCACCTGAGTCAATTATAGGGAACTAACATGTGCCCTGAGTGAGTCTTCCGCCTTTTCTGAACAAACAAGTTAATTTTCCTTCTTTTTTTTTGTTGCACAGACCTCAGTGCTTATCCATATGGTTTCAATATCCTGTCAGACAAACTTGTTTCCCAAAGTCGTGCATACTAACAAAAGTGTGTTCCCAAATCATATCTGCAGGGTTTTATTTTTGACCAAAATATCTATAGGCCTATTAGTGACACGTTCGGTCTCTTCCTATTTATTTACTTCTTATTTACCCCATATTCCAGACAGTTTTCGAACACATTTAAACATTTCGAACACATCTTTTAGCACGTTTATACTCCTCGGGAGGTTCTTCTTACGGCTTCATTCGCGATTAATACATGCATTACTGATGACTACCAATGTAATGAAAGTCAACGAAAGTCGCGGGTACACAGCGTCGCCTTGTGGGAAGAATCGGAATATCCAAATCTAACGCCGTGAAAAACTGGGAAAGTTTGGGAGGAGGATCTACCTCTAAGCAAAGTTTAGTCTGTTGGAGAGGCGCAAAGAGAGTCTTGCCGCTAGACGCTCCTGCCACTTCTTGACTCCGTTTTTCTGGACTTAATTCCCTTTTTTTGTAGGAATGTATAAACCCAGTTAGTCTCCAACTTACTGATTGGGAGCCTCTCTTTCTCTTTATTAATTGCAGGTAAACGCGTTCTCTAACTTTTTACTTTGCAATGTGACTTTGTTTTGCATGTGATATTTACAGTCTGCTGGAAAATATGATAGATGTGACATACGTAGTAGATTTTTCATTGGTTCTTTTTTCCAATATTCTTTTGAATTTTGAAAGAAAGTGATAGGCTATGGTACAACTTTAATTTTGTATGAGTAATTCAATCCTGTTTTTTATATATAACAGTATATTCATGTTATTCGTGTATTAAGTTGTTTTCATCTTTGCCCATATGTTTAATGTTGATGTATTCTTCGGAAATATAGTTTACATGTAACGATTTGCCCCGATTTTTATTTTTTAATGTAATGCTATTTTAAGGTTCTGAAATATACGGTTCGAAATTCTAATACCACGGTTAATATTATCCGTTGCTGTGCAATTAGTAGCAGTACGCTGCAGATGACTTAATTACCAATAAAGAGCATTAGTTGCATTCATTTTTTCCTGTAAATTATTGTACATCATAGAAAAACCAAAATCATTTAACAAATCAACTCTTTCGAATTTCCTGTTTTTCTTAAGTTCTGTCGTAATAATTACCACGTACGTACTAATGGTAATATATGTGAGTTGTCTGTATGATGGCGATGCATCCCAGAAGGTTTGTAACCTAACCTTAAACGTGATCACGTTTGAATGCCACCGAGGTGCGACAGTACGTTCAAGAAAAATTGGGGCGCGCTCGTGTGTGTTACGAAAATGAAGCAATCAAATAAATGCTAAAGGACAAGATGGCGGGGCACGGGACATTTTCTTCCTGTACTTCTTATTCCAAAACTTTCCTATTGTGAGTGCTTTAAACACAACCATGTACGATCTTCGAGCGTTAATTCGTTCTTAGGCGAGGTGTGAGGGGCACAGTTCTGTTGTAATACTGCTCTATCTGAATCTTTCTTTCAATGCAGAACAATGGCTACCTATTGATTAGGAATTTATAGAGCTAAACAACAAGCAGATTAAATATAAGTGGATTTCATTATTCGGAATTATTTAATTATACGTGATCAGCCGAAATCAATGGCTTCCATAAATTTATAGACCGACACCAAGATGGCATGTGATAATGTGAAATCAGTATATAGTATATATATCTCAAATATTTGGTGGAGGTTATATTGTAATCTAGCGAAGTGTTTAAAGTCTCCAGATAGAACAAAATATTCTCATAGACGCGGTATTTTGTAATAAATGAGAAACTTGACTCTTGAAGAAATGTAGGTGGACACCAATGGCCACCAGAGGTCGCCAATGCTTTTTCTGCGTTATCTCTTGATTATACACTCATTGGAACTTTATTGACTCTATTCCACTGGCATACAGGAACCGACCCGCATCCGTGACGCACCGCGTTACAGAGCCGTTCCTATCCCTGTCCGGTTTTCGACTGTGGAAGGGTCGGTTCGGTAAAAGCAGGGTTTGAGTTTTTGGGAATGCATCGTGCTATATAGGACATTCCCTTTTTTCCTTCAGACAATCCATGTGCAGAGTCCTATTATCGGCGTGCATTTCGACCAATCAGATGGTGGTGACGCAGCTGGGTTTGGTCCCGCTTTTGGCCTTGTATACTCTGCATGGATATTGGTCAGGTACAGCTGGCATAGCAAAGGGAACACCATCAGGGTTGTGTTCGGCTTGGTTCCTGTTGGAAGGTTCCTGTTGGAAGTGGAAAAGCCCCATATTCGTTGCACCTTACTAATACTGGGTATGACCCACATTGGCATCCAGAATCGTTTGAATGGTAGAGGTGTTGTACCTTTAAAACAGCCAATCTGTGCATTACTGTTGTACTGATTTGTTATTTTTGCACTTGTGGCATTTCTGCTATAATAAGTATAGCCATTCACCTTTGGTTTTAGCCACAGAAATGTAATTGACTGTATGTGTATGTATGTATGTGTGTGTGTGCGCGTGTGGTGTGTATGTACAGGTGTGTATGTAGCAATGAAGCAGAGAGTACTTCTCTTCACTTGTATTATTAAGCCTGAATTCTGAGGATTGATGGATCTTTTTTTTACTATATGGACAGTAACTGCAAGTAAATGTCTATAGTTCCTTTTCTTATATGGTTCCATTCTCCTTTCTATGGAACAAAATTATAACAAAATTAAAGTAAATAATTAAGAATCAGGATCTTCCGGCGATGGTCCCGTTAGTAATGGTTCCCTAGTGACTAAAGAGAGGTATTTCGCTATTTGTCAACTTAATGCAACCCTGTTTTGCTGCAGGTCAGATGAGATAAAATGCAGCACATAGCCATCGCGCTGTGTCTCTTGATGGCGTTAGCCACACATGGGCTGTCTCCTTCACAATGCTTTGGTGAGTAATGGTCTTGCGATGCGGCCTGTGTTGAGCACAACTGTGGTCAAAGGGGATGGTGATGGTATTGTGACTGAAACTTCATTACACCTTCTTAATTACAATGCACAGATAGGGAAGTAATACCTATTTGTCACTTCATGTTGCTGCTGTAAATTCAATAGCTGTATTTTTATACGCCAAGGTGAATATGAGTGAAATGTATAGAATGCCATCATATGGGTTTCTTGAGTTAAATGTGTTTTATGAGGTACTGTAAATGTGGAATAACCTCAAAGGTATGTGGAAAAAGGCAGGGTGGAGGCCGGATACACTGACAGACAGGAATAAGGCAGGATATACAGTGTAAGGTGGAGGCAGGACTGACGGACAAACAAGAATAAGGTAGGATATGCAGTGTAGGATAGAGACCAGATGCACCAAAAGACAGGTTATGTAGTGTAGGGTGGAGGCTAGTAAGCCAATGTAGGGATTGAATAGTTTTTTTTCTGTACAGGATTAAAACAGCGAGTTTGACTTCTGTTGACCGGATAACACATCACAGTTAGTTCCAGTGTTCATGGTAAGCTAATGATATCTGACTGTCATTTTGCCTTTTCTTCCAGAAAGTACTGAATGCCCCATAAATTTGTACTTTGTCATTGACACCTCTGAGACTATTGCCCTTCTGGAGCGCCCACCCGGAAGCCTGGTTAAAGTAATCCAAGAATTTGTGAAAGATTTCATCAGAAAGCTCTCAGACGGAGATTACAAGGGTTCGGTGCAGATGATGTGGTCAGTGGGAGGTCTACATTTCTCCCAGACCCAGGAGATCATCAGCAAAATCACCACCAAAGAAGACTTCATCTCAAAGCTCGACACTATCAACTACCTGGGGAAAGGCACCTATATCGATTGTGCCCTTGACAGAATGACCAGTATTATGTCCAGCCAGAGGTCAAACAACACAGTGCAGTTCGCTGTGGTCATTACGGACGGCCACGTCACGGGCAACCCCTGTAACGGGATCAAGGCTGCGGCTGAGCGTGCAAAAGACCATAAGATTCAGCTGTTTTCTGTGGCGGCCACGAAGAATGTGGAGGAGAATGGAATGCGGGAAATCGCAAGCAGCCCCGTGGAGCTTTACCGCGATCGTTATGTGGCTGTCACCTCTGAGGGTCGCATCGCCACTGAAGTCAGTGACACCATCATCAAGAGAATGGTAAGAACCCTCATTCACTTTTTTAGTGGTTTACTTTACAAATAAACCAATGCAACATGCTTATACACGATGAAACAACGAATGAAGGTATGTATATGTGCATGTAAAATGAACGTCTATATGCACAGATGTTAAGTTATGCCGAACTGCAAAATAATTCTAATGTTAGTAAGAATCATGGACAAATTCAGTTAAATTCAACGTTCTTGTCATTGTCGTATACTCGGGTATTCATATGATGAGAAGTGTCTTGTGATTCCTAGAGATGGTGCAACAAGTTTACAATAGAATAATAGAGTAGAATAATAAATAATACAGTAAGTTAATGGAATAATAAATAGTACACCAAAAAAAAAATCAGATACTCTAGTCTTAATCCCATTGTTCTTTTTTCTCATTGTTATAGTTGCGTCTGTTGCTTGTTTGGTACTAAATCATGGAAGGCCATCAAGTGGAACTATTTATTTGCACACTTCTGGGAAAAAATGCCAAGAGTCTTTGAATTGTTTATGCAATGTTGCGTTTTTAGGTATCCTTTTTTGAAATCCTGCTCCTGGCAGACCTGTTGGTACTGTAAGGATGCAGGGCTAAAAATTACTTACATCCGGTTGAGTAACCTATGTACAGTAGAAAGATTTATTTAAATCCAATGTGGGATTATTACAAACATTTTAGTGCAACATAGATTCCTGCATCTGGGTCCAAATCTGGATGAAAACACCGGAATATGCTGGTGTGGTGTGAGCATAGGATACCCATCCCTCACTACCCCCCCGCCCCCAACTCAATACTGTGGTGTGTTTTGTTTTTTCTCTCAACAGAAACATAAAGCCTTTGAGCAGGTAAGATGCATGATGGGAACACCTCGCTCCCCAGTGAGGCTGTAGTACACATCATCTAAAAAAGATTACGTACGTAATAGTGACAACCGTAGTGATATAAAGTCACCCTCAGTGACGATCAGGTATAAAGTGACGTTGACATAGACAGACCTGGCTTCCACATTATGACACAATATTCAGAAATAAAAAAATTTAAAAGTTTCAGGACATGGAAGATATTAATAAACTAACTTACAGTACGAAGTGTGCATCTGTGGGATTTATTCAAGGAGCTACATACATATCCTGCATGCCACACAACATAGAAAATGGAAGCACCTGCTTGACTGCCTGGTGATGTTCATGCCATTCCGTCTGTGTTCTTCCTTCTGCCCATAAATTGTCTAGTGCTACAAATTAAAATGCTTGGAGAATGTGGGCCCTCCCGGTCCGAAAGGTCACAGAGGTCAAAAAGTAAGTATGTTTTGAAAAGAGCATACCATTTCCAGCAAGTGGTACTGGGATCCTGGTCCTAAGCTTTGGGTTTTTTTATTGATGTTTTGATTTCAGGGAGCAAAAGGAGCCACCGGTGATGCTGGTCCCAAGGGTGATAAAGGTCGAGAGGTAGAGGGCGCCTAAGCCAATGGACAACATTTTAGGACATTCTGGGTGACATTTTCAGTGGCCCGTGTTCATTAGTCAAAGCTTTTCATAAATCTACCTTCTGATTTCTCATCATCTTTCCAATAGGGTGACCCTGGTATAGAAGGTCCTATTGGATACCCTGGACCAAAGGTTAGCAGACTGTCTTCACCTTAAGCCTCAGAAACCATATCCATTAATAATTTTACAAAATATATCAAATTTTCATGCATTAACTCTTTTTTTTGTGTTTTAGGGTTCCACTGGTCCTAAAGGTGATAAGGTAATGGTTATTCTTATATGTCAAATAAAACTTTAGGACACATTTAATGTAGGCCAACAGCCATCTGTCCAGAGACATTATTAACTTATTACAATCACAAGAGTGTATCAGAAGCAGTCGCCCAACTAGGCATTCCCACATTCGGACAATAAAAACAGTTTTTTACTATAGATTCTTTAGTCCAACTGATGAGCATGTTTGTAGAACAGGGGGAGAGTCTTACAGACGCCAGGAGAGGATGCTGGAGAGCTTGGGGCACCAGATCAAGTTGGCACCAGATCAGATTCAGTTTAGAGAGCACCGAATGCCTTATGAGTCTTATAAGCATATACAAAAGGGACGACGCAAGGCAAATGTGAAAATGCCTACAGACACCAACAATGCTGATGACAATGGGAAAGTATAGTAATAACTTGATGTTTTATCTTTTTTGATATTATAGGGTGACACGGGATTTCAAGGCAGTAAGGTAAACCCATCATAACATTTCAAGAACGCCTAAACATGATTTTATTATTAGGTCAGTAAGTCATTAGTAACACAGCAAGTACTCCAGAAGTGGAAACCCATGTTTAACTTTCAAAACATCTTTCCACTAAATAGGGTGTGGCTGGAATCTCAGGATTCAACGGAACTGATGGACAGAAGGTGAAAAGTTAATGTGCATCTTTGGGCTTTGCTCAGCTTTTTCCCAGATCAACCCTCAGTATCACAGCTCCTGGTTACTCCTATGAGATAATATGACTGCATCGTGTTGTTTTTTCCCTGTACAGGGTAAACCTGGGCGCATCGGAGCTCCCGGGTGTAAAGGGGACCCCGGAGAGCCGGTGTGTACACAAAGTTTCTGTTGCATTTTATCCTTTTATTATATTTGCTTAAAGGCGGTGTGAACGCAAAGCGTTTGCTATATTTTATCCATGTATTATATTTGCTTGAAGGCGGTGTGAACGCAAAGCCTTTGCTATATTTTATCCATGTATTATATTTGCTTGAAGGCGGTGTGAACGCAAAGCCTTTGCTAGATTTTATCCATGTATTATATTTGCTTGAAGGCGGTGTGAACGCAAAGCCTTTGCTATATTTTATCCATGTATTATATTTGCTTAAAGGCGGTGTGAACACAAAGCCTTTGCTATATTTTATCCATGTATTATATTTACTTGAAGGCGTTGTGAACGCAAAGCCTTTGCTATATTTTATCCTTTTATTATATTTGCTTGAAGGCGGTGTGAACGCAAAGCCTTTGCTATATTTTATCCATGTATTATATTTACTTGAACACGGTGTATATGCAAAGTTTTTGTTTATCCATTTCTAATATTTACTTGAAGTCCTCAAGTTTGTCGTACTTTTCACAGGGACCTCGAGGCTACCCTGGCGATGTGGGTGCTGACGGACTGCCGGGAGGCGTCGGAGAAAAGGTTCGATGACAATCCAGCATCTCGATGCCTGAGATGTCTCCATCAGAGTCTCATTCTGAAGTTAACTAGCTTGGTGGCCTGTCAAGTATGAAAAGGAAGCGTGTGAAAATATGTATTGAGGTCTCTACTTTTTTTTAGTTTGGTGTGTTTAACGGCTAAAGTGAACATAATTTTCTTTCAGGGAGACCGTGGTCGTCCTGGGCGATCAGGACCCCTGGGTCCAGCAGGAGACCCTGGAGCAAAGGTGCATTAGGAAGTGTAATATTAAATGTATAGTTTTGATTATTGCATGTGTGTGTATATATTTTCAATTCATCCCCCGTGCTGATGTTGGGATTCCTGCGGGGCAAGCCATGAACAACACATCAGGTTTGATAGCATTGCCATTGTTGACACAAGTGTCGCTCTGCCACAGGGTGAGAGAGGAACTGCAGGACAACCTGGTCAACCTGGAGATAAAGGAACTAAAGTGAGCACCCAAGTCCTCAGCTGGTCCTTTAGCCAATACAGGCCACCACTGTTGTTTAATCATTAACAATTAATTATCTGCTAGTAACTATGGCTGACGTCTTTTTTTAGGGATCACCTGGAGATCCTGGACCTAAAGGAGAACCTGTATGATGGCTTTCAAAATATACATTTTCAAAATTAATGTTTTAAAATGTTGTATTCAGATTGGGAACGTATTAAATGCAGCCAGAGCAAATTTTTATCTATCTGTTCTCATTAGGGTAGAAGGGGTAACCCAGGTGCTAAAGGAGGACAAGGCCGTCCAGGTACAAAAGGGGAAAAGGTGAGAAAAACACATTTTCAGTTGCATAAGATTAACTCAAATGAATGTGTAAGAACTGATCGGGAGTTTCATAGATCACCCTGTGTTGTGTTGGTCTAGTGATGGCCAAACTGCGCTGTATTTTTTGAGCCCACTAGATGGTGCTGTCTGTTAAAAAAAGGCTTAAAGCGTACCCCAAAGCAAGGTAAAGGCATCGTCTAGTGAGGTCCAAAAATACCACAAATGGTTTATGAGGTGTTATTTTGGTTATTTTTACATAGATGATTTTACTCGGGGGGGGTGCAATTTCCTGATTTCAGATGAAAATGCTATTTGAACGTATTGATGCCAGTATAAGCATTTTTTTAGAAAGTTATATTTTAAAATGTGGCTTGTATCCATCTTGTCAATGTATAATAATTAAAAAATATATTTAAAATTGTAAATATATTTCCTATTTTTTACATGTAGCTCATTTTGGTGTAGCCTGTAATAAATAACTGGTTGGGCCCTCTCACCTTGCACCCCCAGAAGAAAAATATAGAGTCACATAATATGAATTTCATCATTTGAGCAAGACAGCTGGGTTACTGTCTCTCTGCAGTGACCTCTACAGGGCTGTCAGTAGAAGTGAGCAGTAAGCATTGTTTACGAAGTGCTTTACATTGCACAGTGAACCTCAATGACAGAAGGCATGTGATACGTTTTAGTCCTTCCCCAGATGGTGGAGGCATTATGCCTCGAATCTGTCAGAATTCGGAATTTGGACGTATGCTGCAGTTTTAGATCGGAGTAAAAACAGAATTCACAGAGAAATAGTCTTTTACTTAATATATTGCCATCAGTAGGGAAATATCAAATATAACAAGGATCTTCACTTTGTAAATAGTTCAGAAGTAATTTAGAGGTTAATGCATAGAAACATAGAAATTCGGCAGAATATACCAATCATGAAATTCTGTTTGTCAGTACATGCTGGCCAAATGGAACAGTACAGCAGAATGTACTGTCGCCACCACCTGGCACCTCCCACCCTTGACTTTGGCACCTTTTAGCATCGCCAGCCCCTCCACCCCCAGTTGGTAACTTAAAATAAAATATTGAGGGGGGGTGCTCCGACATCCCAAATAGCCTTTGGGTATCTGACAATGTGCTTTTGATGAAGATTTTATGTGTTCCTCACGGCTGGGGTTTCCCTGGGCAGTGCACAGGGGCATGTCTCTAACATGAAACCGTTTGGATCTCTCATTTGCCAGGGTGAAGGTGGGCCTGAGGGTCCAAGAGGCCTTCAGGGTGAAACGGGAAATAAGGGAGCCAAGGTAAGATGTGGCAGCCTGGGGCGAGTAGGGGGGAGCGATCTGTAGCTGTGCTAGCTTAGCACCAAATGTATCACTGTGCGAAGGCAAAGTCAGCAGAAAAGGAAGAAAGAGAGAAGCGGCAGGTCACCCAATGGCTAAGCAATAGGAAACCGAATGTCACCTTTTACGACTTACAGGCTTCGCACCTATGGGCCTAACACATCGGGATGTATAAGAAATATATTTCTTCAAGTCTCCAGTGCACCATCAATATGGAGGACTGCTGGGAGGGTTAGAACATCCATGTCTAACAGTAGCTTCTCTGACTGTGATTGGAATGTTGTCTTTCACAGGGGGATAACGGTCTTCCGGGACCAAGAGGTCCTTCGGGGGAGCCGGGAGTATCTGGGAGAAATGTAAGGAACAAGTGAGAGAGCGGGAACTCTGACAAAAGCTCAAAAACAGCTAGACTAAACTATTTCTTAATGACACCAAAAAAAAAATATCTCTGGTGAGTGTCATGTCTGAAAATGGCCTCTATGCATGGGGACTGATGTTGATGCTGACTAAGATAAGTCTCTCCCCAAGAATACTAAAAGTTAGAATGTAATACTACGCCATTTCAATAGGATTTTCATTGTCACAGCACAATGATTTTGACATTGAACAAATTGTTGTCTGTTTTCGTCATGAATGTATGTAACTGTATTCTCATTCTCAGGGTTCCCGTGGAGAACCAGGTGACCCTGGACCTAGGGGAGAGCCTGGCCCAGAAGGACCAAAGGTCAGAGTACAGTTATTATCTTGGGTCATAAATACAAATGGACTCAGTTTGTAAATGTCTAATGGCTACTTAATACTGTTTTTTAGGGTGACTCTGGAAGACCTGGCTACAGTTATCCTGGACCAAGGGGAACATCGGTAAGATCGTTAGCACTTATTTTAATTGACTAATGTTTGATGGAATGCTAGACTTCCAGGCACATTTGTTGAGTGCTCTAGTCCATTAGTGTTATAGTGTGAGGGAATTGAATCTCATGTTTCATTGTATTAATAAATGTATGAATGACAGGAAGTAACAGGTTTTGAGGTTTTGATGCATTTAGGGAGATCGAGGGGAGAAGGGAAAGCCAGGACTCAGGGGAAGCCGTGGAGAATGTGGTCAAAAGGGAGAACCGGGAGTGAAGGGGCCAAATGGAGCACCGGTGAGTGGCCTCACTTTGGGATGAAGCATGGTCAACTGTGGGAAATGACACCTACTGGGTAATGGGAAATTACAGTGGAAGTCTTGTTCCTGTGAGAGTGCTCCCCATCCTGAAAATCTCCACTGCTATTTTCTAGGGTGAACCTGGCCCTAATGGAGAACCTGGGCCAAGGGGACCTAGAGGTGATCCTGGTTCCGACGTAAGTCCTGGAGGCTGAAAATACATTCCCCAGTTTACATTTAAAGTTTAAATTTCCCCAGTTTTTTTTATTGATTTTGAGAATTGTTCATGATGAAATAAAACAGTCTTAAGTAAAAGCTGACTGAGGGCACTTGCTGACTGTATGGCACAGTGTACATGGCACGCTTCTAGAAACCAATATGCCAACATCATGTTCACACACCATGTGTTCCTCTGATGTGATGAACCTCTACTTATTTCCAGGGAGATCCTGGACCAGATGGTGAACCGGGGCTTAATGTATGTAAAAAGCTTCATGCCTCGAGCTTTTTAGAATTTAAAAGATTACTGTCAAGCGACATTTAGCGAATCCCAGACTAATAAATAGGTTTGACTCCTTTTTAGGAATGTGATGTCATGTCCTACGTGAGAGAAACGTGTGGATGCTGTGGTGAGTATCTTTGCTAGGCTGGAGTGCTCTTTGCACAGTTAGCTCACACTTCTGAAACCACCGCTGACCAATTTCAGTGGTGCCACTGGAAAGACACATGAAGTGTAAGTCAACAGTATTTCTGTCCCTTCCCAGACTGTGAGAAGCACTGCGGAGCCATGGACATTGTCTTTGTGATTGACAGCTCCGAAAGTGTGGGGCTGTCCAACTTCAACTTGGAGAAAAAATTTGTTATCAACACCATTAGCAGACTGGGTTCAATTGAAAAGGACCCCGATTCCAACAAGGGTAGGGCTCTCAGTCTGGTTACATGTGTACGTTTCAACAGGTACCATGCATGTACATTCTTCACTAGTCCCCCTGGTTTCCTGTTGATCCCTGTTAGGTGTCCGTGTGGGTGTGGTGCAGTTCAGTCACAACGGTACTTTCCAGGCCATCCGACTCGATGATGCTCGAGTCGACTCCTTGTCCGCCTTCAAAGAGGAAGTGAAGAAACTCGAATGGATTGCCGGTGGTACCTGGACAGCATCTGCTCTGAAGTTCGCCTATGACCAGCTGATCCGAGGCAGCCGTCGCACCAAGGCCAGAGTGATGGCAGTGGTGATCACGGACGGCCGCTATGACCCCCGTGATGATGACAGCAACCTACAATACCTCTGCAATGATCCCCTCGTAGACGTCAACGCCATTGGAATCAGTGACACCTTTAATCAGACAGAGGTGCCCGAGACACTGGGGTCCATCGCTTGCAACAGACCAAACCGGGTCAACCGCTTGCCCAGCTTCACCGAGCTGTTGGCCGAAAGCTTCATTGACCAGATGGAGACCGTGCTTTGTCCTGGTGAGAAGCTTCCCACAGTTCCTGAGCTATAAAAGGCACCTCAGGAACTTCCAGCCAAACACATTCTTTCCATGACCTGTCCGGTTAAATCTGGTTAAACCATTCAATCCAGAAAAAAACCCAGTTCTTCTGTCATTTACCACTATTTCTAAGATGTTTAAACCATAGGTTGTACAACCATTTACCTCAAATATACTAGGGCGTTTTATTATTCAGACAGTGAAACTTTCCAAAAAATCTGGGATATGTATTTATTGATATATAATGACCTATTAATATAGCTTATCTATCCATTTTTCACCACCAGTTATAAATGTACTCGCTTGGTGCGTGGTTTGAAACTTATGAACCATTTATTTCTGGAACTTAACAATATTTTTTTGGACTGGTAAATCGCGTTTACTAAAACCAAGGATATACAGGGGGTGGTACTGTATTCCATTACTGTTTATTACCTGACTATGGGTTTGGACTGTGGGTAGAAATCAGAGTACCTAGAGAAAACCAAAACAATCATTTAGAGCACATGTACAGGTTTTTATTCATGTCTTTGTGGGGACTCTGCATTCATTTCTGTGGCAAAACTTTAATCCCAATAATGACAGCCTTAACCCCTACCCCTACTAAAAAAAAGGTCCCAACAACCTCAAAATTACAACCAAGTCCCCACAATGTAATATATACATAAACCCCCCACAGATACTGCTAGCCACTTAGCTACCATGCTATATATAACTTAAAATATAATATATTTTTCTGTCCTAGATCCTGTAATTGTGTGTCCTGACCTGCCATGCAAAACAGGTAAGACTGATGGATGCATGTTGCCTCTGGGGGGAGCCATGAAATTCCTTTAGTTAGTTCAGTGTAGGTTCTGCAGCTGGAGCTACACAGCGCTGTTCAGAACCGGGGAATATGAGAGCTGAGAATCCCACAGCTATGCTCCTATCAGTCTGGAGGCCTCCACGTGCGGATCACTATGCCAGGGTTCCTGGGGGAGCCTCCACAGACAGGTTTGTTTCTCATAGATGGTTACACCACCCAAGGAATCACTCATTCTTGCAGTTAAAAGTAGTGATAGGTTAAATCAGGTGTCCGTCAAGAAACGCACCGGAGAATTCGGTGATGGCGAAGGCTCGCACTAGGTATCAGAAACAAGCAGCCACTGCCAATACGGGGCCTCTCCATCTAGTCAAGGCTAGGTCATCTGCTGATCATGATCAGTAGCTCTAACGGTGTAGGATGTCAGGGATAGATTGTGGGGTTTTAACTCGTATCAAGAGATTCGGTGATTTTAATTGACCTCAGCTTGGGGGGCTCTGAGGCACAGACGGTCTTCTAATTTCATGCAGTGGGGGATGTGCGATTATGCAGCGCTATCCTCACCAGATGTGTGTTGGAGAACCTATGAGATTCTGTCATGAAAGAAGGTCAATAAATACGTGGCATATGATTGGCCCAGGCTGGGATGAGGCGGGGTTTTGGAGAGTCAATTGTAAAGTAGAATTAAAGTGATGGCAAGAAAGACATGCTAGATACAATATAATTGATTCCTCTAGTGTCTCCAGGGTGTCCTGTTAAGAGGTAACAGGACGGCGACACAAGGAAGTAGACACAGTACGGAGGAGGGTTTCACATTCACTTTTGGGAAGACTAGAGGTGTGAATCCTGGTGTCCAGACCCAGTCAGAAAACCTAATATCCAGAGGTTTTATAATTCCTCACCTCCTCACACAAAATGGCAGATTGTTCCGACTATTTTAATTCAAAATGGCTGGCATGTATAACGATGAGTGTCTAACTTCGGGGGTTCAGGTGACTTATCCTTCCAAAAAATCGCTTCAGGTATTTAAAAAACTAGATAAATGCAGTTCATTGTTATCATTAATATTGTCAGGTAGATATTATATATAGGGCAGCCTTGATAATTTGTTGGATAATTATCAGAATAAATGGCACCTGAGGGATGAGACGAGGGATGGAGGACAGTCACTAAAACATGCTATATTGCCGAATTTAAACCCACATTTTGTTGGATGTTGTTGACTTTTCTGCAGGCTAGATCCTGTGGAAGTCACCTCGAAAAATGGCAGACTGCCACATTAAAATATAACATCATTTATAAACATAACAAGCGACAGATTCCTTCGTTTTCAAACTTGTTGTCAGCTTATGGACCACAGTGAAGTCACCCGTTCATGTGTCTAATGACGACCGCATGGTGCATTTCTGCTTCAGGTTCACGCGTCAGTGCACCTCGTGTACCTCATGTCGCAGGCGAACGTCGGAAATGCAGTCTCATGCTGTTTTTCCATATATAGCATCAGGCAGCTGATCATTTCACGAACTCCAGATCAACTGGAACTTTGGCCCAGGTTACACAGCAGCTTCTGTTCACGTGGTTGGTTAATGGTTACGTGTCCGAGCCCCTTCCTGTGGATCACACCCGCGGTGATGAGCCCATCTCCCTAAGCGCCCCGATCCTTACTGCCATTCCCCCCGCCCACAACGTGTCCCGCGTGGTCAAACGGCCTTCCCGGGGGGCACGTTTTACACTATTGTTCTTGCCGCTCACTTTCAGATGTGGCCCCCCCTCGGAACGGCTACCAGCCGTTGGAAGTCGTGTCAGAGGAGGGGTTCGGCAACCCCGTCCCCACCACGCTCCGCGGCGTCTCTCATCTGCTCCGCTCTCGGAAGGACGAGCAGCAGTACCCCTTGGCAGTGGCCACCCTGGCATACACGGCGGAGCGCGCCAAGTTTGCCTCGGGAGACGAGAGGGAGCAGTGGACCAAGCTGTTCATTGAGTCGTTCAGGGCAGTGTACACCGACATCATGGGTGACCCTGACAAAGCGCTGGGATTGTGTTAGATGGACAGACCAAGCCCTCAAGTCACAAAACCCTCATAGAGCCACTTCTCCCCCCAACTTCCCTCCCCCATGAAATAACCTCAGTATATTTTCTCTGGGCCAACTTAAGGCAAACACACCTAGAACTGGACGAGTGTGGAATGCAAGCATGAACTGCATGCCCAACTGCATATCATATGAAGAATAATGGATCGATGTGAATTTAACCGTAACGAGCTGATTCTGCACATTCCCAAATGCCGCATGTGCTGTGCCCGCCATCTCCTGGCTTCTGGTGCCTGGGAATGATCATGTATTACCAGATGTGTCCTGCAGGTGCCCTCAGCTTCCAGTGGTCCAACGGTATTATGAACCTTCTGGTGTATAATACTGCTGACATAGCAATGATGTGTATTGAACACTTCGCATGGAGAACAACTGCAGGAAATTGTCATTGATGTGAAGGTCATTACATTTCAAGAAAAGACCAAGAAACTTCTGGTCTTGAGTTTTGGGAAGTACAAGACTTCCAGTCTCGGTCCTGGAATGTATGGCCAATCAGAAATGGTTTTCAGCTATATTTGGCCAACACCAAAATCTCATTAAACGTGGTAAACAAAAGCTCACTCTATTGTTAAACCACATATGATCATTTATTAGCTGTTAGTGAGAACTAGATGAAATTAACAAAATCCCGTTAAATGAACCACTTTTGTCTGAGGTCAGATCATGAGCGTTATATTGGATATATAAACTTAATTATATATTGGTTATGGGTAAATATGTATAAAACTGTTCCTAATATAATGTAAAGCTGTAAAGAATATTTTGAGGCCAGAAGTGAAGCTGAACTCTGTATATGTGTGGATGGTTTTGTAAGGATTTTGAAGCGTGCATGCAGCACCTTAGCCTGGAAAACGACTGTGGAACACGGGGTTCCGCTTTCTTGTACTGTAATCTGTAAAACACGCCGCTGCAAATTTTTCATGTGTTCGTACCATTTTTTTCCTCCACCCATCTTGTAAAGTATTGAGCAATAAATTGTCGAGCAAATTTTCTGCAGTCAGATTATTTCGGATATTGAAAGGCCATGAAGACTTCGGGATCACGAGGCCGTTACTTGAACCCGACCGATAAACAGATGAGACCATTAGAGATTTTCAGATGCCTGGTCAAATGTAGATGGGAGTTTTGACCTGCTCTTCGATGGACTTCAGTAGAGTTTGCTCCCGATCTTTAGCAATTGCCAGTCTGTCATCGGTGCCACGAAACTAATTTGGGCTTTATCCCCTCAGAACCATCCGTGGCCAGCTGTATCCAGCGCCCCGTTGACCTCGTCTTCATGCTGGATGGCTCGGAGCGGATGGACCAGGAGGCCTTACGGAGGGTGGGGGAGTTCTTGGAGAGTGTGGCACGCCGGCTAGTGCTGGCGCACGGTGACTCGGACGCAATGCATGCCCGCCTGGCGCTGCTGCAGTACGGCGACGATCGCACACAGCGTGTCATTTTCCAGCTGAAGCGCAACGCCGACGAGATCGCAGACGCCCTCAGCCGCATGACCTACATGGACTCGTCCTCTAACGTCAGTGCGGCCATCACATACGCCATCGACAACATCATCTCGCGCCAGCGGGTCCAGCAAGTGCGCCGCAACGCCGAGCTCTCCTTCGTCTTCATCACCGACGGCTACACGTCCACCGAGGGCCTGGACGAGGCTCTCAGCAGCATGCGGAAGCAGGACGCGGTGCCCACCGTGGTGGCGATTGGCAGCGACGTGGACAATACCGTCTTACAAAAGCTCGCGCTAGGCGACAGGTCGGCCATTTTCAGGGGCCACGACTACGCGGTACTCTCCAAGCCAAGCTTCTTCGAACGCTTCATCCGGTGGGTATGTTAGTGCGAGGGAGTGCAGGAGAAACCAGGGCAGGAATTGCAAATACAAAGTTCTAGAAATAAAAAATATCCAGCCAATGTTTTCTGAGTGTCTTATCGTGACATGATTCTAAGTTAGTCAATCACTTTTTTTTATCTTCCTGGGATTAATTAAAAAAATGTATTTCCTTTAAGGTGCTAAAGTGTGAGGGGTGTGTGTATGTATCTTTTTGTTTTTCCTTTCCAGATTTACACGGTTTTAAATGTTCCAGTTTGGACCGGAAAGTCCAGTCTGGATTTAGGTTCTTATGCCATCTTCAAGTTTCAGAACAGTATAATAAAAACGGCAGCATACTGCCAAAATAGTCACGCAGTGTCTTTAAATCTGTTCACTTATGTAGTGTATTGCATTTTCACAAGTGCTTAAAGGTAGATTTTCCTGAGGAAATGAAGAAATTCCAAATAAGCCAATGCAGGAAATGGTATTCCCAAAGCTAACCGCTGCTGGGAAAATATGGTTGTACGGTATAAAATTTTTAATTGTAAGGTACATATTACCGTCCATTAGTCAGGGGTAGACTGGCTGGTGATTAGTGGTCTGGATAGAAGTCTGTTTGAGGGGGGTGTCTCTCCAGAAAGGACTGCATTTGGCTCAGTTCAGTCAGTCACAGATCAGCTTGGGTAGAATCTGCAAAATCTGTAATATCTGCACCTTTCATATCCCAGAGAAATGGTAGGGAAACCATAATAAGTATAAACACAGTCCTTTTAACTTTCAACTGATTTGTTTGGAGCTAAAAGAAGTGAAGATATCCGTACAGGACTGTGAAAATGGGAGTCAAAATGCAGAAACCGTACAGCAGACCTGAATTTAGGGTTTTAACATTTAAAAGTGTAAAATGTTTTAATGCACAGAGAGATACTAGTGATAAAAAAGGCATATTTCCTGTAAACACATTTTTATGTTTCGCAAAATGTAATGGAGCCTGGACATCAGACAAACAAACACAAAACAATAAGCATGAGTATTATGTGCAAGGTGGTGTAATGATTCTAATTTTTTAATCTCAGGCTTCAGGTGTATGTTCAATAAAAACAATGATATTAACACAGTGTTTTGTGGTATCAAATAAATAACACTTTTTTTACACAACTATGCTGTGGCTCCTTCGAGGTGAATTTTAATGTTACAAATGAAATACACCCAAGACAAATCTATGAATCTGCGTGCAGTCATTTGTAAATCCATGTTTAATTTCCATTAATGTCCCTGCTAAGTGGCAGCAAGAACAATGAACAATAACAAACAATAAACATATTGTTTAAATTCCTCACACCAGTCTGAATTTCTGCATCTCGGAGAACATTCCAGAATTCCACCTGAGTCATGAATAGGGACCCCACCTCACATTCCTTGATTTTTTTTTTGTGTGAAATCTTGAACTCATTACAGACAGTTTTTATAGCTAAAACAAAGTTTAAATCATTCTAAGAGTAACATTTTCCTTGCGAGTAAAACCACTTTTAAAATCACCACTTCTGGTTGGCACGCCCTGCCTTGCGCCCTGAGTTTCCAGGAAGAGCTGAAGGTTCTGCAAACCTTCTTTGGGTTACGCTGTTGGAACGTGGATGGGTGGGCCGACACTTCGCTACAGTCTTCACAAACCAGTCAATCGCAGACATTCCCGGTCAATTAAACAAAAAAAAATCATCCAAGAGGGACCCCTCCCAATCGGCAAAACACGAGGCGAAACGAGGATGTCCCCAGACTGATTTCCATCTAAAAGTGGCTTGCACAGTAACAAAAGTCTGGAGACCAGGCAGCTTTAGCACATCAGAGAAACAGGTTCCTTCAGAATGTGGTCTCTGACTATGTTTTCTAAGTTACCTTCACATCAGATTCATGAGCTGGCTGCGAATTATGCAGTGGGTTGCATCTGGTAACATTTATCACGGATGTCAAATTATCACACGGACATGAGCTTCTGAATTATTAAATGTGACATTTTTGGATCAATGACCATAAAAATAATGTGTAGTATCTCCTTTCAATGTATAAAAACAGAAATTAAAATGGAGAGCTCAACCCGTGCTTCAAAATGTAATCTTACAAAGTGAAACGCTTTGTAAATACAGAGATTACATGAAAACAGTGAGATTCAGGAGCACAAACGAAAGGTCAGCCAATGCTCACCAGGTCAGTTGTAAGTGTACCCCCCTGTGGAATGCAGCATTTGGTCCTGACTACAGAAGTCGCCGATACCTGAAGAGATTAGAAAAATCGTGGAAAAACAACCACCGCACAACTTCTATATCCCCAGGGTTGGCTCAGGAGAGAGTGTTAAATTAAAGGACAATGCATCAAATATTAGGATTCCTAGACCTTTTAAATGTCATCTTGACAACGAAGGAATATGGCACCAGGCCACCACAGTCAGGATCAGTGATGCAAGAAAGTCAAAGATAATATTAGCTAAAGAAAACATTTCAAAAACAGCAGAAACCAAGGAAAGTGTTCGGATACAAGCAGATACGGGGCTCCACACCTTCACAGACGGCTTGATGCTCGCCATCTCATGTGCATGGACAGGTCCACTTGAAGCTGAGAGACTACCACAGTGTGCCGTAGAATGTTCCAGAAGAGAGAAAGACTAGGTTTGGTTTAACTAGGCAGGCCTACCCAATTCTTGTTAATGGCAATGTTAAACAAACCTACATTAGACCAATTTCTAAGCTACTGTGGTGATGTGGTTGTAAATACTCTGTGTACACAGAAAACACAGAATCACATCACACTTAAGTAGAGTCCAGCACCAACTGCAGATGTTGCATTCTGGGTAATAATAAGAGTTTAAAGTCCTCTAATACAAATTCAAACCCAGACCAAACCTAAAGTTACGACTAATAAAAAAAATATATGACTCAGTAAGTTCCCAGCAAAGAATAACCAACACAGTGATTCCCAAGTCAAAGATGTGTGTCGATGCATTAACTGGGCAGGTGTTACAAAAGCTGCTGGACACTGTGCATTATGGGTAAACACAAATGCATGCTGGTTCATTGCTGCTAATCACTATGATTCTGCAGGCATGCGTTTCCTGAAATACAGCCAAATCAATATAAAAGAAAATCCAGTTAAATGTAATATTAAATGAAACATTAAATTGTTTTAATGAGTTAAAATCCTTTAACATCGTTGTGCTTGGTGTTTCATGTATCTATCCTCTGTAATAGTTAAGCAAATCTGCACATCTGATTGGCTGGTGGGCTTTGCTTAAAAATAAAACAAACGAATAGGAAATGACAGTTGTCAGGTGTTGTCCGCCCAGCCACAAGCAGAAGAGAATGGATTTCATTCACACAATTACGTGACTTAGACTTTCAGTTAACATGTGGCAGTCGGTGTAATGGTTTGCACCAGCCAGCCATCAGGATGCGGGTCACAGTGCAGCAGTGTGAAAAGCCACCATTTATCACATTCAAAATATAACAACAGAATCAAAAAGGGAAACATAAACGGAACAATGCTATACATGGCTGTACATACATAATAAATAAGTGAACGAATTGGTGAAATAAGATACACAAATAAAAACAGATTCATGATGCATGGAGCATAATGGTAAATTAAACATGATTGACCTTCATAAACATTGATCATTACATTATAGTCTTCTCACTTGGTGTAAATTTATTTAAAAACAGCAAAAAAAAAAAAAAAAAAATGTACACACACGAGTATCAGAAGATTTAGGGTCACTAGGCAGATTAATTGCCATCGTCCACCCCCGCGGTAAAAAAGGTGCTTTTATGAATGAAAACAAAAAAAGATCTATGCAGATACAGAGCGGGTGACGTATTCAGTGCCGTTTCCTCTCTCGGAAGAAGTGGACCTCTGCTCTCAGCCTGACAGTCACTTCCAATGAATGTGCGCATTGTCCGGACCTCAAAAACGGGTTTCAATTTGCATGGACAGGGTAGAGAGAGAGGGAGTTCTGGCCAAGCTATACTAGGGTCCCTGCCTAGAACCAGAACCAGAACCCTGCTTCAGCAGCCAGCTAGTGAAATAAGGTAAATGAATAGCTTAAATAAAACAATGGGGGCTAACAGCTAGGAGAGACTGCATCCGCGAGCACCTTTACAGCAGAAAGTCGGGAGGGGGTTAAACCATTATGTTATTTTCCATAGGAGATAGAGAAATGTTACTAAAAAATACCCTTTTCAAATTCTGAAGGGCAGACTCACCTAACAGTGATGGCTGCCATCGGGAACAGAGGAGAACGATGAAGGAACCCATACCAAGAGATGGAGAAGGCAGTTTCAGGAGATATTCAAGATCTGTTCCCTCTTAGAGTTCGGACAGTAGTTCAGGTTCTGAATAGCGGAAAGTTTTATTTCCTCCCCCCCAAGACCGAATGGACCAGCAGGGGAGTGACACAGAGAACAGTGTAGAAAAAAAAAAAAGTTAATTTCCAGCCTGGCGTCCAGGCCGGTGGTCACACGGAGGTGGTCTGCAGGTTCTCCCCGGTGGGTTTACCCTGAACGCTCCCGGACAGAGTGTCGGAGTCCAGAAGCTCCACGACACTGTAGGGGGAGCAGTCCTCCAGCCCCAGCTTCCCACACGCCCAGCCGCAGAAGCCCTTCTCCAGGTCGCGCACGGCCAGCCACCAGCGGCCAAGGGCCCAGGACACCTGCACTACGGCGGAGTAAAGCCCCAGGGACACCGAGACGGCCATGATCAGCACGGGGTAGAAGATGATGAGGAACGGGCACACGGTGATCTTGTGGCAGAAAGTCCGCTCCTCGTTGTACACCAGGAAGACGTTGTACCAGGTGAGTGTGCCGTAGTAGAAAGAGGTGACGAAGGAGAGGAGAAAGACTACAGGGGCGCAGGACAGGCTCCAGAGCAACACGTGGGGCCCCTGGCTGGGGCCCAGGCTGCAGGAGGGCTTGGCCTCTCCTGCTCCCTCGCATTCGGCATCCAGGCGCTCTTTGGACTTAGCCAGCTCGCGGAGCTCCTTCTCCGTCAACGTCACGTGGATGTCCACCATCTGACCTTTCTTCTTCCCCCGCGTGATGGTGCCGGTCAGGGTGACGTAGCGGCTGTCGGGGGGCACGCTCCAGCCACCTTGGGAGAGGGGAGACAGGAGGCTTCTTCATGTACGTAAGCGGTATGTGAAACATCCACCTACACACATAGATGCACAAATATACTGTAGCTATCAGATAATATAACGGCAAAGAAACCAAAGTCACTATGCTGATGTTTCAATTTCATACCATAAAATCAAGATCTAAAACAAAACACTTGGTACACTAATGGCTGAATAACTACTACACTACTACTTAATGATCATAATAATCATTATGATAGTAATAATGCTAGGTGGCACAATGGCTTTGTACTGGAAGGTAAGTGTCTTCCTCCCACTGCTGACCCAAGTGCCTTTCCGGATTATGGATTATGGTAACTGTGAGTGTATTTCCTGTGACAGACTGCTACCCCTTCCAGGGTGTCCCCTGTCCTTCCTGGGCAGGCTCCAGGCTCACTGCGATGCTGCACTGGATGACCATTTATGGAGAATGTATGAATGACTGGATGGATAACAACAGCTTAAACATTGCAGGCAGTCTGTCTGTGAGCACAGGCATCTATCTCTAGGTCTTAAGTAACACCTCCCGTTTATAGCTGGAGGTTCTACTGCAGGCCCAGCCATTTACAGGAGGTTTTCACCCAAAAAAAAAAAAACCGGTAGGACTGAACTCTATGGCAGTGGTTAGAGGAACAAGGACCATTTCTGTCACCTTCTTCAAAAAGCAAGACGTTCCCTGTAATGAGTCTTGCAGCTGCTTTAATTAGGTTTTCACTGGAGACTGAGTCAACGCAAGGCGAAGTAATTGTTAATGGGAGTTTGGGCCGTGCCGAGTGCAGCCAACAGAAAAATCAGGCACGGCTGCGGACAGCTCACCTTCCTCACTGGATGTGGTGAGGAATTTAGCGCCCTCCTCGGAGCTCTTCTCCGCCCCCTCCTCCCCACCCTGCTCCTCTGTGGGGACCCTCTCCACCTCGGAGCGGTACACGATTATGGACTCAGGCCGGGGCTCCTTCTTCCTCCTCTTCCTCCGCGTGGCAGTCCCCGTGTCCTCCTCCGCCGGGCAGGCGGCGGCCTCGGACCTCGACAGCGAGTCTGTCTGCGAGCTGTCTGGATCTGCAGGCTCCACCGGCTCGATGCTGAGGTTAGGCTCAGCCATTTCACCTCGGATCAGCTTCGGTTCAGGGCTACTAGCTAGTGCTGGCTTTGGGTGGGGAACTCACTGCCAGTCTTCATCCTGCTTGAACAAGGTGGGGGGGGGGGGGATAAAAATTAT
>JABFDZ020000105.1:1276829-1291544 GCA_019775955.2 Pollimyrus isidori
GATTTCGCCGTCTTCTTAGCGTACTCGAGCCGCGATATGAGATTCCCAGCCGCCCATACATCACGGACGTAATGCTGCCAAAACTTTTTGAAGACGTAAAAAAAAACACGTGCATGACCTCTTGCAGGAGGTTTCAGCCTTAAGTTTCAATACCGACATTTGGACAAGCAGTGCGATGTCGCTCCTCATTTTAACGGCGCAGTGGATTGTTGACGGTGGAGTGGATTTTTATTGACAGAGAATAATAATTAAAAAAAAGTCTTCAAATTCATTGCATTTTTTTGTGTGGTAGACGTATCGGTTTTTGTACTCTGTATCGGCAAGTACTCAGATCCAAGGATCGGTATCGTATCGGTTTGAAAAAATTGGTATCGTTGCATCCCTACACACCGGCCCTTTGCGGATAAGACTGCTCACCCCTGGTCAAGTGAGCTGTCAGGCACGGCTGGGCATTAAGGTTTAAGTGTCCAGCTGTACGGCAGCTCTGTGCTCAGAGATTCAATGACATCTGCATGTCGTTCAGCTTCACTGGTCTGCCGAGGTGGACGGCCAGACTGAGAGATTTTGGCAGCTCCTAAGAACATGCAGCTACCTGCAGAGAGCAGAAACCCACCAAATGTGGCACTGGCATGCAGCCCCCCCCTCCTTCAGATGAGCCGAGTCGGTCGGCAGCTCACCTGAGCACCAAACCGCGCTGAATGTCAGTCTTCATTTTCTCCCTGAGATGCTCCACGTTGGCCTGTCAGAGCAAGAATTCGGTTACCAGAGATGCCGGCAGCTTGGGCGTGCGCCGGCACCGCTGCCACTTCAGTCACGTGACTCTCGGCAATGGCCAGCCGCACCTCCAGGTCGTGGATGTTGAAGGGCTCCTCAAAGATATACGCGGCGTCGGCGCCCACGGCGATCCCAGTGACAGTGGCCAGGTAGCCACAGAATCCGCCCATGGTCTCCACCACGAACACCCGCCTCTTCGTGCCCGAAGCCGATTGCTTGATTTTGTCACAGCTCTGTGGAATATTCCAGAAGCGTTAGGGCTAAATGATATCAAATAGAGATATGCTGCCTGCACCATAATGACCAAGGCTTCAGATAATAGGCATGAACATATGTCCAAACATCAGCTTTTCAGTACCATACGGATGTTTGCTTGCATTACAGCCACACCAGACATCTTTTGTTACCTTGTTTATCCACAATATCTCCCCTTTCAAAAGATTCTGCAGCCGCTGAGCTGTCCCCGTCTTCACCGCCACTTCAGTATTTATCATTCCGTGATGAACCAAAACATGGTATGTGGGCCGCTCCGCTAACCAAATTTAACAAGGATCTGGGTGTCGCCATTAGCCTCATTAATATCTTAGGTGCACTACCAATTACCAAATTGTGACCGCAAGTAAATGTTCATATACAGAAAAGCCTGTATTTATGTCCAAATATCCATGTTCATCTAAAGCCCTGGGAGGGGGGTTTACGTAAGGAGCAGTTTTATTGGCAATCATGTCGTCTAGCTTAACCTACCCCAGGTAACTGAAAAGTCTGATATTGCGACGTGATATTATGCAGCCCTAATTCTGCTCAACGTGTACTTGCCATTTCTGGTCTTTTCAGTCATTAGTGGTTGTGGGGGGGAAGAGGAATCCATTAGTGTGCAAAGCGATGCGACACAAGGAAAACGCGTCATCCTGACACTGCTGATCCAGTTACGCCAGCCGCCTGCTGAGGCTCGCTGAGGTGCGGGCACAGGCTGGTAGACCCACGTGAAGCATTCCGCATGCTCCGGCACAGCGCCACCCTCTCACCTCCATGGCCGCGTTGACGGCGGTGTCGGAGCCCAGGCTGAAGTCCGTGCCAGGCACGTTGTTGCTGATGGTGGCAGGGACGACGCACATAACGATGCAGAGCTCGTCGTAGCGACCTCGAGCTTCCACCAGCTGCAGCACCCCCTCATATGCCTGTGTGGGGGGTCAAGGTGGTTTTAGACTATTCACCTACTAAGGGCACCAAATACTACAGCTCTGACCTCAACGGGCATAACAGAGGAGGACGCCGGGGCCATCCCTGCAGTCACACAGCTCGAGCCCAGGGTCAGCTTCTCACCTCGAACCCTCCGACGACCAGCAGAGACTGGATGTTGTACTTGCGGATGTTGTTCACTATCTCCTCCATGCAGGAATTAGGAAGGGTTCTAGGAGACAGACCAGGGCCGAAGCAGCAGCGTTACCTCACATCACAATCCTCTGCTGGCTCACGTCAGGGATGTGGCAGCGACTGGCTGAGCTGTCACCTTGCCAGTCAGAGGCAGATTAGCTATAGCTGCTGGCTGCAAACTTGCTGACCGAGCTCGCAGCTGCCCCTCCCCCAGCTGGCCATCTTACCGTTTAGTCCCTAGAAGTGAGCCCCCTTGGCCGGTCCAGCCTGCTACATCATGCCAGCTCACCGGGTTGATCTTTGGAAAGACAGTAGATAAATAAAAATGCTTTTTGAATAATCAACACCATGGTCTTGCGTAAGCAATGTATGTGTCATGAACTTATATTTTCATTGAACTAATATATATATATATATATATAAAAAACCATTAAAATCTCCAACAAATAAGATGCACCAGCTGACATTATGTGAAGTACTAGAACTACACACAAATGTATTGCAGATACTAGGGCAAAAATAATACTTTAATAAAATAAACACCTTTATCCTTGGACAACATTAAAATGACCAGGTGAATATGGTATGTAGTTCGCCCCCCCACCCCATTCCCCACTCTGAACACCCCCCGCCGCGGGGAACCTCACCAGCCCCGTGGCCAGCCCTCCAAAGCCATCATTGACAGTGTAGACTTGGTGGCCCTTGGCCAGTCCCATCCTCACCGCCGACCTCACTGCCGCGTTCATCCCTGCCGCCGGGGCTCCCACGTTCAGAATCGCCAAGGAGAGGTTACTCTGGGGGGGGGGCAGCGCACGCGGATGAAAGCCACGCCTGGCCCATGTATGGCGAGCGGGTGCCCCGGACAGCGCCACCTACCTGCGACTGGGAAGGCTTCTGGTGTGCCAGCAGCTTGTAAGTGTTCCAGTTGTTCTCAAAGCTCCTGAGACAATTAGCAGACGCCACTGAAAACACGCGTACACACCAGAACACAGCAGGTGCCTGTGCTTCGGAAAGCGTGCTTGTAGTCGAAAGGTTGCTGGTTCAAATCCCTACCAGTAAGGTATGATTAAAGTACCCTGAGCAAAGTGCCGCCCACACGCACTGCTCCCCAGGCAGTAAATAATAGCTGCCCACTGGCGTGTCACGGCGTCACATGCGGGTTACATATAGGTTGTGTCAGGGGACACATTTCATTGTTGCGCAATCTGTGGTGTGTCATCGTTAGTCGACAGCTGTACGGTAGATGGCCACCATTACGTCACTCACTTCCCACGCAGCTGGATGGCTTCCTCAAACCTCTTCTCATTCATGGCCTTCTGCACCTCCTTGGTCTACAGATAGGGAATCCCATGCAGGTCAGGTGACTCCCTGCCTTCTTTACCACATGCATAACATTGGGCGTGCCGTTTGGGTCGTACCATCTGCACACACTCCATGAGGGGCAGCCTCATGGCCTGGTTGCCCGAGAGGCCGATGACGCAGGCCTCGGTATCTGGGGTGGCTTCAAGAAGGGCCACCACAGCTTCCATGCCCATTTTACTGCTCTGTGAGGGCAGAAAGGGGGGACAGATTGTTGCACCAAATCAAGAAATATCACCAAAAGCTTCATACAAGGAATTTCTTTTATATTTAAATAATTTCCCTGCATCGCTGCAAGAAACAAATTTTCTCCTACATTTTTTGTTCAACGTGTTGGCTTTCTGTGTGCCAAAGCCTAGTACTGATGAGGAGAAATGAGGTTTCCAGACCCAGAGAAGGCGAGATAACCGTGTGCTGTCAATCCCCACACAGATTAACCAAAGGAAAGTAGGATGAACCAATCAGGGATCGTCAGTAGATATTCCATCCCTGTGAGTTTGCTGTGCGAGTTTTCCTGCGGTGTCACGGTCGAGGTTTAAAAACCCCCAGAGCAATCTGGATCACTAAGGGAAAGCGGGCATCCCACAGACCGCTCCAGAGAGGCCCCAGACAGACTCACCAGCACGCGGTCGAAGGCGGAAGGGGTGCCTCCCCTCTGGACGTGACCCAGCACGGTCACCCGCGTGTCGTACCCCAGCCGCTTCACCACCAGCTTGACACAGGAGACATCGGCCACAGTTCATGCGTTACAGCCAATCCCGCAGGGGCAGAGTCGAGCAGCAGGGGCTGGTTTGGCTCTCGGTCTCTGAGGGCGGCCAATCGCCAGCCTCCGCACTACAGTGCGGCTTCTCGCCCTCACAGTGAGAGACTCGCTTTACATCACAAAAAGAGATAAATGCAGAAGTGCAAACATACAGCGATTCTATTGCAAGCGATCCCTTTAGACAGTGGCTGCACGACCTGCATGGCCATGCTTGTAGGGCACTGGTTACTGCTCCCAATGCCTTCCTCTGCACAGGAGGGATTTAACTCTCTTACATCTTTCACGTAGTTGGAGGATATGAGCTGGCCGTGGCTGTCGATGGCCCCTTCGGCGACGATGACGATGTTCAGCCTGGAGCCCTTGCTGCGGCTCTGTGTGGACACATCACACGTGAGTCCATCTGCTCCACTGGGCCCCCCGACAGTGGATGGGCCCTGCCTCACCTCGCCCAGCCGGGCACAGAAGTGCTCCTCCCAGCCATCTTCTGGTGGGGCTTCTGGGATGAAGACCCAGTCAGCACCGGATGCCAGCGCCGACACCGTGGCCAGATACCTGCACACCGCGGAGGGGAGATAATCAAGCCACAAACAGGCTTGCATCGTCTGATATTCAGATATGGGGACAAGCAATAACTGCAGCCAGAGATGCAGTTAGCAGTCAGGTTTATATACCTCAGTAAATGGGGAAAAAACTGGAGGATCACAGTCAGCAATTAGGTAAACAAAACCAAAGGCTTAGTAAACAGTGGAAACCAACTCATTAAACCCATATCACATTATCAGAAAGAAGCAAACAGTACCAAGGAGATGCATCAGGCATTTGAAACACTTCCACCCAATAAGAGATGAGAGTGTGAGAGAGAGAGCGAGAGAGAGAGAGCGAGAGAGAGAGAGCGAGAGAGAGAGAGAGCGAGAGAGAGAGAGAGCGAGAGAGAGAGAGCGAGAGAGAGCGCGAGAGAGCGCGCGAGAGAGCGCAAGCCAGCGCACTCACCCACAATGCCGGCCCATGACCTCCAGAACAAACGTCCGCTGATGGCTGCGGAGCACAGACAACGCCAGCATTTCAATGTGGGCCGACTGAAAGCCAAGAGTCTCGGCCTAGTGCGAGTCACCAAGGCCATTCGGCAACCCAGCCTGAGGCGAACGCTGCTTTTTAGTCTACAAAATTACAGTCTACGGAAAGCAGGGAAGAAAAACGGACAGATAAACAGGTTTCTGCATGACACCGAAGTTCTCTGGCAGCGGTGTGCTGACGGCAGCCAAACGACGCTAAGCAGAGGAGTCCCTGAGGTGATGGATGGCATTAAGTTTGGGTTCTCCTCTGGGAAAACTTTCCAGGAGCCTCAACACAGGACTCCTCTTTCACAGTGTCCAAGGGACTCTGTACAAAACACTGACTCACCTTGCCCAGGCATACTAATGCACTAACAAGTACATTTTTTAAAAAGGAAAAAGAGCTATTTATACAAAAGTTAACAAAGCCCATCTTGCAGAAAGTTTCATAAGGGTTTACTGTCATTTATCTTTGTTCATCATTTATTGATCAAGTAAATCCTACAAACGAGGGATAGGCAACCCTGATCCTGGAGTGCCGGGACCCACCAGGTTTTCCATCCTACCTCCTCTGATGAGCCACCCTTGAGCTCTGCAGCATAGTAACTCACCAGGTAGGCTGTTACACCAGCTGTACACCAACGGTACCCCAGCATCATGCTTGCCTACCCCTGGTACGAAGTATTCCTCCTTTTCTTAGTGTTCATCCTCCGACGGGCCGCCATCCCATGCAGGGTGTTTAATCCGGCTCCAGGCTCAAAATAAAGCCTCTCTATATATCCCTGAGATAATTAACTTAAAGCTTTGGTACAGCAGACAATTATATAATATGTTATATTTAAGTCCAAAAAGTCTAGAAAGTAATATGAGTAATTAAATATAATCGTATACACGGCAGAGAGAAAGATGGTGGGCAGCCGGATATCCACAAGGACAACAGGAGAGTGACCACTGACAGTTCGGGAGGGGGGCACTATCTGCAGGTCACATCAGCACCTCTGGGATCCCTTCCGGGCTGTGCCAAGAACAGGGGGCGGGGGGGGATCCTGACCTCTGTGCCGTGGTGCTGATGGCGTCGATGACCTCCATGATGCGGTGCAGGGCCGAATCGGCCCCGATGGTCATGTCCGTGCCGCAGAAGTCATTGTCGATGGAGCCCACCAGGCCCACGATGTTCAGGTGGGCATGCTGCTGGGCCAGCTCCTCCGAGATCCTCTCTGACACACACCAGGGTAACACCAGCTAGTCCCTGGACGGCCAGCGAACACGGCCGAAACGATGAAGCGGACGGCCCTTACCCTCACGCACCAGGTCTGCCAGCAGCTCTGACCACTCCCTGCGGAAGACGTCGGCCCCGGTCAGGCTTCCGTCACCCCCACACACGCACAGGTTGGTGATGCCACGCTGCACCAGGTTGTAGGCGGCTTTTAGGCGCCCCTCCCGCTTGGTGAAGTCCTTGCAGCGGGCGCTGCCAATCACCGTGCCTCCCTGAAGGGGGCACGTGCAGTCAGAGCAACGTCACCAAACACACACACTGATTCTAAAGGCTGTGGTGGTGGGTATGAACTGGACTCCCCCCATAGCTACTGGTTGGCAGGGTAGCCAGACTGCACTAAACCAGGAAGAATCAAGAAGCTTATCAAGAAATTTCTCACATTTAAATTAATTCCCTGCATCCCTAAAGAAAATTAAGCAAAGGAGACTGAGGGGGGACATGATGCAGGTCTATAAGATTCTAACAGGTTTGGATGCTGTTCAACCAAATAGTTACTTCAACATTAGTCCTAATACAAGAACTCGTGGCCACAGATGGAAATTAGCGGGAGGACACTTCAAACTGGATTCAAGGAAGCACTTCTTTACGCAGCGTGTAGTTAGAGTATGGAATAGTCTTCCCGATAACGTAGTGCGAGCTGAATCCTTGGGCTCCTTTAAAATCAGAGCTAGATAAGATTTTAACAACTCTGAGCTATTAAGTTCTCCCCAAGCGAGCTTGATGGGCCGAATGGCCTCCTCTCGTTTGTATAGTTCTTATGCTCTTAAAGAATTTTGTTCTATATTCTTACCCCTCCCCCCCCAAAGGACAAGTGATTTCCAACTCTAAACACTTTATCATCCGACCGATACCAACAGCCACATATATAAGACCGATCATTCTCTACGGTGCCCTTACAGGCCCAGATGCGATGCCTTAATCCTCACATATAAAACGGATGAAGAGGGATTAGTGCTGAGTGTGGAAGGGTGGTCAGGTCTGCACTGGGGACGGCAGCAAAGCCCACGTCTCACCATGCACACCAGCAGCCCGTGTCCTCGGAACACATCGCTATCAAAGCGCCTAAATATTATCAGCTGCCATGATTGTCGCTGTGTTTGCCCTTGAAGCAGGGAGGGGTGGTGGAGGCTTCAGATAACCTCACCAGTTGGATGATGTCGGACACACTTTGCCAGTTGGATAGTTTAATGTGGTCACCCCCGTCAACCAGTCCTTGATAGCCCTGGGGAAGGAGAAGTCGATTTCGATCAGCATTGGCATCGGACACGTGGAAACTTTTAAATGACACGGACTTGCCTTCATGGCATAAGGGTGTTATACAAACTCAAGCATTAATCTGGACCACTGTGTAACCATTTTCATTTTTCAATTTTACAAGGTAATGGGCAAGTAGAGCACTTTGAGGAGTTCAGGAAAATAAACATACCTCATAGATAAGGTACACCTTGGCTCCAACATATATGCCCATCCGAGTCACTGCTCGAACTGCTGCATTCATGCCTATGATGGCAGAACAAAAATATAACAAAACTGCTCAGAATCCCTGATCGCACAATGGTTCTCACCCAACTCCTACAGAGGGGATCAGCTGCTCAGCATGATGTAATCCGAGTAATAATGGATCCCTAACCTAAATGTCAGTTTTTCCAAGATACTTAACATTTGATGTTTATGTGCTGGACACTGGTTTTATTTAAAAATCACTCCGTTTATACAAGGCTGCCTGCATTTGCACTTAGGCGAGAATTCTATGGCAAATTATACGTATTATCCATCCATTTTCCAAACCGCTTATCCTTACTGGGTCGCGGGGGGACCGGAGCATATGAGCACGAGGCAGGGAACAACCCTAGATGGGGGGGCAGCCCATCGCAGGGCACACTCACACACCAGTCACTCACACATGCGCACCTACGGGCAATTTGGCAACTCCAATCAGCCTCAGCATGTTTTTGGACTGTGGGGGGATACCGGAGTACCCGGAGGAAACCCCACGACGACACGGGGAAAACATGCAAACTCCACACACCGGAAACCCAGGCGGAGACTCGAACCCGGGTCACAGTGGTGTGAGGCAACAGTGCTAACCACTGCACCACCACTCTGCACAGATCACTTTGCAAACTCGGGAAATAAAACTATTACATACACGTAAACACGTGTGCACGAGTGTGCAGACTTGTCTCGAAGTGAAAATCTCACTCCAGCCAGTTGACCAAAGTTGGCGGCCCTCTTGTTATCGTTATAACATTACGCCATTTAATACGCTATCTTGTTAACACTTTTTATTGCTTATTGGCTCTGTTTTCTGACAGCCTGTTATAACCAGGGCGTATAATTACTTAGTGCAGAGAACTGCACTACGATAAACCGGAAAAATATATGTAATCATAAATGTTTAATATCAAAGCTCAAGGTCACTAATTTTGATGAGAGATCCTAAAATAAATTCTAGCTTTTAAATATAAATGATTTTCATGGACTTTTTAGAACCAAAAAGCCCATTTCTTTTTAAATATCAAAGTCCATGTATAGCAAAACCTTATTACAACATTTTTCGAAATCAAACGCACTTGTTATAACGTCCGCAGTTTTAGTACAATTACTCGGATACAATCACCTACCCCCCAAGCAAGAGCTGCGCCCAGGACGCCACTACATTGAACGGGCTGCACACGTGCTCTCTGGAGAATAAAAAGTTAAAGGTTGCTGTACCTTGGACATATTTGTTGGGTTGGACTTTTGGTTTTCTTTTTTACTAAAGAAACGGTGCATGTGTCAGAGAATTCCGTGAATCTGGGACTCAAAGATCCCGATACTATCGCTCCTCTCACAGCCTTTATTCGAGAGACGGGGAGCCACCGACCATCGCGAAACGCTGCAGCCCGCTTAAGCCGCTCGTTCAGCGCAGTTTGGCGAGTACCTTGTGCATCTCCTCCGCTGGTCAACACGGCGATGGCTTTGCCTGTTCCGGTCCTCTGGCGCTTCTCCAATTCACAATGCTTCATGGCGGCAGCAGACAAACTGACCGAGCGGGTATGTTTTTTTTTTTTTTAAACAAAAAAAAAAAGCTAAGAAGTTCAGAAATTGCAGCGTGTTTACCCCGAGGAATACTTGAGCCACAATGCTGACCGCTTCCTGGTCCTATGGACGTCGTCAAGCTTCCCCTTCGATATTGACGGCGGACGCCCCGCCTCCGGTGTTAATAAGCAGCAGCGGATCCCAGTTCAAGCACGTCGCTCATCCTGCGGCGAGTTCCGCTTCCATGCCGCTCCCGGACGGTGCTGCCTGAGCCCCAGCACCTCTTGCAACGAGTCAATATCACGTTAAACCCCCCCAAAGCGCTCACGCAAGATATTGTGATGTTTTGATGATTATTTAACATTATACTCGTTTGTGCATTCATTGATGTAGTCTTACGTCGAGTTATGCGTGATCCGAGTCACGTCCAGGATCTGTAGTAAATATACGCTGGTGGTGAGACGCCTGAAAGCGGACGTAGCAGGACTAACGCGAGTACATCGCTTAGTTAGTGTAACAGGTGCAGAATGAGCAGTGCCGTCCGTCGTATAATGACCCACTGTCCATATCCAACTTGTAGTACAGTATGCATGATGTATTGTGAGCATGGGCGTAAAATAAATTATGAGGGAGTAACTCACCCCCCCCATAATCAAAACCAGTCAATACAACCCTATGGAACTTATCACGTGGGTGGACGTGATTGTGAGTAATGCATGTGCAATGGACAACTACAATATCGAGACATGCCCAAACTGACTTGCATCCAGTGGTTTTGGTCCCAAATGCGAACGCAATTCTGTGAATGCACAAAAACAACTTCCTTCTGCAAAGAAGCAGAGAATATCAAACATGAATAGTAGTACTTTGCATGGGTGTGGTGGCTGTTATCAATACCCTATCACTTACTGCTGAGTATTTGGAGAGGGGGGACTCTGCTGTATATGCAAGTTTTGCAGATTCCCAGAGTCACCAATTCTCTCAAATGGTTTTATAAGAAGTTCAGGACTTTGTTCACTGAAATTTAAGTGTGTCACTCTCTCAGCCATGTTTGTTTTGCTAGTTGCAGTACATCTTCCCACAGGCCTGCACATCCCAAATAATCCCAGACAATTTTTACTTCCACCAGATCTGGTGAAACTCTTGCCCATTTGTTAAAATAAAACAGTAGATGGTTCATCCCAGAAACAGTCAGCCTGAAAACAAAGGAAAGAACAAAGCACATCCTGTCTTGATGGAGCAACTTGCAACCAGAGACAGGTCACCGTGCAAATATATTTGAAATAGATCAAAGCTTTGAGAATGGCCAGCTTGGACATGAATTGAATGAGGCAGATGTTTTGAGCACATTGTTCTTCATTAATAGGGCAGGAAAGGATTCCCACCATATATCCTGCTGGCCCGTCACCGATGTGGATTTAGGTCATTGGCTACACTGTCATGGAGCACAGGCACCGTACTATAACAGCTGACCTAAATAACTGGGCAAGCAGTGACCTCAATGCCCCTGTCCCTACATCTTTTTCTGTCCAATGACTGGATGCGTCGAAGCCCAAGCTTTTATTTCATTCGATGACAAACAGGAGAGGCGGGCTCTGTGCTGGCTGCAGTGGCGAGGTGACCCTGTTCTATGTAAATCCATGGATACAGAAATATGACGTTAGATCGGCAAAGGAGTGCAAAGGAGGAGGAAACAGTCATTTTCAGTACAGTACATCAGCTTTTATTCCATGCAGTTTGCTGATTCTCTTATTCCTCCTAGTTCCCCCATTGCACTGTACACTGGCTACTAGAGGATATTATCAGGATTGGTTCATCAGGAAGCCAATCGGGAGTAAGAGAAGGGGGAATACAACGAGTAACAGGAGGAGCGGATCGGGTGGGACAGCCAGGAGAATCCTCCCGGGCGGGGTGGCTTCATCAGTTCCTCAAGACAGTTCCCACGTTTTGACAGGAATTGGGTGAAAGCAGCTGCTGGGATGTGTGACAGAACTTAAGAGAAGAATCCCTGAAGGTCCATGGGGGGACTCAAGGCAATGAGACCTCTGGTCTCTCCAAAACCTGAAAGTTCACAACATAATAATCCAGGGTCTACCTTCTATCCTATGGGCTTTCATCCCACACCCATATCTTATGATTCTCAGGTGGGGAGTGATGTCTGCCTAGATCCGTTCGCTGCCATTCATTCTCCAGTGGGCAAATACTAGCTAGTGAAGAGCCATACTGAGGGAGACCTTGTATAGCATCCAGTGCCCCTGAAGAGCAGAGCTGAGTATCAGCTTAAAGTGAAGCAAGACAGCAGAAGGCTGTCTAAGTTTAATAAGAATGGTTGAGTGGGAGTGGCCAGCTTGGGTCATCAGCAACAGTTTTCATTCCCCAGCTCAGCAAGCATTACCTGCTTGCGTGGACGATAACGTTGCTCTAGCAGAGCAATCACTGATGGGAGCCCCATACTGGGGTGAGAGACACCCAGGACTAGCTGCAGCTGATCTGCAGGGCCTGTCAGACTGACACCAACAGCTGCTTTCACTCTCAACAGGCCTGCCTCATCCACTCAGGAATGGAGTCTTACTGCTGACAGGTTGCGGGAAAAAGCTGCCAGAAATTAACATCCTGATCTACGATAAAACAGGTTTTACATCAAAACATAAATTAATTTAATGATCATGTAGGCCAGCTACAAAAAAAAAACACAAAGCTTAAATTAAACGAACACATTAAAATCAATCATAATTTACAAGATGTTACAGCATTTCCGCCCCTAATACATTGTCCTTCACTCCAAACACCATCTGATGATTTTCCAGTGATTGGTTTGGAACAAAAATCCTTTGAAACCTTGTAAACAGTGGCGGGGGGGTCAGGTAACACCTCAAATGGCCTACTGCCACGGCAGAAGGTCACACTCAGAGAACAATCAATCATTCTTAACAAGACACCGCCCACTGTTCAGCTCACCAAATCAGTCACTCAGCAGGGGTTGATAAGGAGGTAGGGGAGGACTTAGCGGCCGGCTAGCCCTTCTTACAAGTCACATGATACCGAGTTGTGGCTGTTGGTCATAAATATCAGCACGCAGGTTCACCCGTGCTATAACACAGAGGGGGACTGTGGGTGTACATACTGCAGCTCACAGAACCAAAGTTTGTTTTCTATGGCCTTGTTTATACCAACAAATCCTTGCCGTGAAAAAACACATACCCACAAGTCTGAGAAGATTTCAGAGGCGAGAAACTGGTAGGAAATATAAGTGATGGATTCAGCCATAATGGCACTCACAATCCTTCTCCTCACATCTGCAAGCTCCTGATGCTTTTCCTTACGTGCCGACCGGCTGCGGAGACCTCGATACTACAGATGCTTACGGGAGCGAAGAGGAACACAGACATGATGACAGAGGTCAAGGGAAAGATGCAGTACCCCTTCCTCGATAAACAGAAAGCTGGGGGGGGTTGGTTCCGGGGGAAAAAAAAAACAAGAGAAACGGAAATGATCCCGATGAAGTGCAGGCTCTGAACCTTAACTTCAGACCGTAGCTGATGGCGATAGTGCAATGTGAGCCCAGAGGAACGTCACCATTGGGTGGAGCGTCGGACACTGCGGGCTTCCCCGCCAAAAGCAGTCGTCGGACACCTGAGCATCTGAAAGGCAAACGGCAGTGTTGCCTCACATTAAGTCCAACAAATAAAAAGTATTAAATAAAGAGCTGCTCGTCATTCGTCTCCAATAAAATGGAAGATGCGTCTGTCCAGCCTGCTAGACAGCCCTGAGCGTGCAAACCCCAGCTACCCCAGTCCAAGCCGGAGCTACATTATTGCTCTCTGACGCCCATGACCCACACAAACACACATGGGGGCACCTGTTCTGGTTACTCCCCGGATTAAACAAACAAAACATTACCTCTGCGCGGAACGGAATGAGACAAGGCAGAAAGACAGGGTTCCTGGACTAATGGGTACGGCATCTTGAAAAGAAGCTACTTCAGACCTAATTTTGTTCAAACACTGAAGAAAGCAACACTCTTCTTTTTTTTTTTTTTTTTTAAAGAGTGAAAGCTTATAACTAGGGCTGCAACCTAAAGTCCACGACTGGAGGATCAATAAGAGTCCCAATCTGAACACATACAGAGGAGATCAACAGGCAGGGGAACAGGAAAGTGGCGGATGGAGAGAAATTAAAACACTGGTTTGGTTTTTGTTCGTGTTCCCCCAAAAACTGGTACCTTCAGAGAATAACAGACGTACTGGACAGCAGCAAAGGCGAAAGTGTTTCCTTTGATCCAGCGTATTTAAGCTCAGCTAGGTGAAACAGCGGTTTGTTTGTTTTTTTTTTTTTTGTTTTTTTTTCTTAAATACACGCTGGGTCTGATTCTGCTTATCCGTTTCCCTGACAACAGGACACATGCTCTTTAGGTAGTCTAGCGTCACCGGCTGAGCAGACATGCTGGGGCGAGAAGTCTGGAAGGTTCCGCTGGGAGCGGTTTGGCCAGGAGGGGGTAGTTCATGCTGGTGTTCAAGCCGCACTGTACGCCCCCCAACCCAACCTTCCTCCTGGAGAGGGACTCTGCAAACCCACAAAATGATAAACTGGCAGGTATTCCTGGTTGAGAGGACAGAGCTGGCTAACGAGGGGGGCTTTTGAAAGTGCTCACCTTTGGTCCTATACTGGAATGGTCAGGCGGAGGCGAGTCCTGAGGTGGCACAGCGACTCCTCATCGGAGGGCCGAAGTGGGAGGTTGTGAGTGGCAGGGGCGGGACCCCAAACCCAGTGATATCATCACAGACACACCACCCTACCGGGTCAGCTGACCCGAACCATGCTGCATTCTCAGCAAACATACTCCACGCTATACAAAGTTTGGTTACGGTTTTCTTTCTTTCTTTTTTTTTTTTTTTTAAACAGTGTCCTTTTGTTTTTTTTTTCGTCATTCAACTCAAAAATATACTGTGAATGTTACACTAACTACAGTGTTATTAACAAATGGGGATCCCTGCTTTGGGCTGCCGAGCAGTGCAGAGTGAAGGTGGGCTGACAGCACATGGACGCTGCAGCAGTCCTCGACAGGGAATGACAGCTTCCTCTTATTGCCGATTGTC
>JABFDZ020000105.1:1307532-1321176 GCA_019775955.2 Pollimyrus isidori
ACTCATTGTCCTTTTTTTTTGTAAATCAACCCGGTCTGGCCACCGGTGCGACCCGGCTGCCGTGACGTGTATTGGGCTCATGCAATTGACCCCACCGCCCCGCCCCCCACCCCCCATGACTGACTGGGCCCAGCTGGAAAGTGGGGGGAGGACTCAAAGTAATGTGTCTGCAATCCAGACAAAAGGAATCAGCGTACCCTAGAACGTTACTGCCCTTGACGTGGATCAGCTGGCGGCAGCAGCAAAATGCCCCCCCCCCCATATCTCCCCAGAACAGCTAACATCCCGCCCCCCCATCCTTCAGAAGACAGTTACCGACAGTAACACCAGTGACTTGACTGAAACTTAAAATAGCATGCATGCATACACACAAGCGTGCACGCACACACACACAATCCACTGACACCATCTGACAGCCATTAAAGACAAGAGTCACAAGCCAAACACACACACACACACACACACACACGTGTTGGCTCCGCTCAGACACCTCCGGCAGCGGGACAGGCGCCCTGCATTACTCACGGCCGACAGAGCCCAGACGCACGGTCGCGGCAAAGCAGTGGAGCCACGGCGACAGGCAGGACAGGAGGAGGAGGACAGAGCAGGGCAGGTTCTTCCTGCTGAGAGCCGGCCACGTCTGAGCGCGGAGAGAGCGAGCGAGCGTGCCAGTGAGAGAGAGAGAGAGAGAGAGAGAGAGAGAGAGAGGAGAGAGAGAGAGAGAGAGAGAACGGATCCACGCAGCGCTCACGTCATACTTTTCATGAATGAACCAGCTGGTCCGCGAGAGGGTCGAGTGCAGCAAGGAGGGTGGAGAGAGGCGAGGCTCCGCCCACCGGGGGCAGGGTCGGCATCTGACCACAGCTTCAACGCCTTTACCCATTTCTGTGCCAACGGCCAGATCGGCAGCTTCCCTGTGCCATCGTACGACGAGGAAAATAAATGGAAAGGCTTCCCATCCGCCCCCTGTCACTGTCCCGGACTGGCCGGCAGACCCAGTGAGCTCGGAAACCAGGTGCATCACGTGACGTACGCGGGCGGAACACGTCAGAGCTGCCCACCTGCCGCGGTCACACGGTCCAGCGTGACGCTTCTCTGCGTCGGGGGGTCTCCCACAGAGCCCCAAATGTTACAGAGGAACAGAACGGGGGAGGTGTGAAATGGGCGAAGAGTGGGGGGAAGAGGGGGGGCAGGTGCTGGAGCATTAACACCCCCCACTACACACACACAGGCCCCGATTGGTCACAGAGATATTCTATGTGCATCTGAGGATCAGATTAAATCGCTTTATGCTGAACTGTAGGATGGGCTAAGCTGTTCGAAAACCAGAAATCCCACCGAGTACCACCCCCACCTCGCCTGACACACACACACACACACACACACACACACACACACACACACACACACACACCCTAATCTCCATACACCATGGCCCCCCAGCACACACTAAAGAACCTGGATGAAGAGGCTATTCATGGAGGAACATGGAAGAAACAGGATGGAGACAGAAGGCCAGGGCTCCTGAGAGTCTGAGGCAATGCAGCCTGTGCTTCCAGTATACTGTGTAGCTAAGGGCCCCCCAATTCAAGAGAAAAACGTATGCAAAAGAGGAGAGGGCTGATTCACAAGACCCCGTTGCTATTTTGTGTAAAGCAAGACAAATAGAATTTGTTCTTTGGAGTGTGGCGGAGTCAGTCGTCATAGACACCTCCAGGAACGCCAGCATCACACTGCTGAGGAGGCACAGTGACAGAGGGCCACGGTCACTGGCCAGGAAAGGGACCGGGGGCAAGCGGCCAGAACTCAGGAAATTTTTCGGAAAGAGACAACTGACTCCCCTGTGCCCCTTACAAGGGCAGAGGTCACTGGGCAGAAAGCAGCTGCGTTCTATGTGGAGAAGGAGTCAATTTAACTGGACGTAAGCTATAAGTACACCAGTGAGCCCCACGCATCTCCAAGGAAGTAACGTCCTCCTTCATGTCTTTGATTTATTTGCAGGCTATGAATAACTTGGCAGAGAAGTTTATAATTAGTGACAGATGAAATTAGCTCATTAAATACATTCAAGCTGTGTAGGCTAAATAACTGACTGCATTAAACCGTGCCGTTTTTCTTCCCGAGTCAAGATCCCCATCGATGCCGCTGTAGGTGCTGCATTCCAGGCAGAACCTTCAGTTTGGTGGGGGGGAGGTGCTCACTGGATGACGACAGTATGCGAAAACCCATGGGAGACTAGCGGCGGCCAGAGCGTCGCATCAGCCACACCGACAGAAATGCGTTCACCGCGTAACATGCGACGCATGATGCTCCCAAGCTGCAGATGACCCAAAGCTGGGAATTTTAGGGGGAAAAAAATATAACCATGCAAAAAAAAATTAAACAGCCCTGAACAATAAGTTCAGAATTCACCCAGTTCCCAGCTATAATATCAATTATATTAGTTTCAGGTAATTTTTTTGTTTTACTGTCACTTAAGTCTCCATTTTAGTCTCCCCAAAGGCCAACCTTTTTTTGATTTAACGGTCCCTTGCTGAAAAGCAGGCAAAGACAACCAGTCTGTTCTCCTGAACTGATCCCAGGCCTGTAGCAGCAAAGGGACATGCACACTTCCCACTGCAGTGACACGGGGCTGCAGAGCAAACACATCCCCGTGACAACACACCGTGCGCTGCTGTGACATTCTGCACAAAAGGCTGTTTTGTTGTCACTGAATTTCACCCCCCCCCCATGCTCACACGTCTCGTCGGGCAGCCAAAACCGGGAGGGTGACACGTTGTTGGACCCTGTCAGCAGAGCTTGATTCCAGAAAGAGACAAAGGCAGGGTTCTGGCAGGGCCTGTGGCCGCTGGGCCTCATTCCTACCCATTATCCTGCCTTAATTGGTCTGAAGACCTTTCTCCAAAAATAGACACGGTTTCAGAGTTTATTTCCTGGCCAATCCACGAAATAGCTGCTGTCTTTATAGCTCGTGAACTTTGAAGAAGAAGAAAAAAAAACAGCATAAATACAGAAAAAAAATACTGGAAGTGATCTGGTGGTTAATAAAAAAAAATAGCAGCAGGAACAGAATTTGACGCCCCGCTCTGGAACCATAAATCTAGCCAAACAAAAAGCAGGGAGAGAGACCTACACATGGAGACCCCTGCTGAACAGGCGCCAGGATGAGACCGCGGTGGGGGGGGGGGGGGCTTCTAGGAAGCTAAGAACAGATGCTCCTCTCCTAAGGCCGAGGGAGACCCATCCCCTGGATTTGGTGCCACCGCTGAGAAGAGAGCGTGGCAGATCGGCACCGCAGGCAATGCGAGTGGCATGTGGCGTACAGCAGAAATCAGCAAACACTTACAAAAGCAGGGCACATTTCCATGGACTCAATTTAGGTCTCTCTTTTTTTTCTTAAATGCACTTTTAATCTTTTTTGTTATGCAAATCCAAGTTTTGTTTGGTGGCAGTATCTCCATAATGTCCTTTGGCCAGGAGTTCGATTAACCCAAATGCTCACATCTTCTGAATGCATAAACGGCTGCAAAAACGCAAACACTCCATCCACCTTCGGGTCGTCACACACAGAGGGCTAAGAACACGGATGAAAAGGTTAACCCCAAAAAAGGCCCTGCTTTTGTATCCTGAGCAGGGTAAAACTACCCAACCCGGTGAGGTATGACATCTAGCCTGAAAAGCCGCTCTGGATGAAAATGTCGGCGTATTAATAATTAAATGCTGGAAAAAACATCTGGTGTGAGAGCCGATTAGCCTTGTGCAATGCGCCTACCTGCCTCCACCCAGGCGTGCCGATTCTTGGGCCTTTATTCAGATAAACGTGGAGACGGAGGTCTCACAGACGTGTCCAGTTCCCTTCCGTGAGGTTGTAAACAAAACTTGGAAAAAAAAATGCCATTCCCAGCGATCAAAGGGAGGCGAAGCCGTCGGGTTTCGGTTGAGCGGCCCTGTACCCGGAACCGATGGAGACCTTCAGCCCGGCGCCGTCAACTTCAGCAGGGAACATACCTGGCTCACCACCATCCAGCAGGTCCAAAGGTCAGCTGAGTGCAAACAAACAGCCAGATGGTTCCAGGAAAGGCTGGGGCCAGAGCAACGAAAGAAAACAAGAGGCAAAACACTAGACTGTTGGCTAAAAAACAAAACAACTCGCTCTCCTCTAAAACGGTACTCATGTCAATCCAGGACAAGGTGAACTTTTCAACCCCACCCAATGTCTTGTAAGACTGGGAAGGCCATGACCATACCAGGCCAATAAGAAGATAAGAGACAAGCCTCTTCCATCATCTGCCGTTTGTGACACTGATGGGCAGTCTCCTCTAGACAGGTCAGGACATGCTCAACTGTGTGCCATTTAGTACGCCTAATGCCTGTATCATTTTTTTTGCCCGTTGACCACCCAAGTCCCCCACTCACGCCACTTTATTTTGCTTAAACCCCAAAATCCTCAAAAAAAAAGGACCTGCAAATCACCACATGTATATGGCCAGTACCCAAAACCTTTCCCGCTTAAACCAGAGCCCAACTGGTTATTTGTTATACTTGCTAAAATCGTGAACTAATATATATATATTTTTTAATCCAGAAGTACTTTCAAGACACTCGTTGCAGGAGGAATGGAGCTGGACGGAAACGGACGCCCACCCTGTACCATCAGCGCATGCAGCCACCGAACTGTCCGTAAGCACTTACCCAGTTCGGGGTCACGCTGGGACTGGAGTCTATCCCAGAAGGCACAGTGCACAAGGTAGGGCAGACCTTGGACCGAGTGCCAGCCCATCACAGGGCACATACACACATGCAGCAGGCAACTGGTGTTTCACAGTTTGCTTAGTTGTATGTTACTGGAATGCAAGAGGAAACAAGCACAGAGAAAACAGACAAATTACACAAACAGGACCTCATTGTTTTTGAGGTGGTCAATTTAAGCTGGGGGGGGGGGGGGGTGGCATGATGGGAGTTGGACAGAGGCTCCGGCAGGAAATGAGGTAGGTGGGGTGGGGAGGGAGGCAGATGTGCACAGGCTCTTTCTGACATCCACAGGCGAGACCACCATAACTTATTCATGGTGAGAGGCGGATCCAGCCGATAGGTCCCACTGAAACGGGATGCGGAGGCACAGTGGGCCAGGAACAAAGGCAGCTGGCCACTCCCATCTTCCCAGCATCTTTACCAGCAAGATTCATTTCACCAGCAGTAACCTGCCATCTAGGCCATGTGACCAGGGAGCAGGAGAGGTAACTAGGAGGAGACACGCAAGCTCTGCGCACTGATGAAACTCCCCACATTGCGTAAATGGCTCCATGTTGGGATCACATGAGCAGGGAGATTGTGCGCGTGCGCTAGGAGAGGACTTCCTGCAGACGGTGCCTAATTCGGCCCTTTCTCCAGGCTCCTGCTGTAAGACATACCACCTTGGCTCCATTACACTGCCTCATCACTATTTCACCAGAAGCCAAACACGTACACTGACAGCTCCTGTGTCTTGCAACCCCAACCACCCCTGCGACTGGGCAAGAGACAGCTGCCATCAGCCTGGCCTGGCCAACGAGCAGTGCTTACCGTTCCCAGACACTCGTATGACCACGAGAGCGGCATAGCTTTCAAAGAATGACTGCAGGAGGGGACCACCCCCGAAAGCTGCCGTTTCCAATGTGTAACAGTAAGTGCACATGCTTTTGCATACAAAATACAACAGATTGGCAGGATTCTGGAGAAGCAGGCAGCTAAAAAAATGGGGCGCTATGAGAACACTGAAGTCATGCTCCTTAACCATATGACCCACTATCAGGGCTTCAGCTGGGGGGACCTTGTGAGTAAGCGAGTAAGAATCTCTGGTAGACAACCAAGGCAAACACCTTTTCATCAGGCAGCAGCCGGAGCAACAAATGGGTTCGGCAGAGGCAGCAGCATCATGGCCAAAGGCGTCCAAACTGGACCAGCCACCGGTCCAGTTACAGTACGATTTAAAACACAAAGGACCAGAGCAGCACCCACACACCAACGTGAAGGGTTAGGGTTACAGGGAGTCCAGCCATAAAGATAGACTAAGAGAAGAATTAAGTTATACGGTCAGGACAGCATTAGCCATTATTGGCTTCCGGTTCTCAACTGCAAGTTCACCCCAAGAGTCCCTCATCACTTGTCAGTACATCATCCTGCAACAGTGAAACAAGGATTTGTGACCCTCGGGCATTTGAGAACTCGGCTGCCATTCATTCATGGGTTCACACTGACAACTGGTCCACCCAACATCCTTGATGTCCCCTCACTGCACAGCGAGTGCTGACTGCATGGAGCTGTAGAGCGGTCTTGGCAAGTGTCCCTTGGCCACCACAATGAGGGACACGCAAGTGCTGGGAGGACAAGCAGAACACACAAGCACTTGCTAATCCCAATACATCCCACAGCGTGCTTTTAGCAATGTCCCAGGATACATAAAAGCATGCAAAGATCCATGCTCACATCACAGTTTAGTCTGGTGTTTAAAAACTTGAGGATACAGGAGGGATCCATTCTTGGGAAGACCACCCAGTGACAAGCTACCCTGCATGCAAACCTCTCCTTCAGACTAAAGCTCGGACCAGCACATGTCAATGGTTTGACTGTGGAATGATAATAAAACTGTCCCAGCTGAGACAGTGAAGTCAGCATGCTGTCTGCATGCCACAGGAAAATGCAAGTCCACAGATAGGTAAGTTTTGAAAATTACTCCTACATGAACACCACAATAATATAGCGCATAAGAAGTGTGCATGGTGTACTGTCAGAATCCTGTTAACTCGGACGTTGCAAGGATAAAAATATTGTATCATCTTTCCAAAAGGGTATTAGCTATACATTGCCCTGCTCCCAACATGCAATACTTTCATCTGAACATGGCTCCCTTTCCCATGTCAGCACTGCATGGCCCACCGACCTTTCCATTACCCCCAGTTCTCCATCACATAGATGCCCCACCCCCCAGTCAAAATTTTCACACCAGTGGACTGAAAGATCAAACCATTGTACCAAGCGTCATTTTGTACCTAACTGCTGACCTTTATGCCACTGTTCTGTAAATTGATCCCTCACTGAAAGGCAGCACGTCATTCAACGCAAAAAAGCTTATAGCAACCAAACTCAAACTATACAGCAAAGTCATTTAGGTACCATATACCACAGGCTATTGAGGATCAAGGATAACTGCCCGAATTTGCAGGGTGACAGATTCTCAGATGGAACTACTGCTTATCCATGTTATCAGGCACATCGTAAGTGAACATGATACCAACCGCCTTCTGTCCATCTTCTCGCAGAAAAGATTTTTCAGCAACGCTGCTAGACAGCTGGAACCTTCCTACAGAAACCAGGGCAGGTGCTTAATCCCAGCATTCTGTGGACAGGTTGAGCTGGTTCCTCCTTATCATATTCACTTTCGCCAATGGACAGCATCAACGCCCGAAACTCCCTACAGGTTGACTGACAGCACCTGCTCCCAATTCTTCTTCGCTTGGCCGAAGGCAAGGCTGCCACAGATGGCAGAGTCCTTGGTGCTGAAAGGGTTTCTGCTGAATTCTTGACTTTGCTGGTGCAACAATGCTAATGAGTTACCACTGTAAGCAGTTCTTAATGGCCCACATTCCTAGGAAGTAAGAGGTCCTTAACGCAGCTCTGCAGTTACTTCGATTATGTTCTGGTGGCAAAGTTATTTAAAGGATATTTATAACCCCAATACGAAGAAATCCAGTTCAAGGTCCCAGTGCAAATATGCCCGTTAGACCAAGAAACCACAGGTTTGTAGGTGGGCAGCACACCACACCGAAGACCAGTTAGTGTCATGGCAGGTAAATCAAGAACCAAGATTACCACATATCTCTTGCAGTTAGACTGGGTTGGGTTCACAGAAAATGTATACAAGGCAATATCTGTCAGGAGGAATGGCGTTAAAACCATACTGATCCAACGCTGGATTAGCTGCAAGAGTTTCTTACACATCATTACAGAATAATATTCAACATGCCATGTCTGGGTAATTTACCCAACTGTCAGCCAGTTTCTCATGGAGGGTCCACAGGAGCAAGCTCAGGGTTTGCGGTCAAGCTCCCTTCGTTCACTAGCACGGCCACAGCTAACAATTACTAACTAAACCTGGCTAGTGTGAGAAGCAGCCGCCATAAAGGTGAATGGGATAGGCTTTGATCCCAAATTCTGATCCTGGGTCTTGGTATAAATGCTTGAAGGGAGTCTGAACAAACAATGTTCCAAAGGCTCACTTTGGCATTACTTTTCTTTGAACCTGGTTTGCAGCCTGGCAACGGAGAAGCAGCTGGTAACAAGTACCTCATGCAAGCTATCAAACTCTGAAGATTCCCCCAACAATAGCCGAACCCAGCTCCAGAGTCACAGCATGAAATCTGAGCAAAACTGAAAGCTCAGGCCTGGAATCATGCCCCTCTCTTCATCAATTAGTAACGGTGAACAACGTAACCCATAGCAATGAAGTTTCCTGGAACTTCAAAACGCTGAAATAAGATTCTGGACATTATTTAACCTGGTTTAAATGAGGCATCTTGGCGCATGTCTGTGGCCAGGGAAATGCATATTATTCCCCATCTGAACATACTGTCTCACATATGGGTTATACAGTCTAAGGGCCAGGACCTGTACGAGAGACTCCCCTGGGGCCATAAGATTGGGAAACTCATCTGCTTAATGCTGTCCAAAGCAACACACTATTCGCTGCTAAAAGAATTACATGTGTGGTCCAGACTGGAACAGGGGGTCTCAAAAAAATGACATAACGAGTTCATTTCAGTTGCACAAAATACTGCGCTGTCCTTAATTTAATTTATTTACTTAAAAGGTAGCCTATTATTTCGTTGTGGAAACAGTTCATAATATAAGGCCCTAAAATTATTCTTTGAAGCCATAACAAAAGGCACAACATTTTGAGGATTAAGCTGCACATGCGAAATCACGGAAATCCTACAGTGCATGATATCACTAAATATTACCTTCCCATACTGTGCATAATGCCGGCGTTGAACAAATACGGAATATGTAAGGGATGCTAATAACATACATCAATTAACGCAGCACAGTGATGCCAACGCATCACTACTGTTTGGAAAAACATCGGATCTACAAGACACAAAAATAAATTCAGAGCACATCAACTACATTAAGGCAATTAACGAATCCTGAATTGCCTTGTACATGCTCAGACAACTGCCCTTTCCTGCTCTATTTTAGAATCCGACTATCATTTGATTGAAAATTACAAAATAGAAGTGCACTCAGTCGTTAACATTATTAAGCTCATCAAATTGTTCTGCAGTTGTTGTTTTGCTTCGGTATTGCATTGCGTAGAAAATAAATAATCTGCTTCCCGATTTCGTTATATAATGACCGCAACATAAAATGACTGGACGGAACCGGAGATGGATATAGCCAGGAATATGGAAAAGTCACCTTTCGCTTTGTAACGACATGTCCAGTTCTCCATAATGTGAACAAATAAACAAATTCAGCCATTGGTGTTCAATGAATGGTTAGCTACACTCTATCAAAAAAATAATACCTCTGCAATAGCATTTTAAATTAAAACACAAGTATATCGCTAAGGATCTAATAATCAAATCCGGCTTCAAAACCTAAACGACCGCAAACTCATCCCGGGAGGAGAGGTTGCCAAAATCCACCCAGATTCTGTTGCATAACTACGCAACCCATTTTAAAAACCTGTTTCGGGCTGTTAAATTTAACCGCATCCCCCTGCAATACATACCCACGTCAAAGCGGCGGACATCCGAAGGTCCCCGCGGCTGCAGCGCAGGAGCCGCGACATAGTGTCCTGCAAACCAGCACCACCGAACTGCGCTATTACCTTGCTAGTAACAAAACCACTTATATACGCCGTAAAAACAAGCACACATAAAGTCCGTGCCCGCTTTTGTACGTAAATAATCGGGGATAATAAAAGGAAATGGCAAATAGCAGTACCGTCTCATGGATACGACGCTCAGCTGTGCTTCGGCCGTCCGGTCTGATTCTAATCCTGTGGTCTAATCCCGAGCTCGTGAGAGTCCGCGTCACTTCCGGGATAGGCGTGGCCTTCACCTGTAGCCGGTTGACCGATGCTGGTCAGGTGAGACGCGTGCGCGGCTTGCGGGGTGCGGAGTCTGCGTATCAGCGGGAACTGCATGGCTGTGCTGGAAGCCTTATCCGTATTTATTCTTATTATTCGTCATATAGGGACCCCCTTAGCAAGGTACCCCGGGAGGTATAACCGGCTGCCTCAGTCGTGTATCCAAAGTTATTGACGAACCATTTTTTTGTGACAGAATATATACTTTAAAATATACCGAGGCACCGTTCTTTTTTATATGGGTAAAATAATACGTTTTTATGGCAGTTTAATAATTTGGTTTAATGTTAGAACCAAGATGCCTTAATTACATTACATTATGTTGGATTATATTAGATAAAATGGACTAGAGCTAAAACATCATTTAATTTGATATAGTAATACAAAATTGGATGTATAATAACTGATATGAACACTTTAAATATAGGGTATTTATATTTTAGAGACCGGAACACCTCAGAATTGATAGTCAAACTGGATGAAAGCTAGTTTTTATTTCTGCTGGAATATACACACAATCGGTATTTCATTTATGTACAACATAGACACAGGAACAATGTAAATGTAAACACGACACACTTTACTGTGGAGCTTCGTACGCAATAAGCCTACATGTGGCACACGAGCAGTGGTTGTGTTAATCCCCCAGAATCCGGACTGTGAAGCCGCTTGAACAGGATTAGCAGGTTGTACATGAAACCTAGAGCACAATAACAAACAGCAAACATCGTATTTCCCCTGGTGCTATTTATAGTTGTACCATCACCATTATAATCCCGGGATCTGTCATGATCAAATTAGTCGAGGTTGACCATACTATGATGTACCAGAGTACCTTGGGGATGTTTTGACGTGAGGAATGCTGAAGATATTTGTGGTTTCAAGTTACATGTGTGTAAAGGTGAAAGCTTCTAACACATTGCTGTTCTGGCTACTATAATTATATTTGGTACTGGTCAAATTCCGCTTGACTCCATCTCATATTTTTGAGCTTCCACAAAACAAAGACCTTTAAACTGGCTAAATTCATCTGGCTACAGCATTTATAGTTATTGATTTAGCAGAGACTTTTATCCAAAGTGACGTACAAGTGAGACAAAGCACAGTATATGGGGTCTACTGCAAAGGGGCACGGAGCACACTGTCCCGAACAGGACAGTCATAAAATGAATATACCTGTGTACGCATATATTATCAGTAAGATTACAAGAACAGTCAGTGGCGTACCTCATCCGTGTGCCCTGTGCTGCCTGGCAACAGCCCCAGCCCCCATAACTTTGACCAGGGTAAATGCTGGGGAAACAGATGGATTATAAAAAAAATCATATTCGTGCGAGTTAAGTGGTTAATATCCAAATATTTTTCCAATGATACAAAACCAATAGACAATGTTAATTACTGTATTTTTATACAAACAGATTGTCTATTCACTACATAAAGTAACATATATATAAGGCAAAAGTATAAAAATGGGTGCACCTTATGTGAAATGGTGTAAACATTAAAAACTCATTCATGTTATGTGCCCTCTATTAGCTGTTATAGGTGCTGTAATAACCCTGGTTAGCAGAGGTTGATAGTTCAGGTCCAAAAAGCCCAGACCAAGATTTCAATTAGTTTTAATTAATTAGTTGAGAACTCTGTGACTGTGATTCCTTACACTCATCTGGTTGGTTGAAACAAAATGTTGGTCTGGATTTTTACTTTCTGGACCTGAACTATTCACCTCTGCTGGTTATCATCTTTGCTTTATTTAAAAATCACCACTGACCTTCTGTATTTGGAAAATAACCAACCGCTAAGCTGCAGGCTTTTGAAGTGACATAAAGTGAGCGGGACAGGTTACGGGTGGCACTGATACATAAAGAGCTCACACAAACTGACAGTATAATCCCACACTGGGAAACAAAAGTCATTGTGCTCTTTCTGAGTTATAAACTGCAGCAAACCAGCAGGTTCCTGGTCTAAATTGCACCAGAGGCTTTGCCTTTTGGCACTTGCACCAGGTTACAACCCAAAAGTGCAGGTCCAAAAAGTAAAAATCCAGACAAATATTTTGCTTCAACCAATCAGTTGAGTATCTGTGACTGTGACACTTTATGCTCAGCTGGTTAGTTGAAGTAAAATCTTGGTCTGGATTTTTACTTTATTGACTTGAACTGCCAGATGCTTTGTATGGATTCTGTTGTCTGCTATAATAATTAGATAATGTAAAAGATGCAATTAGTACTGTGTTGGTGTTTATTTGGAGTCTTGCAGCCAGGGTTTTCCTCAGCCTTGGATTTAACTACTTTTTTGGAGTCATGATCCAGGCAGTAAGTCAGCTAGTTTTGTGATCTTGGGCAAGTATTGATTAAAATGAAGCAGAATGGCTGCTGTCGCATCATCTAGGTGGGGGCTACACAGTGGTGGGGGTTAAAGCGGCTCCCCATTGGTTCTGTAAAGCGGGTGTCTTGAAGATGGCTGTATTAATGTCATTCATTCATTCATTGAAAATCTATTTCTAAAAACCCTAGTGAGCCCAATATTCCAAGGCTGAAATCTGAATATCTTTCTCCAACACAGTAGAATATTGTTTGACAGGATTATCACACAAGTGGCACCAGTGTACACCAATGTTTAAAGGTGCTTTTCCACTGCACCAGGCACCAAACTAATATGGTATCAAGGTGTTAGTTTTCCACTGGCATAAAAACTGGTCCTGTTGCTAACGACATCACAACACAAGGCGGGTGTTTTATGCTGAATTTGAAAAATGGCTATGGTATATTATAATACTATTGGGCTGATAAAGTACAGAAAGTACCATGTCAAAGTATGATACCTGGTGTGGCAGAAAAGCACCATAATAGTTCAGCTTTTCTGGGTATGGAGACGTCATTGCATATATGATGAAAGCTTCTAAACATAACACTGGGTCTTCAGAACCAATTTTCCCTGTGGGCCTTGTATTCGGGCTAAAAGGGGGCTGGCTGCCTTTCAGTGTAAATCACACCGTTACCAATGTAGGGATGATGTCATCTAGAACAATCGCAGCAGAGTCGAGGTAACATGGTGGAAGACGACAGGCAAGGTCTTTTGGATGGAGTATGTTATTCTTTAGTTTTCTGGGAAGGGTGGGAGTTGAGTACTGGGGCGTACTGAAAGGCACACGGCCGCACACCCGCTGCACTTAGTGCGCAGTGCTGTGTGCGACGGACAGGCGGTCAGGGCGCCCCCTGGTGAAGCTCGGCAACCCGGCGGAGGACTTCTTTATGGTGGGCGCACATGAGCGCGGTGCTGCTCACTTCCCTCCACCACACGGACTCCTTCGTCACCAGTCTGCGCTGAACCTGAGGGAAACAGCCGGGGGTGGTACTGTAGTGTACAGCTCCCTCTTTGGCCTATCACGACCACTTATCTAGTACAGGGTCGCAGTGAGCCTATTCCTGCATATCCCAGGAGAGTTCAGTGGGGGCGGGGGGGGGGGGGGGCCCCATCCCGGGGGAGACTCAGATACGGAGGGCCACATAGAG
>JABFDZ020000105.1:1325496-1340774 GCA_019775955.2 Pollimyrus isidori
CCCCCCCCCCCCCCCCCCCCCCCCGCCCCCCCCCCTTCACCCCCCCCCCCTTTGGGGGGGGGGGGGGGGGGGCGCCCCCCATAAAAACATGGGGAAAATATTTCTAGGTTTTATTAACCACAAAGTATTTGGGACACCCCATCTTGAGCTTATGGAACTAGCCTAGCTTTTACTGCAGGTATGATCACATGATCATGATTGGACCAAAAGAACCACATGACACACACAGTCGGAAGACAACAAAATAAGTGTAATGTGTAATATTTACAAAATAAATAGTTTTCCCTGACTTTAATGTTTGACCTTGTGGGGACTCATTTTTATAAAGATCAGTGACTGCAATCAAACAACTAAAAATTTCTAGGGTTAGGGTTGTCAAAGTAGGGATTAGGGTTATGCCCATAGAAATGAATGAAGAGTCCCCACAAAGATAATGACAAACCTGTGTGTGTGTGTGTGTGTGTGTGTGTGTGTGTGTTTGCTTGCGTGCGTGCAGCTGCACCCTGCCTTGTGTCCATGTGTCCCCATAATACTTTATTGGATAAGCAGATGGGAAATTGATGGAAAGTACTATTTTATTTTAGACGTTAAAATTATCACAACGAATCCAGCAGCCCAGCTTATATATGGTCGAGGCAGGTCACCTAGGGTCTCTGTTAAATATGTGACGCGCCAGTCTCCAAACCCAACACCATCCATATTTAATTAGACAAATTAACAGTCAGTACTTCTCAGAGGTGTCCTGGACACGGTACTCCACACTCTGACTCTGCTCCTGCCGACTCTTGGCTAGGAAATTCTCCTGCATGAGGGCCTCCCAGGACAGCATCTCCTCTTCCTCGAACCGGGAGAGCTGCTCCTCTGGGGATGGAGGGGGAGCAGGGGGACGGGGGAAAGGGGTCACCCCCGGAATCCAAATTGTATCGGACTCGGGTTACCGAGGTGGGGGGGCAGGAAACCACTCACTGAACTGCCTGTGCTTGTTCTTGGAGGGACGGCAGAGTAGGAAGCGGGTGATGAGGAGGTACAGGTGACTCAGGAGAATGAAAGGAGGGGGGTAAGCTGGCCGACTGTGGTACTCCTTGATCAGCTCATAGCGCTGGAATTTCCAGAAGCAGTCTGTGTTGTCCTGTACTTCCTGGAAGGTGTAACTGAACAAGCGGAGAGGGGCAGAGATTATCACCAAGTAAAACCAGCAGGTAAGTCATCTGCAAGTCAAGGTGTTTCTTAGAAGCACTTGTTATAATTACATGACAAGAAACTAGTTTTAAACGTATTAAATCATCAAACGGCAGAAAAGAAAGGTTTCACTTTTGTTTATTGTGGTAATGGGATACTGATTTTATCACAAAAATCCATGTAAGTACTGGGATAGGTTTATACCATGGATCATGTGACCAGAACATACCCCTCAGGGCCTGGGGTATGGGTGAGGTGGCCAATAGAGAGAGGGTGCTTACTACCTGAAAATGTAATGTATGTCTTGACTGGAGAACTCACTTGAAAATAGCAATGAGCAGATTGAGGAGCAAGATGTTGGCAAACAGCAGGTACACGCAGAGGAGGATGATGGTGAGCCACTCTGGGAAGACTGGGGTCTGGTCAGCAGCTAGCACCGGGCACCTTGGCTTGAGGGGGTCGCTGCCATTGACGGTGCAGCTGTCCATGCTAAACTGTACTCCTAAAAACCACAGAATCCACCCCCTCAGCGAAACAACAGCTTGGTGCGGCTGGGCCGCAGTTCTTGCACTTGCCAGTAGGCGTTACTGTGATTAAAGCAGCCTGAAAGTGGTTTGCTCAAAAGTGTGTTTACCCTCAATACTATGTGGAGAGTGTATATATGTCACTCAGAAAGCATTTTCCTCGCCATAATTTCTGGTTTATGGTTAAATCTCCTGACCATGTGTGTAAATACATGGACTTTCTTTGATGGACCCTGTGACCTGTCCCACTCACGGTCAATGTCGGTGGGGACATTTCCAAAAATAATGAGGTAGGGTTCGTAGAGCACGCCCCGCATGATCCATTCAACCCTGTCCTCGTTTTGAATCAAGATGCCCTGCTTGGCCACTCCATAGGCCACTACCCAGATGCTCAGCAGGAACATGAAGAAGAACAAATCCATCATCTGTGACGGGCCGAGAGAGAGAGAGAGAGAGAGGTGGGCAGCTGCATCATGTTTCGTCTGGGAAATGTTTCCCAAAAGCCCCTATTAGCAACTTCCATTTAGATGCATGACTCCAAGTATGTAAGTTCCTAACATGGTTAGTTAGCATAGTTAGCAACTATGCTTTTGGAAAACACGCCCCTGGTAAGCAGGATATATATGTCAGAAATTCTGCAGGAGGGCCCTTTGAATCACTAAACTGTAGACTTCCCACGGGATTGAAATCACATTAATTATATTTTTTTCTTTTCTCATATTCTTCATTACAGTTCTTTTCAGTATAGTAGCTGAGCTTACACAATCGGTATCACCTAAATCCCAATTCCCACAGTTCCTCAGAGCACCGTCTACCCACCATCCTTCGGACAATTATGATCTTGGGGCCCAGCGTCTTGCTGATGGTGAAGATGGCCATCAGGCGGAGGCAGAAGATGATAAAATCAATGCACAGGATGACCTTCCCTGCATAGAATGTGGCTGTGATCAGCCTGTGGAACAAACAAGGTAATATGACAGAACATGACGTACAGTAGGAGTGAAAAGGCGGCATATGTCCAGCCTCTTGGTATTAGGATGCTCTTATTGTAACTCCTCTTTTAGTAAGAGCCAGACACATCAACCACATGACATATGGACGCCACTTTACAGTAAGACTACCCCTATGAAGGGATTATGAATGGTTTATGATCAGGCTACTAATTAGGTTGTAACACTTTGGAAATAATTAGTAGACAATGATTAATAAGTCATATCAAATTTCTTTTTTTTTAATGAGCTACTACCTCTTAAAAGAAATGGAAAATGGAACCTTATTGTAAGTGGTACTGGCATATGAGCATATGAAGTTAACGTTCACACCTCACCCATTATTATCCAGGATAATCATTCACTACCTGAAAATAAAGCCACAAATGAAGAGCAGAATGGAGAGCACATCCAGAATGTTCCACAGGTCACTGATGTATCTCTTGACCTTCCTCTGAAACCCAGACCCGTCAGGATCGTCGAAGAGCTTAAATTTGAAGGGGAACAGTACAATTAGAAAACATGTTGTAAATTTCTACTTACCATAAGCAGGATCTCCTGCCCGCCCTGCTTCCATGTGACGTCTCTCCTGCCCACCCTGCTGCCTCTGACGTCTCTCCTGCCCACCCTGCTGCCTCTGACGTCTCTCCTGTGCCCCCTGCTTCCTGTGACGTCTCTCCTGCCCCCCTGCGGCCTGTGAAGTCTCTCCTGCCCGCCCTGCGGCCTGTGACGTCTCTCCTGCCCACCCTGCGGCCTGTGACGTCTCTCCTGCCCGCCCTGCGGCCTGTGACGTCTCTCCTGCCCCCCTGCGGCCTGCAACGTCTCTCCTGCCCGCCTGCGACGTCTCTCCTGCCCCCCTGCGGCCTGTGACGTCTCTCCTGCGGCCTGTGACATCTCTCCTGCGTCCTGTGACGTCTCTCCTGCGTCCTGTGACGTCTCTCCTTTTTCATTTAACTTCCTCTGTCAGCCCTTGGAGGATGGGCTCCCCCTGTGAGTCTAGTTCCTCCCAAAGTTTCTTCCTTCTAGGGACCTTTTCCTTGCCACTATTGCCTCTGGTTTGCTCACTGGGAACTTGGGCAGGATAAAATAAAGTGCTTTGAAACAATGTAACATTGTGAAAATGCATTATACAAATAAAATCAAAATTAACTGAATCACCTATATACTCCTCATTCATAATTCAAAACAAAATTTATTCTAAAGTACCGATATAATTAGTCCAGTGTAAATTTTACATAATGAAAAAAATTTAAAAAAAAAAAAAAATTTTACATAATGAAATTCTGGTCTCAGTGTCCTATTTGAGATTTTAGCCTACAGCTTAAACTTCACCCCGGGTCTGCAGGTCCTCTCCTCTCCTTCACCGGAACATGTCGCTGGTCTGCTTACCTGCCGCACCTCCTCCACCACCAGCGACATTAACCACAAGTACAGCAGCAGCTCCTTCCAGGAGGGCGTCAGCTGGAAGTCGACCACCAGCACAAAACCAAAGAGCAGCAGGAAGCTGAAGTAGGACATGATGCCCCAGTAGAACTTGACCACGGGGGCCATAACGAAGCCAGCCAGGCGGGAGATGCAGTTCAGAGGCTTGAGGTTCAGGTGGACCTGCCCGTGTCTAGAACAGGAAATAAAAAAAAGGATGTCACATATGGGTTAGATGCCAAGGACACATTCTGTTGATGTTCACTGCATGCCGTGTTGTTTCAAAAACAGCAATTAATCACTTTCACTATTTCACAAATGTTTCCTCACAGGTCCTTCACTTTTAACAGTCAAAGACTGGAGTCACTTGTGATGCCAAATAAAGCTTCTTGAACCGTTTGATGGTGCTCTCTGTCGAGAAATGGTTCAAAGCTTGCCCCACAGTGAACCCAGAACACCATCTTGTGGGGTCAAAGCATTCAGCAAATGGTGAAGCTTCATTTGGCATGTTACATAGTAAATTGTTTGATAAAGTACTATGGCATTCTGGGTACCTATATCTAAGTGGAAGCTTAGAAGAGAAAAGGGGTTACTGGAGTATTCCTCAGCTGAGGTGTACGTGCACATTATTATTCAACCACTATCTGCTGATTCTTCAGTTAGGCTATCATTTATCATTATATAAAGTGACATACATACAAAACTGCAGCCAGTCACGACCCATATTCACGTTGCGTGGAAATACAGCTTTGAAAGCTGATATTCTCCATTAGATCAGGGTGCTGAGTAGAAACACACCGTACAGGGACCCTATCATCTCTCCCATTTGTGATAGTTAACGTCTATGGTTCTTACAAATGTGTGTTTGAGTCTCCTTGTTGCCTGAAGCTAGATTAATGACGCTCTCTGCCACTTAGAAGCAGCCGGGTGCCCCAGGACGCGCCTGATTGATGTGTTTAATCAGCTACTGCAGCCGTCTCTCACCGGAGCTGAGCTTTCCACCCTGTATCTGACGCAGCATGCGCCACGGCATCTTTAAGCTTGTTTTTCCGCTCAGACGCCTTGAGGATTTCTTCGTCACGCCTGGGAAAGAAAGTCGTCCATAAATTTAAGGTAGTCGATGAAACCGCGATGCCCACTGTCACATGGAAAGTGGGATACGGTAGAAGGTTCTATGCATTTGGAGTTCGTAACGACACCTTCATCAAATATTTTTCCATTTGCGAATCCATGATGATTCTGGCCACAAGTTCGTGTTCTCTGTGCTTGTCGGGATTCTGAGACTCTGCCTGTTAAGGTTGCTAGTTCAGGGCCGTCAGAAGGAATTTGGGGGCCCCAAGCAAAATGGACATGGAGGCCCCCCGACACAGTTTGTCGCTGCATTTTATTCTTAACCAGTCGTTGTCTTGAGGCCCCAGGCCAGCTCGGGGCCCCAAGCAATTGCTTGGTTTGCCTGCCTTGTCGCGACGGGACTGTGCTAGTTCACATCCCGTGTTTGACGGCGCGCTGCCACAATTGCACCTTTGACCAAGGTCCTTAACACCAATTGCCCTTGGGACTGTTCAGAACCAACTTTCTCAGTTCAACGTTGCTTTGGATAAAAGCGCCTGCTAAATGAATGTGACGATGCTCATTCATCTCTCTCCTATGTCCGCCCTAATGCCACACATAAAGTCTGATGCTGCCACCTTGTGGCAAAAATTTACCAAAGCATATAAAGTCGCTTTTCTATGACTCTTTTGATTGGATAGTCGTGTATCGGTGCTTCTGGAATAGAAGGGCGGAGGAAGTCGAACCTGACCTAAAGCTGATGAAGCCGGTGTAGATAAGCAGAGGGAAGGCCATGCACAAGAGCACCTTCCACAGTGGATTGCTCATCGCTAGCTCTCCACACCAGGTCTGGGTCAGAAATGCCTAGAGGGAGGGTGTAGGAGAACAAATCAATCAGGAACCACCTGGGGGGGGGGGGTTCTCTGTGATCCTTTCGGCACAGTTAAGAAGCTCTGAATGCCCCTACCTGCACCCCTACATGGGCCACGAAGCTCTTGTCATCAGCTTCCAAAGCCAAACGCAGACAGGTGGCCCTGCCCCAAGAAGGGGAGATGCGGATTAGAAGCTTCTGCGCCCGCTGTTCGTCCCAGCTGTAGCACTCGCTGAACACCCCTACAGGCAGAAGCGGGACTGTTTGTTCGTGGGGAAGAACCTGGTGCTAAAATAGCTGAGGGCTTTAGCCAGGCGGCGCTGATGTCATGTCGCTGTGGCTCTCATAGGTCGGCGCGTCTCACGCACCCACGGCCTGCCTCTCGTAATGATTGGCTAGCTTCCTCATCTCCTCCGCCTCGTCACCCACTTGATCCTCCTCCAGGGCCATCTTCTTCAGGATCCGGCTGGCTGCCAGCGCCGCCGTCAGGCTGTCCCTGCACTGCAGGCGGGCGGAACGACACCGGGGGTCACATGGCCACAGTGCTCTGGAACCCCTGTCTGTTCCACACGGCACAGGGCGTGATGCCTGGGCAAACTTTGGGCGTGATGCCCGCCCATCGCAGAGCACAGTCACACATTATGAGCCAATCAACAGTTCACTTAACTGCATGTCTTTAGACTCACTATACCCTGCACCATATTGTTAATAAACCGTGACATGTATCTTAAAGTGCACATTGAACTCCGATACATTGGCCTTAATTTGAGATACCACAAGCGCAACCCCAGGACTGATGTCGCCAGCTGTGTTTATAAACATCTTACATTCCCAGCCGTCAGCCTTAACCTTCCCGCTTCGCTACCTGTTCCCACGCTATTTCGGCCAGCTCCTTGTCGTTCTGCAGTATTGCCCAGAGGAACAAGTCTCTTCCGGGGTCCCTGAGTGCCTCTGCTTCCCTCTCCTCATCAGCGGTGGATGAGCTCTGGAGATCTGCAGACACTTTGGTCTGAAGCTTTAGGAAGAGACACATGGGCATGAATTGAAAGAGCATTCCTACTCCAGACAAGCTATGGAGTTACGTTTTAAGGCTCCATGGCTTCTCACTGTCACACAGACGTCCTCCTCGGGGGTTTCAGCGCAGGGGTTCTTTAGCGAGTAGAGCGGCTGGGTGAAACTTCCCAAGAAGTGGTGCACCTCCTCGGAAACGTGCCGGAGGGACACCTGGCTCCGGGCCAGACGCTCCAGCTGGTTCCTGTTTGCCTTCTCAGCCTTCATCCGCCTCCTGAGCCTCTGCAGGAACAGGCAGCCGGGCTCCAGGTGGGCGTAGAGCTCGCACAGGGTGTCTTCATGCAGGAACTCTCTCAGGCTGACGTTATTCGCCAGAAACAGCTTCACGAAGTCTGGCTTGTGGCCCACCAGTGCCGAAAGCATGGCCCGATGAAGGTCAGTGGACTTGAAGAGAAACAGGAGTGCTGTCAGCCAATGTTGCCACAGAGTGCACGGTCTACCCTGAGGTCGCAGGTCGTCAAACAAACATGATCCCTTCAGATACTACTAAAAATTCTGAATTCAGTGAACATTATTTACTGGTGTGTTTTGTTTTCTCCTCCCAGTATCCTACACCCCATTGCCACACTGGTGTAATCTACTGTTTCAGAGATTGCTTGCTCCTGCCTGACATGTGTGGATGGCACCTGTATCTTCTCTACGCTCTATACCCATGAGAAGCACATGCCGCATCTTAGCAGGCTTCTTGGAGAAGAATGCGCCAAAAACCTGATGGTTGGTATCTGCACTTTGGTAGGTGTAAAAATCTCACCTTCCATTGGCTTTCCTCAGTGAAGATCTCACTCTTGGCAATGTCTACACGGTTCCACGCCACCGCCAGCTCCAGCTGCTGCTCCCAGCTCTCATGCCCTGGGGTGTCGCAGTTCCTGGAAGCTGGGGGTGGATGAGGCTCCATGAACACACATCCTGGCAGGATGGCCTGCTTCACTTGGGCTAACTTGCAACATGGATGCATGCTCCAAACGTACAAGAAGCTGACGAACTCAGACACGGAGGCTCATTAATGATAAAAGGAAGCAAAAAAATGTTTTTTTCATCATCCAAGACAAGATAACTGCATGGGAAGCAAAACCAAGCTGACTGTGATTAAATTGATTGTGTTTACACTCAAGGAATATATGGAACTATATTCCATCAAACATGGCAGTAAATAATGAATGATAGACTGGTTTGTTAGCTACACTGTGGGTGAATGAAATTTCTGCAGTTACATGACAGAGCGATGGATGAAGAAATATTATAGAGGATTGATGGATGGAAGAAATTTGAAGCCAGTGCAGTACTCTCCTCTAGTAACTTCCCCTGTCAGCTCCGGCTTTGTGGCGCAGTAAACTAAAATGGTTAATAAAGAGTATACCTCAAGAAACAAGAGGAGCTTAATTCGAAGCTCCACTTGACAAAATAAGAGTGTTTGCACAATAAAGCACCCAGAGCAACATCCTGCTTGCTAAGCTGCAGGACACGACAAGGGGGGAAAATAGGAAATGACTTCTTTTCAGTTCATTTTACAGGAATTTACAGCATGTTTTTTAAATTCAGCTTCCCATTTATTTTAGTGCATGTTTAAATGTGGAGTTGGCTTGATCTGTAACACAGTGATCATACGAAGGATTACCTTTCAAGAGGGCCTGCAGGATAGCCACGTCCAAATCAACGTGCTTCTCCTCCTCGAGGCGGAAAACCGTCAACAAGTGAGGCATCCTGATGATATCCTGAATCTGAAGGGGAATATGGATGTCAGGTCATGCCCCGAGGAGCCTGAGGAGCATCTGTACATCCTCATGAACAGACAGACCACAGGAGAAGGCAGAGTCTTACGGCATCCTCACTGGTGTTGCCAGAGGTGGACACTTCAGGTCCACAGAGTAAAAATCCAGACCAAGATTTTGTTTCAACCAACCAGTTCAATATAAAGAGTCACAATCACAGATACTTAACTGGTTGGTTGAAACAAAATCTTGGGCTGGATTTTTAATTTTTGGACCTGAAATGTTCATCTTTGGGTATCGACTATGACTCACCTTTTTGGTCCACTCGATGATCATGAGGTCATCGAAGCTCTCATACTCTTTACTGAAAAACCTTTTCATCAGCTTACGGATGAGGGCGATGTTGATCTGAGACAGGGGTAGTCTGGCCGCATGGGCGATGACGTCAGCCACCCGTCCGGAGCCTTCCAGGATCACAGAAGGGGTGCCATTCAGCATGGCGTTGTAAATAGTCTGTGTAGACATGATGCATCACCGACAGGGGTTTTTAACATTAAACTGGATGAAAAGCACACAAACTGGTTCTGAATCTGAATGAAGGGTCAAAGCCTCACGTTGAGTGTGCCTGGCCCCCCCTCCAACACCACACAGACTACAGGGATCTTAACCCCGCCGTCTATAAGAGACACAAAACACAACAAACAAATCACCAAAGACGTGTGTGATACAGCAACAGTGAAAAGTTCCAGCAACCAGGCAGCAGAACTCCGGAAGACAAGCTCGGGAGAATGGAAAGTTTGGTACACACCGGCTCGCTGTCCAAGGGGCTGCTGGGAGATCAGCTTTTCCAGACGGCTGCGGAGTGCGATCTCTGCCCCGTACTGGCCGTGCGTGCCGTCGTCCACCAACAGGAAATGTGAGTGGTTGACATCTAGACATGAGAGTCGGCCCTGTCCCTGCTCGTCCAGGGAGTAGTGTGCAGGAAAGCACCCCTGAGGGAGAGAGCAGACGCATTAAAGTACGTAAAGCTCTGCCAACGTGGGTGAGGTCTCACCATGATAAGGAAGGTTGTATATGAAGCTTCGTGGCCTACCTCAGGGTGGACCAGGGGTTCCCGGTTGTGCACGACTCCCCAGGTGACCACGCCGATGGCCACAACCTGGGCATCGAAAGCACTGCTACTCAAAGTGTAGTCCCGCATGGCCATGCCCACGTGCTTCATCACACCTGTGTGGGTCCCTCCCGTCACAATCCATGCCCCTAGACAGAAGACAGAGACCACACCCCATCCATGGGTGGATAGGAGGCACCAAGCACTGCTGATGACCTCTGGGTGACCTCTAGGCCCATGACTGTGCAGTCTGCCGGGAAGGTGAGGATTGCTGATGCACACACTTCCGATTCGCATCTTCCTGCCAACTTGTGGGCAAGGAGTTGGTTCCTAATACATCGAAGAAGCTGTACTGCGGTAGGCAAGCAAGGATACGCTTTCTGAGAAATTCTTCCAGATTATTGTCCCCTGCTTGCAGAACAATGTGAAGATGCTGCTGGTTTAAGTAATACGGTTTCAAACCATCACTTCTAACCATCTGAGGCATCATCCATGCACATATTCATCATGGAGGCATGTTGTGGTTCTAAGACAGTGTCTGTACCTGTATGGTAACACAAGGGAAGAAGATAAGCAGTACCTGTGGTTTGGGCCACCTTAATCAGTCCTCTGCGGAACATCTCCTTCAGGCGGGTCTTCATGTAAAAGTTCTTGGCCCCACCCGTGACTGAGATGAGCAGGTTAGGAGGACGGAGTCTCCAATGCTCTGTCAAAAGCTCATAGAGGGTCTCAGAGGAGGTGTCTGCGGAGACGCGAATGTACTAGGTACACGGGGAACACACACAAGAAGGGAGAAGTGAATGACCTTTGTATAAGAAAAAGGCTTTACAGTACATACTGATTTTTGGCTAAAGGATCTTTGTTGGGAATCCATGTTTGTCTTTCATCACTGTCTCACATGAGCAACAGCAGTTACATCGTGATCAAATAGCCGAGATGGAGGAGACAGCACTCGGATCGCGCTCATGAACTAAATGGCCGAGTACCTTTCCCGCTTTGTGGCCGCCCAAGCTGATATCTCCGAATGCGTCAGTGGGGGCCTCATGAATGTGTCTGTATTTGTCCCATGACTCTCCCAGGAACTCCTCTGGTTTGATGGCCTCATCAGTATGGTGAGTCTTTGGGTAGCCACACTTACAGACCCCCTCCCTGTCAGAGAAAATGCCTTGGTGAACCACAAGATTACAGACAATGAGTGTCTGAAAGACTGCAAATTACAAAACAATAATCAGCAGAAAAGCTAAAGATTTTCTCATGCAATGTTTTTTGTGCTGTTCCCTTTTTGGGGTGACATGGTAGCTCAGATTATAGCACTGTCACCTCACCACCACAGGGTTATGGGTTTGAATCCCACCCCTGCTGTGTGTGGGATTCACTAAGGTTTCCACAGGGTAGTTTTGTTACTTCCTGCAGACCACAAACACACAGTTGCATTAACTGCATATGCATGTGCACAGTAATAGATTGGTTTCTGTCTGTGCTGCATCCTGAGGCAGGCTGACCCCTTGAGTAGATAAGTGGCTGCAGTATCAGATTTTTACTAGGGAAAACTGCTGAAGTCCATCAAATTTAAATCTCTCCAGTTATAATGTCTGGTGAATTGCATAAAACGGGCTAAGATTTTCACGTGCTTCTATTTAAAAGAATGAATCATCATTTTTTAATGAACATGTAGACTTTAGGCCTGCCTACATGCAGAACGAGAACGACCATCGTTTGCTTCATTCACTCGGATAAAGCGCGCACAATAACTGCAAACGGTAACAAGCATGAGAAATCTGATGTGGCCAAACAAGCGAACCTTAAAAAGTATTGTTTTGGAACCAAGCACATCTAATGACAATAATGAGGATGAGATGGTCATGGCGACCACTGCTGGGGTGGCTTCTAGCAAATGGAAATTTATTTCAAGTCTGCAGCAGAAGAAGGTAATTAATTATAAAATGAAGGAAGATGAAGCTCGCTGTCAGTGAGGCATCACAGAGCGTCATTGGCCGCCCGCTCCTTTCAGGCCAAATTGCAGCATTGGCTTGTCATTCTGGGTAATAGTGTGCTGTAAGGCAGGTTGATCACAGGGTTACCCTAAACAATCTTCTTCAATTAGGCCTGCTGGATGGCTCTGGAAAGCAGCCATTGTACTTATTAAGCAAATTCAAATACAGGGATGTGAGGCGGCTTTTCGGTCCCTTTCAACCCACTGTTCACTGTTGTAGGGCATGTAGCTGATGCCTGCAGGTCTGGTATATTCTATTAACCCCACGTCATGAGGGCCCCTAAACTCCACGCGCCAGTTGCAAATTCAGGATGGCTCTGAATGTGAACACGTGAAAGAGGTGGTGTAAAGTGATGATTTTTTACAGCAAGATGGAATGACAAGAGCAGTACCATCACTACTGCTGTTCTTCCACTGTAAGTTGTTTACAGGCAAACCCATCACACTGCCGTAGTTAAAATTTGCATTATTTTGCACATTCATTCATTCATTACGGCCAGATACGCCTACACATATTTTTTGTTTGCAAAAAAATTATATTTTCTTCTATTTTATATAAGAATATGTGGACCTACAGTTGAAGGAAATTGTTTACGTGTTACAACGTAGACTTACATAATATTTATTTATTTTGGTGTTATGCACATGAGTCTACTGATGCAACTTATTTTATTTGAATTAGCATACTTTTCAGTAAAAAATATAACTGTACATGCCTTATTGATGTCTTTATTTATATAAGCACTCATAATATTTGACAAATACTTTTCTCATTGGTCTGGGACATCTTCTTGTGGAATGGATGTTTTATTTATGCTGAGCCCAACTGAACATCATTGGGTAGGCTGGCAATAAAATCTGCATTTGTTCAGTGATCAGAGTTGGTCTCTCAATTAACCGTCAATAGGCAGCCAAACAGCATTACTGTTGAGTGCTCTGCCTATTGCATGTTATGGGGCAGATGGGGGGGGAATCGATCTGAGCACTAAGGAAAGGTGAGAAAATGTGCTTTAATGAATGTATTCTTAGGAATGCATTACTTTTATGGCCATTAATGGCATTGTAATTTAACACTGTGATGGAACCTACAGTTATCAGTCTTCCTGTTTTTTTTTGTCTCTTGTCATGCTTGTTCTAGACAGCACTGGGCACAAGGCAGGGGAACGCCCAGCGTGAAATGCCAGTCCATCACCGGGCAAACACTACGGGCAACTAATAAACACCAGTCTGCCTGACTGCACGTGTCGTGGCTGCTGGAGGAGACTGGAGATACCCAGACAAAACCTACATGACTCCAGGGGCCCAAGCAGCCTTCAAACACACAGTGGAATTGGGACGTGGCACCAAGCTGGCCCGGCCCGACCTCCTCAGCGGCCCTTTCCGGTCCTCCGCAACGCAGATAATTCTGCAAGTGTCTATCCTGCCTTTAGCTAGAGCAAGATCCACCATCAGCCCAAGATCTTTGAGCCACTGTGTTCTAATATTGTGTATTACACAAAAAGTAAGACTGCATGCCTGTTTTTATTGTTGCAACCATATTTTACATCCTAAAACCCAATTTCTACTCTTATTGAATTTAAATACTGTGAGGAGGCAGTGAAGGCTGTGGGATTTTTATAATTATATTGTAACCAGGAAGCTGTGCATCTCAGTCTGAAAAAGCAGCGTTAAAAGAGTCCTATAGTGTGTGTGTGTGTGTGTTACACAGTGGATCCCACAAAGACAAATATGACTATTAAAAATACATTTTAAATGTTTTTCACAATTTTTCAGAGAAAACTGCCACGTCACCGAGGTCATTTATGATCGGTTTATGTGAGCAGGACCAAGGGTTGCATTTACCTTTATATTCATGGTTAGCTGGATAGAAAGAGGCGTGCTGTACGATCTCACAGAGATTAACCTCACAGGAGATTAATCAGGCGTGTGGCACCTTCTCAGCGTGATGAGGACGTTCACGTGTAAACAAGCCACATCCCGTCACGAAAGTGCAGCTCTGTGCACACGGATCATGCACGCAATCCGCCCTGCACTCCTACCTGCCATCCTCCATGTAGTAGGCACACTCCTTCTTCCGGATGTTCTCCTTGATCCAAGCCATGAAGGCACACCGCTGGAAGGAGGGAGAGAGGGACAGATACTTGGCGGTCCGGGTCACGCTGGCAGCGAGCGTTTGCACAAAGCTGGGCTCCATCACATCCCCCATTGTCACGGCGACTGCACGCACTCTGTCTGTAGATACTATTCCAGGCTGTGCTGATGGGGGGGGGCGTAGGCTCTGCAGTGAGCAACTGCATCCACTCCTGCAGCAATAGTGATGTCACAGCCAGCCCAGAGCACCGCCTCCGCAGGGGAGTTCTGACTGCTGCCTCTTTGTGGGCCAGCAGGCTATTTTAATCCACCCCTAGCATCACAGAGCCGAATCGGTTCCCAGCTTCCTCAATGACCAGAAAACACTAGATGACATAAGCACTTCATTTCCCATGATGCAATGCAATTTAATATTACAGGTCATTGGACTCATTTATGTGTTATGATCTGCAAAGGGAAATTTGTGCATTGATTGTTAGCAAGCACGAGCTGGCTATCTGGCATACTGGGTATTTTACTTGTGCGCCGATGGACTGGTGAACTGGTAAACTGCCTTTTTTATTCACTTGTATTTCTACCCAGTGTGTGACATAGGGATCAAGTCTCATGCTTTGCTTGGGTGTCATGTGCCAGACCTTATTAGGGGGGAACCCCCCACCCCACTCCCTCTATAATGTGGTATTTAGGATGAAGTGAGAAATGCATTACATTTTTTAAATGTTATGGATCTTAATCATTTTGTATTGTGAGTTGTTATCCATCCATCTTCCCCCACAGTCACACACTACAGGCAATTTGGAGATTCCAGTTAATTTAATTGCATGAACCAGAGTACCCAGCGTAAACCTGTGCATCACGGGGAGGACAAGGAGGGTATCAAAGGTGGAAATTTAAGATCTAGAGAATAAAAATCCTGACCAAGATTTAATTTCAAAAATCAACTGAGGGCCGATTTATACTTCACTGGTTAGTTGGGGAAAAAGTTTACTTTCTGAAATTTCCACCTCTGGAGGGTATACACACAGAGCAGAGGCGGGGCTTAAGTCCCCAGCTCCAGAGCGCCACCCACTGAGCAGAATGTATTTATCTTATTAGATATAATAATATCACCAATTAAATCCTTTAATACACAGATGCTCCACTACTTACGAATGAGATACGTTCCGAATGGCTGTTTGCAACTTGAAATGTTCATAAGTCGTTATTCAATGACTTGTTTGAAAGTTCATAAGTTGAAAGTTCGTAAGTAGAGGAGGTCTATATTCATT
>JABFDZ020000105.1:1348102-1364243 GCA_019775955.2 Pollimyrus isidori
TCACATAGTCCTGGCCTTGTCTAGCCACCACAGCGTACCCTGCCTGCAGGCCTCCTGTGTCTGTGCGAAAGCAGCACTCGTCAGTGAACCAGTCCTCTGTCCCTTCAATCTTTTCTGCTTCCAGGTCTGGTCTGATTTTCTCCACCTTCCGTATTTCGTACTCACACTCGTATGGGTCTCTCCCGCTCATGTGGTCTGACATGTTGATTCCATTATGAGAAAAATTCAGGTTGGGTGCTTCTAGGATTTTGCTCAGTCTCTGCTGTCTGAGTGAGGTCATGGTGAATTTACATACGCCACTACACTGTGTGACGTGAGGATGTGTAGCGCATGTCCCATCACTATCTGTGCTGTTTTCTGGATGATTTTCACCACCCCTGCCATGTATCTTGTACATGTGGGGTGTCTTTTTTCTGTGGTGTCTAACTTTACATTGATGTACATCAGCACTCCTTTTTTTCTGAAACAGGATGGCATTCACAACGTCTCCTGCTTCAGAAACATCCAAATGAAATGGGAGAGAGTAGTCTGGGAGGGCCAGGTCTGCGGCCTGTGCTAACCTCTGCTTTAAAGTGATGAATGCCTCCTCTGCCTCCTGATCCCAATTAAGGGAGGCACCTGGGTTCCGCAGACCGTGTTCGCGAACTAAAGCCCTCAGGGGCTGTGTGAGCCCTGTGTAATCGGGAATGTAGGTACGACTGTAGCCTGTGAGGCCCAGAAAAGACAACATCTGCCTCACCGTGGTCCTTCTTTTCATGGCCATGATCTCTAGCGACTCGCTCATGTCGTAAGAGGACAGTGTCCTGAGTTGTGACTTGGATGCGATAGGTGGTGCAGGAGGGCGAGAAGGAGACCTGCGGAATCTGGGTCTGCACCCAGTCCTGGGCTTCCTTGGCACATTTCACCATTGGGCCTAAATCTCTAGCCTGGTGTTTAGGGTGAAGTGCCAGAGAAATGTGTGGGACAGCCTCCTGTCCCATCATATACCAGGGCAACTGTTCTGGGTAAAGCAGGGTGTCTGAATCCACCCCCTCGGGACCCACATACAGATGTTCGGAAGCAACTTGCCACTCTCGGCCTTCCAGTTGCTCAGCAAATAACTCCGCGTACCACTCAGTACTACCCCTATCATAGAGAAGGGTCACATGAGGAGGGTCAGGCGGGGGCACAAAGGGCTCCAGGAGTGAGATCCAAGGCCACCACATGGAGTAGGCCACCAGGATGCCAGCCGGGCCGGGCTCCAGGACACCCCAGTAGATGTCTGCGGAGTCTTGACTCTGAACAGGGTGCACCAACCATTGACCCACGTCCCCCCCCCCGAGCGTGGCACTGCGAATGAGTGCGTTCAGGCAGGGTGACCACCAGTCCATCGGCACTGCACAGAATGGAAGACCCCAGCTTCACCAACATGTCGTGTCTGAGAAGGTTCACAGAAACTGAACAGGAAACCACAAACTGATGTAAAAGAGTCTGGCTTCCCACCAGAACTTTCACCGGAACAGTCACTGGCAGTCGTTGTTCCTCCCCGAAAAGCCCACAATGGTCACTGTTGAGGTGGACAGATGTCGCTGCTCAAAGGCCACGTTCAGAGTGGAATACGTAACCCCAGTGTCCAGTAAAAACGGCAGTACCTTGTCCATGACCATGAGGGACAGCATGGGGTCTGCCTCCCTTGTGCCCCGGGCCTCCCGAGGGGGGCCGTCACTGCTGGGACGCATCCCATCACCGCTCCGTTAGGCAAATGGCCAGATATTGTCCTGAAGGGGGAGCTGCCTGGGGGTGGGGTGCTGCTACTGGGGTCTGAGGAGTGGCTCCTTGGCCGGGCACAGCTGCTGGGAGTGGCGCCAGGCAGTCTTTTTCCGAGTGTCCGGGCATCCCGCACCTAACACAGAAAGTCCGTGACCCAGCCCCTTGCAGCACGCCTCTTCCTCTGCCCCTGCCACCCCAGCCTGGGCCGCCCCGGCCCCTTCCCCATGTCTGGCCCCACCCTCCCTGTTGGTAGGTGGGGGGCCCGTCCCATGGGGCCTGCTGGTATGCAGGTGGTCCCTGAGGGGGTGTCGCTGTCACCATCTGCTTTCCCTGCACTTTCTTTTTGTTCTCAGTAGCCCTCCGTCTCATCTCACCCGCCTGCAGCTTTACCAGCTGTGCCCGCAGGTCCTTAAGATCACACTCTGCCTTAGTCTCTTCCTCCTTTGCCCTCTGCAAATGATGGCGGTCCCACACATGTGGGTCTGCCCCGGGGAGATCAGGGTTGCTCATTATGGCCGCCCTAACTCCCTCGGGGACCCCGTCCATCACAGCGCGCCTATATCACTCCCGCTGAAACCCAGGCTGGCCAGATAGTGTCCAAAGTGTAATTTGTAGTCCCATGTAAATTTTGGGACAGAAGCCTCACTCGGGGCGGGGTACATCTCTTGCATGGCGTGACCCAAGTCCAGTACCACTGGTGCCAAAGGGACACCCTCTGGAAAGTTACTGGTCCCTGCTCGACATGGATAGTCATACACCACGCAGCCACTGCCCTAAATTCTCTGACTGCCAGTTTCAGACCCTGCGTGAGCTGATCTAGCTTAGCCATCCACATGGCCCGTCCCTCTGCCAGGGGAGGCATTTTGTCAGCTAGGGACTGGGCATCATCTATGGAAAAGGGTCTATATTTATCTCCACTGCGTCCCCATAATAAGGGGGGCTGCTTTGTTTTGGAGCGTAACCCCCTTTCCTGCTTTACCTCCGGGGCTGGCCCTAAATACTCTTCGCCTATTCCTTCTAGCTGGAGAGGCTCCTCCGTGTCTGCCTCCTCTTCCAGGAACCCCACAAGCTGTCCCAACACTTCTACTGCCTTTTTTCCCCAGGTAGTGATGCCTGGCCTCGTCTTCAGTATAGTAGATAGGCTCCTCTCATGGGACCCACATCCCCAACCCCGTCCCCTACCCCGGAGGGCTTCACCCTTTTCCATGATTTGTCTGCTGGAAAAGGGTGGATTGTGTATCATCTGCTCCATGGCCGCACACTCGGCTTGTTCCTGTCCTGCCTGACTGGAGGTATCTGATGCAGCCTCTGAGGCGTTGTCCGACTCCTCCCCCTCTAGTTCCTCATCCTGCTCGTGACCGGGGGGGTCTAAATCCCTCCTTGTCTGAATCTGGAGAGTTCCCCCTGTCACATTAATCACTGGGCACATATGTACAGGAGGTGCTGTGGGATCTGGCCTCTGGCCACTATAGTTGGGGGGAGAATCAGCACAGGCCAATTGTGCTGCCTCAGGCTTCCACACCGCCTTGCTGGGGGGCGCCCATCCCCCGTCATCTAGCTCTCTGTCAAATTCGTGATCCATGTTTAGTTTGTCCTGACGTTTTCAGCTCTTTAGGTAGGAGTTCTTATGCCTCCGGGTGTGGATTTACCCACCCACACTTAGTGCACCTTTTATTGTAGTGGAATGGCCTACTATTAAACACCGCCAATACATAAACAATGACAACAGAATTACAACACTGAGTTCTTTAGCCGTATCTTCCCCGGGAGACACCGCTTGCCCCAGTTCCCAAGAATTGCCAAGTTGGAAGGTGTTCTGTAAGCACAACTGAAACAGCCCAGGTGGGTGTCAGCTTATCAGTCACACATCTAAGTCCTGACCCGACCAAGGCCGGAAAAATAAGCTACAGGTGCCACCCACCTAATTGAGAGTCCAAGCCAGGTTCAGTTCTCAGAACTCCTCCTGGTCGAGGTCCTACCCAATAGTTGTAATGACCGCCTGAGTTACCTGTCGGCAGTGGCCTTAATGGATCAGTGGGTGCGTCCGGGCTGACACACTTTTGGGTATTCAATTGCTGAGAAACCCCTTCAATTCTGACAAACTGTGAGACCGCACGCAGTGGCAGCGGAGTTATGGGAGAGCCTCACGGGAAGAAACAGGCATCGAGCACCCTGATCCGGGCGAGAACACAGCAGCCACTCTCACTTAAGTATAAAACAAAAATGCTGCAGCTAAAACTGTATATCTCCTATTCCTTTATCTCTGTATTCCTTTTTACCTCTTTTATTTCTTTTACCTGTTTTTAAAGACTTTATACCTCGGGATTTTCCTCTAACCTGTTTTAGAGAGGGGGACCTTTTCCCTCTTTCCAAACTAGCTATGCGGGGGTCCTGAATTATCCCAGCTTACCTACCGCTTCTCAGCAAATAGTGGGGTTGCCACACCAAGGACGGTGCAGAGGACCCGGCCTCTCTGCGCTTCTTAACCTTATTTTTTCCTTTTTATCTGTTTTGTTTTAAATTTTATTCTATAAACACGTACGCACCGAAGACGTGCAAAACCTCCTGCGTTTTTTCAGACGGGTCACTGGGCACCTCGAACTGCTTAATTTTGAAATAACCAATATGCAGATTTCAATGTAACAGGCTCTGCTTACCTCTTCTAATCAGCACCGTGCAGTTCTCTGTGTTCCAGGAGACCTCGTCAACCTGAGCCGAATCCGCCGAACCTCCTGCTCATCCTGGACGAGCCCCCATTTGTTGGAGTCTGGGCCGTTGATGAGAAGAGATTCACACTTAGAGTCGCTGGAGGTGTTGCAGGTCACAAGGTGTTTATTTACTGCCAGCTGATCAGGGAGCAACTATCAGACATACACAATCTGGGCATGTACATTAAGATGCTCAAAGTATACGTATACAGCCTTCCTTCTTATAGCACATTTGAGCTATAAGAAGGAATAGCTATATCCAACTTTGTTCTAGTTTGTGTTAGTATGGGTACTTCCTCCCCCTCCGTGGTAGCAGAGGTTGCTTTCAGTGTTATGACTGTTCTTCCCCATTTTGTTAGTTGTCTGCAGGACAGTCAGCATCTGTGTGCCTGTCTTCCTTCTCCGCCTTGGCTAGGTCGCCCTGACCTATCAGAGTGCTGGCCAATTTCTATTTTTGGTTTCAGTCTTATGTTAGTTGTCTGTGGCCTTGGAGGCCTTAGGAGCCTTAACGGCCTGTCTATGTATTCCACTATGTGTTAGTTGTATTCTCCTAAGTGCAGGTGTTAGTGATATCCTGTATAAGATCTGTTCCCACATTCATATAAGATGTCTAGATGCAGGCGGATGGGCCATAACATTGAAATATTAAAGGAAATACCAGATCAGAGATGTCAAACTATGGCACTTTTCAAGAATGCTTAAAGAAAAAGATTTGTTTTGGATGTGCTTTATGTTAAGCTTAACTGCATTAACTAAAACTGTGGAAAACTGATTATATATTCAATGTTTATCGGATCATATTATTTTCTGGCATTTTCCATAAATATAAAATACTCATTCTTTATAAATATGTAACTACCAATGATTTGTATTATATTATTCTCTAATTACTGCATATGTTGAAGTACAATCTGCGTAAATTAAATGGTAACCATACCGTTGCTACTGACGCTTTGTAGGCCACGTGGTCAAAAAAGCGCGCATGCGCCCTCACTTATAAACAGTCGTACGATTACATGCGTATAAAGTGGCTGGAATTATGATTAGGTAAAATACTGTCGCTTAACTAAACAACACCTACAGACATATCTGTTACTATTAGGATGAAACTAACTCGAAAGTTGGTGCTTGCGAGGGCTAAATCCTCGGACCTCGACAGTGTTAAAAAGCTGAACTGCTGGTACGTATTCACTGAGGTAACATGTCGGCTAGTAAGCTAGCTAATGCGACCGTCTGCCGATTTTTCATTAGCCTTTAAATAACCGATTGACTCGTGTTTAACGTTGGGGACAAGGCTGAATGGTGTGACTGTAATGAAAGGAATACGGCTTGAAATAGCTGTAATTTGGAGCCGAGCCGTGTAGTTCCCCGGTAAATAATGAATAATGAACAGGGATCGTCTAGCAGCTTTAAGCCCATCCCGTATTCTAAAGCACTGCGTATGTTTGCCTGTAACCGAATATTTTTGTGGTTATAATTATTGATATGTGTGCGAATTACCTTTCAATAATTTTGGTTCTCGCAGTCTTACTCTTTGAATTATTAGTTAGTACGTCGTACTGTAACTTTCTGTTGTGTTTCTTGCAGGGGCTGTAATCTGACAGATGTAAGTTTTGTGTTTATTATATTGTTTCCATAGTTTTTTCATGTTAATGAACATGTATTCCAATCAGCAACGATCACATGTTTAACAGGGTTTTTCCCGTGAGTTGCTCCCGTTATGCATCCAGAATGAAGGTGTATTGGCTGAGAGATGTTTCTATCTCATTTGATTTACTTCATATGTGTTTTATCTGTTCTTTTTTGTGTGTGTATCAATGGACCTGAATCTGTTAATAAAAGTAATTGAATTTAATTTTTATATGTTGATTTTTTTTTCCAAGATCTCCATATTCAAGGAAATGCCTAATATTGAAGTGCTGACTCTCAGGTAAGGCTTTTATTTGCAGTCACCAAACATTTATATGCATGAAATTGGACATATTTGTTTTTCATTGTTAATGAGAAAACAAGCCATTTCATTGATGGGGACAGTTTGCTTCTGATTGTAAAGTGAAAAACGGTACCGCCCCCAAGCATTGCTCCCCGGGCCCTGAATTAGCTGCCCCCTGCTATGCCATGACGTCACATGTGGGTTAAGTGCAGAGGACACATTTCGTCATTGTGTGCTGTGGTGTGTCAACAGTGATCACTGATCACTGACTTCTAAAACTCTTAAAAAAAAAAAAACATAATGCTTTGTGAATAGTTTTAAGGTCACTCAGTCATTCGTTCACCTAAACATGCTGTGCGGACAGAATTTTACAAATTTCTTGACTATTGCATATCTGCGCCGCATCCAGTGCCAATAGGATCAGCTCCCTGGAGCCAATCAGCCGTTGTCTGAGCCTGGGCGAGCTCTACCTACGACGGAACAGCATTCAGAGTCTGGCGGAGTTGGCCTACCTGCGGCACCTGGCCCGGCTGCGCGTGCTATGGCTGGCGGAAAACCCCTGTTGTGGTTCTGATCCTACCAAGTACCGGCTCACAGTGCTGCGCAACCTGCCCAGTCTGCACAAGCTGGACAACCAAGGTGACCGGACCGGAGTGCTGGGCGGTGTTTTGTTATTGTCAGGTCATGGCACCTGATTCTTCACAGTAGTGTCTATCTAATTAAAATCGCTACAGTTTCTGCTGTGATTTCCATTGGTAATATTACATTGTTAATACTATTGTGTAATTTTATTGTAGGTATAATAAGCTAGAGTGCCTCTGTTGTTCCCAGTGTTCAAAGTGGGTCCCACAGTTTTTTGTATTTCCCAGTGGTGACGGAGGAGGAGCTGGCTCAGGCCCTCGAAGAAGGGGAGGAGATCAGCACCCCCCCAGCGCCTGCACCCTGCTCCGCCAATGGGGGGTTAGAGGCTGATAGCGAGAGTGACCCCCTCAACTACAGCATGGAAGAGACCAAGTGAGTACCCCCTCCATCCCTCTTTGGCTGTTGGGGCAGCTTGGCACTTGTACTGCACCTTTGCTCTACATCTGCGTTTCCGAATCCAGTCCTTGGGGGCCCACAGACAGTCCACGTTTTTGCTCCTTCTGAGCCCTCTGCCAGATAGTTCACATTTTTGCTCCCTCCCAGGGATTTGGGAAGGGGAAAGACTCTTTCAGTTAATTTTGGGATTATTTCCACCCCTTGAGCTCTGAACAGATGGTGGCTCGTTGATATCAGTTTGCTCTAATTGCTTTCCTGTAACAGTGAATGGTAATCAGTTTTACATCTCTGTGATGAAATTTAATTTTTCTTGTTGCAGTAAAATCCGTGAGCAGCTGGGAATGAAACCAATACCCAGGGATAAATTTCCATCCTTCTCTTCCCCACGGGACACGGGAAAACGGGTTAGCGGCATCCACTAACTTTGTACTAAGAAGTAATTAGTGTGCATTCTTGCATTTCCTGCACACTGAGTGTATATGCATACTCAGACGTATGTAGTAATCAAACACATGCTATGCAGTTTATCACCCACAGATCTTGTCCATGTAATAACTCCTCTGTCCGCTTCCTCCTGCGCCTGGCTCCTGTTTCGCCTCGCCGCCCGCCCCGCCGCATTCCCCATGCAGCCGCACGTGTTGGACGCAGTCTTGCTGCTGCTGAAGGAGCTGGATCCTGAAGAGCTGCAGGTTGTCCGCAAGGCCACGGACAACAGGCTGCGCTCACTGCAAAGGCGCGACTGCCAGGCCGCGATGGCCGACGTTATCCAACAGTGAGGTGCACATGGAGAGTATGACCAGTAGGGGGAGATAGTGAGAAGGTGTAAGCTACTGATGGCAAAAATGAGACTGCAAAACCCACTGTGAGGGAATAATAATTTGCATTAACTGCTGGTTAATTGATTGTTTCCAGTTGAGTAAAACCAGTCAGTAACAGGCAGGGAATAGTAACGCTCTCCACTATGGGCCTCAGCTCTCTGTCACATTGTGCTGGACAGGAACCTGGAGAGGAAATGAATACTGTTTGCCTTCCCCAAGCTCGTCTAAGTACCTTGAAAGCACCTCCAGAGTGTGACAGCATTGCTTTGTGAAGAAGCAATTATAGACTGGCTGGGCTGAACGCTACCCTGTGCAGGAAGCGGGCATTCCAGACGAGTGACGTCATCACTTCATTGCTCCTGCCATCATTGTACTGATTTACCATGCAGCTTCCATGTCGGTAACGACCAACGGCTACTGGAGACCAACGATCAACGTGTTGCTTCTGTTCATTAACTGTACTGTGTCAGCCGCTTTACGGCTTTGGTAATTCTGCCAGTGCATACGGTCCGTAGTTTGCCTGAGGTGTTGCTCAGTAGCGAATTTGTTAGTAATTATGGAAAATTACATGCTTGTTTAAAATGTTTATAGTCACATATTTATTTTCTATGAATAGAAGTAAATGTACTTTGTGTTTTTTTTTTAGCACATGGGCACAGGGCTTCTATACCCTTATATATATACTATATACCTTTTTAGGTATATGTATACCGCTGAGGTAGTGCTACCTCTGGCCAGCAATACTGCAAATGTTCACATTAGTTAGGATTCCCCATCTCTCCCCCCGCCATGCTGTGAGTCGTCTCCCTAGAGTTACATGTAAGGCTTCGTAGTTTATTACCCATCTTCCATGTCTCATCAAACTAGTGTGTAAATGATATTGTGGCATAAGGCTGACCAGTAGATGGCAGCACAGCCCCTTTTAAAAATTATGTTATGGCCACACAACCATAATACTGGAAACCGTGTTACCATGTGAACTTTTGTTGTTTCATTTTAGCATTAGGAAGAAGGAGCAACGGTGTAGCAGATGGGTCAGGCTTTGGGACGATGCTAATAAAGTAATAATCTACCCTCAGCACGAAAGCCTGTGCTTTCAGAAGTAGGGTCACTTATAGATGGGGGTTCATATAGAAAACTAATACAGATCAGCTTGGTTTGAGTGCACAACTAATCAACTTAGCATGTGTGCTTGCAAACTACTTCAAATCATTATACTAAAGCTGAGTGCTGTAGTCATTTTCTAACTCTGTTGTTATGAGGTGTATGTATATACTTAACAAAAATATATCTCCTTCCGTTGAAAAGTTCTCAGCAAAGTAGAAACTAAATTGTGACAATTTCGAAGCGCCAATGAATTTATGCAGGAAAACCATTATAAGATTCAGTTTTAGAATAAAGACTAAAACAGAATCCATAAACACAAATATTTATTCAACATTTTACAGATACATATCTCTCTTGCAGATAGATTTTTATTCTCATATTGTACATTTTTTTCATATATTTACAAGGATTAAAATTTTATTCCATTTACAACACCAATGATACAATGTTTCACATTTTTAAGTTCACTAGAATCTTTAAGATTGTATGCATTAACTCTATTCATTTTATATGCCAATGGCTTCAAACCATTATGGAGTAACAGCTACAAAGGAAATGGCTTTTACATGCATGAGCTCAGTTTGACCCTCCGGGGTCACCATAGTTTTGAGTCTTTCACGACGGACGTCACCACAGGCACGAGGAAAGCGACGCACCTCTCGCAAGAGGGATATGGCGCACAATGAGGGAGAGGGCAACCGCGCGCGGCCGTGGGAAGATGGATGGAAGTGACACTGTCCCTCTTTCCGCTACAGCAGTGCCCGCTTTTGTCTTCTTGAGGCTCCAGCAGTCCACGTAACACCAAGCATCTCCTGTATAGTAGCTGCATGCCGGCCAATGTCAGCTCAGAGACCCAAAATGGTTAAAAAGTCACCAAAGGAAAAGTCAGCAAATAATTTTAAATGTTGCATAGAATTAATAGGTTTTGTTTTCTGAATAAACCTTAACTGGGATTTTTTTTTACCGTGACAAAGCCCAGATACGTTTCCCAACTCCCTCCTGAGGTTGTGCAGCAAAAAAAAAAAAAAAAAAGCCTTTTTGGTTGAAAGAAAGAAAAAAAATTCTAACCCTGGCACACGTTTCTGGTCTGTCAGCGGTGGTCATTGATTAGACCTTGAGTTTTAAAGACATGGAAACGGAACCCTGAATTAATCATTTAACTGCCGTATCAGAGAAAGTGCATTCTGGGAGGGCTTCGTTCTGACACTACCAACAAACAGGGTGACGGGAAGGGGAAGCCCCCATGATGGATCTGTTAAACAACAAGATGATCCCACTAGGAGGCCAGACAGGTGTGATGTTTCGAACAGGATGAAGTAGCTACTCGGCAGTGTTTCCCAATCCGGTCCTCGGGGACACGCAAACAGTCCACATTTTTGCTCCCTCCCAGCTCCCTGTAGCAAAAACATGTCTGGCAGGAAGCTGGGAGGGAGCAAAATCGTGGACTGGCTGTGAGTCCACACGGAGCGGATTGGGAAACACTGGTCGGTCTATGTAGCCACACGCAGGAGAAGGGAGGGTCTGACAGCAGCCACACTTAAGCCTCAGCAGTGTGCGAGAGAGAATCATGTTTACCCCCTACGTCCCTGTCAAAGTCCATTTAGGGATACAACCCATATTAAATATGGGCACCAAAAAGTCCACAAACAATAATTATAAGAGGAACTATGATTACTGTGAGGTTTTGTGTTATTCAGCAATATGTCAATGAGAATGTCCAGCAATATTCAAATCTGAAGACATGTCTTCTGACTGTCTGCAGTCACATCCGCTCCTTTCTCCCACACACGTCACTAAATCAGCAATAAATGAAACACAGACCTAACGAGACTACGGGTGTGGAATCGTAACACACATGATCAGGAAAATGGGATTATGGGAAATGTGGGTGCTAAGCTTTCTTGCAGACAGACAAGCATGACACAGAAATACAGAACAGTAGTATGTCATTAAGCACCACTTAGACGTTAGTGTACATACACAGCCAGACAAAAACATATCAAACACATTGCTGTATATCTTAAGAAGGTAAAGATTCAAGTTTCTCTCAAGAGGATACCATATCGGCACATCAGTCAGCAAAGGCCAACCTACCAGGACAGTATTCACAGGCTGAAGTTCTTGTCCTATATTGGAGGGTTCACCCTGACTAGTGTGGTACTTTGAAGCACGTTAAGCTTCAAAGCTAACCAAGATGGAAGTAAGGAAGTGCCCCTTTTCTAGGTGTCTACTCAGGTCTGTGGGAAAAATCAAATGGGGAAAATAGGCAAAAGCGGGATCAAAGATTATCTCACTGTTGCAGGACTAACGTTGCCCTGACAGAACGGCAAGGCCAAAAGGCAGATAACGCGACCAGCCTGAGCTCCCCATTCTACACTATCTGCCTCTTGGCTAGGCCTCTTACAGGTTTAGTAAAAGCATTTCCCCTTAAACAGAAATGCCACCACACTTGTGTCAAGACTGCCCTTCCTTGGCATTTAGCAAAGTGTACAACAGCATCAGACGACGATAAGCAACCACAGGGGGCCTGAACGTGCCTCAGAAGTTGTGGTTCTACTGGCCTGCAGCTTGGTGTCCAGCAAGGGGAAGGGAAAAAAAATAAAATATATATATATATATATATATATATATATAAAAAACAGCAACTCAGCTCACACTAATAGCTTAATGCTAATCACCGGGATTAAACTGTCAGAGGCCTTACAGCGTTTTCTATTGCGACACGCTATTAAAGCGCCAACGTCACAAGAATAAAACCACAAGATAGAAGGTGGACAAACATTCAGGCTATACGGCACGTGGTGGGGGGGGGGGCATTGTGGGTGCCAGGTGTTCAGTGAGAACACCAAAACTAGCCAGGCAGAAAAAGTTCCTCCAGCTGTCGACTCCAGTATAATCTCCTTTGCCTCGAAAACACCGTAAGGCTTCAAACAAACACCAAAATTCTCTCTCTCTCTCTCACATACACACATTTGGCTACTAACAGTCTCTTGGGTGCAATTCATAGAAGATTCCTTGGGTGTGCCTGTCTCTCCCTCAGTCACCGGCATCTCGGCGAAATCCGGGGCTTGTGGTTTTGGTTTTGTTCCATAATTCCTGATTTTTCCCCACCAGATTTCTCCGCAGCTGCACCACTGGCAAACACACGAGGATCCTGCAAGATCCGTCTCCTCCTCACAGATCCACTTCAGGTGAAAAACACTGTGCAGCCCCAGAATTTTCCGGCAGGTAAAACTCCAGCCTCAGTCCTCAATTTGTGTCGTTCTCTTTGAATTACAGTCAGCAGATTTCTGTTTAGTAAAATAAAATCTCATATACATTAGAAGACTATGCATGAATCATATAAATTACGAAAAATAAATCAAGTTTGCACTGAGAAACAAAAAACCAGTGTGTCTCCCTTGGTCCGAGTTTTCTATTACAGCAACAGATTCAAGACTAGGAACATTCGTAGCATTGTCTTTGGGATGCAAGTCTTGAACAGGACAATAAAAGGGTACCATATAAATTACACTGAATCAAAAATAAAATTCAGATTGTAGATTGCACATCACCCTAGGGGAAACAGGGAAGGCATGAAAACTACAGTGATCTCCTCTTTTCCAAATGTACGACAGTAAGCTTATTGCTGACTGAATACAAAATATAGATCGCAAGTCTTGAGAAAAATCAAATCAAAAACATCAATTCCACTAATTTTTATGTTTTCCTGTGATTAACAGCAACCGCAGCTCACTTGACTCATTGAATGAAGTTGTCAGATTCTGTTCTGTTACCTGTTCCTGGTTTCCACCACACCCTGCCCCAATACTCCCCCCTCCCAAAAAGGCCCACAAAATAAATTAAAGTAAAAAATGCTCCATTTGGTCAGAAGGACAGGATGCTGGGTAGTGATGGTTTCCTGGCCATAGGGGGGTCTCTGCACCAGGTGACTCACTTCCTTTACAGGGCATGTGCCCCATCCTCCACAGCCCCAAGACATAGAGGAAAGACTTCTGTAGGTCACAGACCATCCCTGGGCTTCGCCACTGGACACATATCCTCCCCCCACAAGAGGGAGCTGTCAGTTCCTGAGTTTCCGCAGGTGGAGTGGATCTGATCTTGGGCACCACAGGGCAAGGAAGAGCAGAGGAACAGGAGGAGCAAAAGGAGGAGTAGGAGCAGGAGGAGAAGGAGGAAAGGGAGGACCGGAGCATAGCCCCTCCCTCGGGCCCCTCCCCCTGGCCCCAGCTCCGCCCCCTCACTGCTAAACCTGCGAAATAATCTGCATGTTGAAGCTGGGTGAGCGAGACTGCTTGGTGAGCGGAGCCCCCGGGGACAGAAGGTCCTGGGCCTCCCCAGGTCTGGCGAGGTGCTCCTCCTGCAGACTGCTGGTGGAAAAATGATGGGTGCCACCAACCGAGAGCGCCGCCTGGGTACCGCCCAGCAGGCCCGCCTCCAGCCCCGCCCCCGCAGCACCACGCCGTCCCCCGTTCAAGCTCACGTCCGTGCAGTCGAAGGAACGGCTGGAGGAAGCGCTGGCGGTCCGCACCAGTGCCTGCGAGGCGGGATAGCTGAGGTGCTTCCGCACTGGGCTCAGCTCGACGGCATCTAGCGTGATGGCGGGTGGGGGCGACGCTCGACGCTGGTGCCTCCGCAGCGTCACCTGCGAGTCAGCGGAGGAGTCCCTGTGCCTCTGAGACGGCTCCTTATCCCGCTCTCGGGACAGCCACCCCGTCACGCCCTTCTTCAGGCTGCTGCTGCGGCCGCCGCCCTCGCCGCTCAGCTTGGTCCCACTGGGCTGGCTGCTGTTGGACGCGCCGGAGGAGAAGCCCTCGTCCGGGTCGTTCAGGGTGAAGGACTCCTCACCGCCGCTGACTCCGTCCGCGTCTGCTGAAGTAGGAGAAACGAGGAGCGAGAAGACAATGAGGGAGGGGGGGAGTGTGAGGGCTGGAGACGGCGGGGGAGGCGATGAGGTCTGTGTGGGTCGTTAAGGCGCGTCGGGAAAGACCGCCTAGACCCGGAAGAAGCTTCTGGAATAATCTCCATGGTGATCTTCAACAACTAAAGCTACGTCCTACACAGGGGATTTGGGGAGTCTTTCCAGAGGTTGTTTTTGAGTTTGTCAGCTCTCACGCTGGTACGCGCCGCTCTGCCTGGTGTGAAGCATGGATATTTGAGCCTCCTGTCACCAACACACCCCCTGCTCAGACAAGGTCAGGCAGATCTTTTTTATCTTCAGCACCCCAAGACCGGCTGACTCACGGGGTCACAGACTTCGCTGTGCCAGCTCTCCTGGCAGAGCTGAAAACTCACTCCTTAATGAGGTTATCCAGTGAGAAATATCAACTTTAAGCAGAGGGCCTGCCTCTCTCTAGCAGGGGACAAATTACCAAGGAAGAAACAGACGATGGTAAGGTGAGAGAAGGCAGAAGCCTGTATGGCAGCCATGTTTCTTTAGGGGAGGTGAACACACCCATAATTATCGTCCTTCCTGGCTCCCTCCTCGGACACCCGCTCATTTGATTTGGGGACAGATATCAGAACCACACATGAAAAATGTGGAGGGCATTGCAACTGGTGAGTTTGTCGCTGCGTCTCTCGAAAACATTGACCCTGTACCCCCCACCGCAAGGTCAAGCTCGGATACTTTCTGGGTTCCTGTGACCGGCGCAATCGAGTCCACTCCTCCTGATTTTCCTACATCAGGCTTAAATTAGGTGTACAAAGCTCAAATGTCAAAAAACTATACTCTACAGGCAAAACACTTTCGATTTATTATTAAATAGATATTATAAAAATTTATAGAAAGAGGAAATGAAAAATGAGTAATAGTAAGTAAGTAAGTAAGTAAGTAAGTAAGTAATCTTTATTTGAATAGCACCTTTCACAGACAGGAGCCACAAAGTGCTTCACAAGATATTAAAAATAGATAAAATAATCCCCTTATTCACTTTTAAAAAAAAAATGGATACGTGTTTAAGGAACATGATATAATCCCTGAGAGTTGAGAAAACAAATGTTACATAAATTGGGCACATCAAACACACACATACCCACACACAGACAGGAAATACATTAAACACAGACAGCCAGACAAGTGTTTAAAGAAGTACGCTCCTCAAATCTCAGTCCGAAAGCGGCAAATGGGATAAAAGAAGCAGAAATGGACTCTTGCAGAGGAAATGGTCAGTTTGATGCCATCAACAGAACCTAAAGGGAAAAATTTGCTCGCTCATGCAGCACTGAGAGGGAGAATCCAGGCCACCAGACTATGGGTCTTCCCTGAGGCGGACCGGCAGACAGGCTGGGGACAGATGCTGAGGGAAACGGCAACAGCAGATGGGCAAGGAATGAGAGAAGGACGGCAGGGTCAGGGGAAGACAGCCCAACAGCCAGGGGGCGCAGTGCATGAGATGGAGGGCTTTTCGTGACAGAACCCAGCCAGTGGGAGCTTATCCTACTGAAACAGCCGACAGACATTGATATTGTCTAACAACCGGCCAGACCGCATCAGCGGTTCGAGGACTGCTCTTTAAACCCTCCCCTCGCCTGGGTGTGATGTGTCGATCGAATGTCACTTCTGTGCTGGTCAAATGATCAAATGTCGTAGGTACTAAGCCAGAAACCCCAAAGTCATGAGACATCAACAACCTTACACACAATACCTGCAGTACCAGGCAAAATGCCAACCCCCCCCCCCCCCCCCCCCCCCCACCCCCCCCCCCGGGGAAAACGGGAAGAGGGGGGGGCGACCCCCGGGGGGGGGAAACCCGCCCCCCAAAAAAACAACCCCCCCAGGCCAAAAC
>JABFDZ020000105.1:1364343-1380711 GCA_019775955.2 Pollimyrus isidori
TTCTACGCCATAAACCCCAAATTCAAGTGAAATCATCAACCCTACACCAATTCTCTCCATTCACACGCAAAATTCCAACCCCCCCCCCCCCCCCCCACAAAGCCGACAGGCATGTCTCAATGTGAACATGGGGGGGCGAACACAGGGTGCGAGAATACCTGCCACATCTCATTACACTCCACCTGGCTCAAACACCTTACTCTCTCCAGAAGCAGTGCCCACTGCCCAGTCCAGGGATGGCAAGACGCCCACCTGCCCTCTGAGACCCCTGAAAGGCCCAGGTGACCCCGTTAAGTCCCCCAAGAGTGACCATTACATTACTGAGGCACCCGATCGCTCGTTCTAATCTAAACGGCAGACAAACTGCACTTTTCACTGGTGAAACCGGACCTCATGTAGTCAAAGCAAGGAGGTGAAGATGAGAACCCGAAGCAGGCTAACCCGTTTCTGAGACTCTGTGTGTGTGTGTGGTCTGTGTGTGGGGGGGGCGCTCTTCTCAGGACAACAGGCACCTATTCTGACACTGAATGCAGAATGGAAAAGAGCCGGAGAATGTGGATGATGGTACAACCAGAGTGGACGGCACCCTCCAGTCTCCTTCCTCTTGGTCTGACTGGTTTGAGTGGGGTTCATGCTCGTCATGGTTGTGTGTGGAATTTGTGGGTGGTCTCTGGACAGTTAATGAGGGGTGGCGTTTTGGACACTCATGGCAGCCTCAGCAGCATATGCTAGGTTGTGGTTTCCCCTTCCTATCAGTGGTGGTACCACCTTGTATGCAGACAGTGGGTGGTGTTTCTTCACAGACTAACGCCGTGACTATCTGTGTTCACTTTCCAGCACTTTAGTCGTTATGCAATTGCACACTCCCAGCTTTTGCTAAACACCCAGCTGCATATTAATCGCTTTGTGGTCAAATTCACTTGCCGTTTCCCAATGTTCACCCAGATCGGCTTTTCCTGTTTTGCATGACACTGAACTCATGGCCATCACAATGCGCGTCACATCTACGACCAACAAGAACAGCACCACACCACTGCTGATGACTGCCCTGTCTGTAGAGGCGCTACCATAACTGCCTGCCATTGCACTGCGGACCACTGATGTGTTCATTTCACTCCGGCGAAACAAACTGGCAGGTAACATAGTCCCAGTGATGCTCAGAGAGCCGAAACTGGGATTGCGTTCAAGGTGCTATACATCAACTTTCAACATCAACCACTGGAGTCTATCTAATCAATCATGGAGCTAGGTACTGTGACAGCTCAGAAGAAGAAATAAATACAGAGAAAAGCTAATCGTGCAAGATTTCAGTGACAATAAAAGTCTACCGTGCTGTGATTGGCTGGGTCTGCACCACTGGGTTTCCAATCACAAGGACCAAGTGTCTGGAGCATGCTCAGTGAGGCATAGGGGTGGAGCTCCCAAAGAATGAAGGCACATGCGCTTGGGAGAAACTGTGGACTCATGCAAGCATTCCTCTCTGCCCCCACACCACACACACAAATACGCTACTTACCCTTCGGCTAAGAGGACATTGGGACCTGGGGTAGCAGTAGGTGTTTAAAAGTGAGGTAAAGGGCAGGAGGGGGCTGCATTTTGTGAGTTTTTGCATGGGGAATCTGGAGGAGTTAGTGACGCTCTGGGAGGGTAACGGTAGCGGGGGGGGGGGGGTCTGGGGGGACAGGAGCCAATCCTAACAATAGTCCCCCACCAATCACAGCTTCCCCCCTTCCTGCCTACCCTCAGGCGTGAGCGGGGGCACGCCGTGACTCCCCCTCTCTCCTTGCTCCGGATTGGCTGACGGCTCCCAAGGGATGTCGAAGCTGGGGGTGACGGAGATGCTGAACTCCATCTCGTTTGAGAGGTCAAAACAATCTGGGAGTCGACACAACAGAACCGGACAGGACACGGCCCTTAGTGCCCGAGGCGGACATGCCATTGGTAAGCGAGCGGGGGGCCCCCCCTCACCCCCCTCCATCTGTACGCATTAGGACAAGCAGGAGCAGAGGGGGGAGAAAGAGCCCAAGCGGCCAACAGAAACGTTACACAGACAGAACGAGACACCGTGTCACTCGGCAAGGACAAACACCACACGTCCGTGTGACAGCAAAATCGGGGGTCCTGCTGACTGAAAAACCTCTTATACATCCTCACTTGGTTTATCAGACCAAAATTGTTGCCATTTATACATTTAGGTATATTTTTTTCATATAGATCTACTGAATTGCTCATTCGTCTGCTCCTACAATGTAGGTCGTCCACCGCGTTACGCTCAGACAATGTGTCTCCTGGTCTCTTCACTTGTGATACCCACCTCATCCTCTGAGGACAGTGTGTGGGTGGCGGTTCTGTGCTGAGAATGGTGGCGTGGGTGGGGCGGGGGGTAGGGGGTGTGTGGCACTCTTACCCTCTCGCTTCCAGCGGTGGCGCCGGATAGAGGCCGCCGTCACGGCCGAGCGGGAGATCCGGCTGATGGTAGGGGTGACCTCCACCTGCAGGATCTTACGGCCGCGTGAACTGTCCGGCGCCGTGGCGGGCAGCGAGCTCTTCATGGCATTGGCCACCTGCGATGGGGCACGGGGGGGAATGGGGGTCAGGCCGGGCCCAGTAGCCCTGGCACAGCACTGCCGTCTCTCCCGCGGGCAGCGTGGCAGGATCCGGGCACCTTACCAGCAGTGGCTGGGAGTAGAGCTCCAGCTGAGCTCGGTACAGGATGTCATCCAGAGCCTCTTTTCCCAGATCCCACTCTCCATTGTATCTGGATACCAAGGGAATGACGTAAGAGGGGGTGGAAATGCACATAGGCAACTTTAACGCAGTGATAGGCACTCGTTTGATTATGCCTTAGACTCAGTGCCTTGTGAATACCCTGTTCTTTCTCTAGGGACTCTCCAAGGGGAAGACCAAGTAGGACCTCTGGTAAAATTCCACAAAACACCCCCCCCCCCCACCACAGCTGCCTGCCCTGATCTCCTTTGCATCGACTTCCCACACGTAAACAAACTTCTACTCCCATGCTGCCATGCAAATCTAATACTGTGGCAGACAATGTGGTGGGTTCCTCTCATTCTGGAGATGGATGGAGGAAGCTGCTGGTGTCCTCACACGCCTGTTCATGCACGTCCAGTTTTCAGTTTCCCTGTTATGTCTCAAATTTGATTGTATTTGACTCTCCCTGCTGCCCCTGCAGGATGGGCTCCCCCTTTGAGTCTGGCCCCTCCCAAGGTTTCTTCCTTCTCGGGAGTTTTTCCTTGCCACCGTCGCCTATGGTTTACTCACTTTGGGTGCTTTGGGTGGGGATGCTGTAAAGCGCTTTGAGATGATGTAATATTGTGATAATGCGCTATAAAAAATAGATTTGTTGTTGTTGTTAAAGCTCACGTAACTTGGGACGATTTATTGTAAATCACCCATTTGAGGTCTTGAATATAGGCGAAGGGAAAAGTCTTGCCTTGAATGCCAAGCCTTGTGATGCAACGAAAACCAAAAAGAAGAACAAGCGGGCTGCTGGATGGTGGGCGGGACCAGAATCGGCCAATAGGAGACTCACATGGCGTGATAGACAGCGGTAAGCATCTGCACCATGAACTCAGGCTCCAGCACTACTCGGCCGCACGGTTCCCTCCACAGCTTCTGCCGTTGCCTTGGAAACCCGCACACACACAACCTGCGCAGCAGGGGAGGCCAGAGGGAGGGAGTGAGGATGGGCAACGCTGCAAAACTGAGGCACTGGCCTCTTCAGCTGTGGGACACAGTCATAACAGTTTTTTTTTTTCCACATGTAGAAAAGGTGAAAAAATATGAACATTTTAGGTGTGTCATTATAAAACAACGACAGGAAGTCATTTCACACAGGAAAGATATTTCTGTCTAACTTCCAGAGGCCACATTCTGATCACATGACATTACAGATGTCAGTACAGATGTCACGGGGATGGAGCTGGTCTGCCTGCTCTCAGTAGGGAGGTGCTCGTTTCTGAGCTCTGTGGGGAGGGTGGAAATCCCCAGATCGCCAACCTCCGACCGAGACCAAATTATCGTCTCGCTATTAATACACCGGGGACATTTTAACCTGGGTGTGTTGAAACAGCTGGGGGCATTTTGAGAAAAAAAGAACATCAAGAGTATAACAGCAGTCACAGCTAGGAACCAAGTTCAGCCTCCTGGCCCATTTCCTTCTTTGGCAGAAGATATGTTCTCACCGTGAGCTCATCCTGCAAATGGACTGGTACGAGGAGGACGGCATGTAGACCACAGCAGAGTTGTAGCACAGCATGAGGAATGCCAGCACCTCAAACCTGCATCCACACAGAAAACAATTAGGTCACCATTTCATTAAAAAGAAAATCTGGGTATTGAATGACCACCTGTGCAGAATTACCAATGAGGTTCACTCAAAGATGGTTTGGGGAGATTCAGGTGCTTCTGGGTAATGTAGTTTACCTAAAGTATAACTTTTTTTTTTAATCTCATTCAGGGTTTACCTAAGTATCTGTCAAGCAGGAGGCAAAAGAACACCTTCAGCCAGTGAGGAACCTGCAGTTATCTTGGAGAATCCCCAGCCATTTCATCAAATACCATTGAGGTTACGCTATCTGGAAAAATCTGAGCGATGCTGGACCAATGTCATACGTGTCCTGGAATGCTGCAAAGGCATGCTCTGGCTTGCCTTGGTGAGGGAAGGGAAAGAGGGTCTCAGACCCCTGATCCTCATGAGTCGTTTGCCATTTCATTAACACCGACTGGTCAGGTTAGCACAACAGCCAGCGTGTGCGCGTGATGCACTGAGGAGCAGAAACTCATCACCTAATGGTTTAGCAGCTACAATCTCTTAGGCTTATCTAGTCACAGCATATCTCAGGCGTGACCCATCTTCTTTCACGCGATGGCAGTGACGAAACCCCACGGAGCATGAAAATTACAGAAACGGCTGTAATGGTATAAATACAGAAACCAAAAGAGATGGAGGCCAGAGGGACTTTCTGTGTGTGACGTGAAGAGATAAACACACACACACACACACACACACACACACACACACACACACACACACACACACACACACACACACACACACAGCCAGAGAGCTGGCAAGAGCAAATTAAGAAGGAGAACAGAAAATGAATGTGGGAGAGACGTGTCTATTTATCTGCCTGTGGGTGGCCTTGCTGACAAGTGACGGCATTGAGAAGAGACTGGAGAAGTAAATGAGGGAAGGAATTGGCCTCCAAATAATGTCATTGATTCTTTTTTACTGGGGGGTGGGGGGGAGGAGCTATTAATAGGCAGTTGGGATGAAAACAAGGAACAGCCTTTGGGTGTCTAAGAGTGATACCTGTTCTGGGCAGTGAAGGTCTCACGCTGGGGGTGCAGGCCGCTGTACACCACCCTGAGGAGGTCGTGGTGGCTGAGCGCCCCCTCTGTCAGCGCTATAGAGCCCAAACTAGATGGCTGGGGGGTGAGAAAAGACCAACACAAGGTTAGCTGCAGAGGCTGGTGTTCGACTGCATCATCGCGTACAGGCAATGCACAGCATTAACCCTGCCTGCCTAGCGTAACACCCCCCCACCCCCAGACCAGATGGTTGCAGCGCCAGCGACCAACACAGACCATCGGGAAAAAACATTCTGGTCAGCACAGATGTTAGCGGAGTTCAGAAACCAGGTGTCTTCGTGATAGAAACAAACACACGCAACTACTGCGTGGGGGAACGTACGTGTTTGTATGGTAAATGGTAAACGGACTGCATTTATATAGGGCTTCTCTACTCTTCCGAGTACTCAAAGCGCTTTACAATACATGCCTCACATTCACCCATCCATACACACAGTCACACACTGGTGGCAAAGGCTGCCATGCAAGGCACCAACCTGCACACTGGGAGCAATTTGGGGTTCAGCTCAAGGACACTTTGAGGGGGCCAGGAGAAAACGGGGCTCGAACCGACAACTCTCTGGTTGCCGAACAACAGCACTGCCTTCTGCACCACCATCTTCCCCCTATGTGTGTGTGTATGTATGTGTGTGAGAGTGTATGTGTGTGTGTATGTATGTGTGTGAGAGTGTATGTGTGTGTGTATGGTGTGTGTGTGTATGGTGTGTGTGTATGTGTGCTTCAGGAAGCCGGCATCACCCAGACTGGTCAGAGCAGGTAAGCTGAGGTGATGAAGATGGAATGCAGATTGGGAACTGCAGTGGTACGTTACAGGGGAGGAGCAAGGCTGGGGGGGCGGGGTGTCATCAGCCGCCGTCTGAGCCAGCATGCGGAAGGCCTGTCGCTAGGAGAGACGGATGCACAGACAGCCCTCAGCCTTTGCTGCCGGCGTGCGCTGGGGGCTGAGTCACTGAAGTAGACTACAAGTCGGGGTGAGGGGTGGTGGGGAATCGGCATGGGCATCATGGACTAAATGCTGATGCAATCTGATGTCAATTGCTGCTATTGATGCCTGGGTCTAGAAATCACCGCACCCCCCTAAATAATTCCCAGCTATACAAAGCGGAGAGTGTGTATGTGAACAGTGTAGTTAGACCTCAGTTAATCCACCAGACAGACAGGTTTGTAATTATATCTTTGTGGGGACTCATTTCTATTGCTTAATCCCAACAATGACAACCTTAATCCCTATCCAGCCCTAACATTAATTGTAAGCAACCAAACAAAACAGGAGACTCTGCATTTCTTGATTGCAGTCAGTTTTCATAAAACTGAATTTTCCCCTTGTGGGGGAAAAAATGAATTGAAATTGAAAAAGTCCCCACAATGTCAAAATCGCTGGTTTTTATCAAATTGTTACATTTGAATGCCTGGACCACACATACACATACACACACGCACATACACACACTAGCATGCTCGCTACACTGTTTGGAAGCACCCCATGTCTGTCCTGTATGTCCCCCAGTCAGATGACTCATCGGAAACCTGACAGGAACAGATGCGGGTTTGAAGAGGGGGAAGCGGATGAACACACTGGATATAAAACAGAGGAAGATAAGAGGCGAGATGGGGTGGTTGGCGGTCAGAGGGAGGCTCTGTAGGCCGTCATGGGCTCCTTGGGGAGCCTCACAGTGGGGACAGGACGAAGTCCCCCGAGCGTGGTGACGGGATCGCCAGCATTCACCTCCGCCATTCAGGCAGGAAGCATCAAGGACTAATGCAGGGCCCAGGGAGCAGCTTAAAAACTGTCATTCAGTGACAAATATTACTTCCTATTATAATTACGGCCATTAACGTCACTAGAAGGAAGAAAGCAGGTTTTGAAACCCAGCTGGTTGGCATTTCCAGTCAGAGGCACTTTCCATTGGTTACTTCACTGGTTTCCAGTGAGGTAAACCCTTCAGTGAGGGTATCCGGTTTGGCGTTCCCCTCACATTGAGACCCTGGCTGTGCGTTTTGCGCATCTGCTCAAAGTGAAAAGGGGGGGGTTCCTCGGGGGGGGCAGGAAGATGCACACAGGACTCCAGCAGCTGAGCTTGGGGCCCAGCGCTGCACGTCTGCCTTCCACTCACCTCGTGGTATATCGATGGCTTGGAGAGGGATGGAATGGTGAAGGACAGCAGTTTGCTATTTCCCTCCTTATCCACAATCTCCTGTGAAACAAGGGCGGGGGGAAGCAGAGGTAGACATTTCATCTTCAGGCTTAGAGAACATTGATAAATGTCGTCTCTTGGGGTTTCAGCTGTCCCACAGAAGCGGCCCACACATCCACCCCCCATACAGCAGTCAGTCAGTGACCGTCTAGCCCCCGTGGGGGTGGCGTGTCACAGACGCACCAGGTTGTAGATGCCCAGGAGCAAGGCCTCGATGCAGCCATTGCTGTGGCGGTCCCTGGTGGCAGTAGCACGCAGGTACACCCATACCAGCTCGGGCAGGAACTGCAGCGTGAATCGGCGGAGGCGTTCGTCGGAGCTGCGGTAGAGCTCGAAGAGCTGGTGGCAGACGGGCTCCAGGAGCTGGGGGGGGGCAGCGAGAGGTGAGGGAATGTGCTGTGCGGGCAAGCAGACACATACTGACACACACCTCTGCACTCATATCTTCACGTCCGACTCTACAGGCAAAAAACGAATCCCAACAATGACTATCTTTAACCGCACTATGGGGGACATTCGGTCCCCACAATGTTTATATATACCACCCCCACCCCCACCCCCACACACACACACACACACACACACACACACACACACACACATATCCCATAATCAAACTGCTCTTTCACTGCATGGATCTCACCAGCCTATACTATCCTTTCATTTTGGCTCTAGCACGAAACATCCAAGTAGCATTTGGCAGCCCAGCCGGCTCACTCAGAGGTGCCATGGGGTCTTTAATGGCCGCCTTACAGCCTCTGTATACTGAGGAGAGGTCTGTCGGGCTGCAACAGACGCTGCGTCTCTCTTCGATGTCGATACAAGGCCTGCTGGGCTACAGCAGGACATGAGCCTCCTTGTGACTTTGAATACCTAATGTTGCCATCATCTGACTGGGCACAGCTCCAGAGCGCCAACAGGAGGAGAGGAAGAGAATGACGGGATGATCAAGGAGACAGAGCTTGAGGAGAAGATATGGGGTGGGGGTGGGATGCTCTGGCAACACTGGGGAAAGAGCCTTTCAACCAAATGAGCACATTCTCATAATTGCCCCTAATGCCACAAGCAATTTCCTAAGAGCCAATCAAAGTGAGAGGCCGGTGTGGTAAAATAAGATTATGCACAGCAGTGGCCAGCAAGGGCCTTTGACAGGGCTGGGGATGTGGCCCCTCAAGGTAAAGCCCTGCATGAGAGGGAGACGAGACTCACAAGCCGAGAGCTCAAACGACTCACGCGGCCTCTCTGTACACAGCCTGGGGGCAGACAGTGAAGGCTGCAAGGGCACGCAGCAGGCTGAACAACATGGCCCTGCTTGGCGAGAGGGAGGCAGGCAGGCAGGCAGGCAGATACTCGTATCTTTGTGGGATAACCCTAATCCCAATAATGACGACCTTAACCCCAGCCACCACAGCCCTAAGCTTAACCATAAGTAACCGAACGAAAAAAAAATTAAACACTTCGTTTTTCACAGATTTTTATAAAACTGAATTTCCTCCTTCCTGAAATATGAAATAACAGGTTTCACATTGTAGAGACATCTGGTCACCAAGATGAAATGTATATCTGACCCCCCCCCCCACACACACACAAGTTTCACCTTTTATAAAACCCCATAACAGTCATCTCCCTTCACCTACACGTCACCCAGACAGTTGTTTTCAATCAATCTGTATTTTCTTTTTTACATCCATCTTTATGAAAGGCTATTAAAAGTCCAAGAGTTAAAACTGCAAATCAGTCAGACCCTAAGACCCTGAAGGCAGAATGTGGTAGAGCGCCTCCCACAGGAGCCTGAACACCATGTACCCAACACAACCTGAACACCATGTCCCCAACACAACCTGAACACTCTGCATCAATGTGTCGAGGTCAGAGCAGGAAATGCAGTGAAATGCAGTGCGAGGCAGACGCGGGTGGGGGAGGAGCGTGGGGCACGGACCAACTTAGAACCAGTGTAATGACAAGATGGCCAAATACCATCTCTGTCGTGAGGTGATGTTAAAGGAACAGCAATCATGATCGCCTGGTTCCTGGGCAAGATCTCGCAAAAGATCTCAGACAAAGATCTCCACATCCTGTCAGGAGTTACAGCCTCGAAGAGTCACAACGTGGACAGCGTGTAAGAGTCAGAGACCCATTCTAAAATCAAATATGGCAGCCGTTACCGATCTAACGTGTCCCGACTGCCGGAACCATCATGGTGTCTGTGAGCCTGGGTGTGTGACCTCCACTGGCAGAGTGCCCAACAGCCCAGCTGACAGACAGGAGGCAGGGGGAACCTCGTACCTCATTGTTGGGGTCCTGGATGACCCTGTAAAGAGCAGGAACCAGAGCCTTCTTCAGGTGCAGGCTGCCGGCGTAGCTGGAGATCTGCGTTTCGGGTAACGTCTGTGGGAATGGTGTTTGGGCGAGGTTAGGTCAGGAGCTGACGAGGTTAAGGTTAGAAGCTGATCAGCTTCAGCTTTCCTGGAAACCCGTGAACAGAACAAAAAATTTCGAAAGAAATGCTGAAATTACGGTGTCTCTAGGTTTAGTTTAGTTTTCACGTGGCCAGGAACTCATTCCAGCTGCAGCTCCTCCCTGCAACCCCCACCCACAGAACACAGACTTCTCACCTTGACTCAAAACCCTTCCCCAGATCAGCCTCCCTGTTTGGCGAACGCTGATGCCTTCCTGAGAGAACTCCAGGGGACCCAAACAGCCCGATCACCTTTCACTCCTGACGCAGTTAAACATCGCGGTTGCGAGTCACTGGGCTCCAGTACCGTCACACCGATTATGTAGCGTAATTTAAGAGCCAACTTAAGAGGCACTGTCAAGGGGATTAAACATTAAGCATCAGCCCTTTGACACGCCATAACTGTTCATTACAGGGCGCCACAGGACACATACAGAGTAATTAAGAGGCACGGACTAGCATAAACCACACCCATTTCTGCTATTTTGAGTTTCTCTTTTAAAATGTTAGACAAACAACTGCTGGGCAGCAGAGTTTCTGCAGGAAGGGGCGGCGCCCACCTTGAACTCCGACAGCCACTCCTCCACCACCCCTCGCTCGGACCCCAGCATCATCTTCGGAGTCCACCTCCCGCTGCCTGGAAGGGACCGCCCACAAATCAGTTTCGGCGGGAGGAACAAACTCACTCTTTCAGTTCTGTTTCACACTAAACGCATCACAGATGTGAGGGTTCCTGCCCGTGACGTCACAACATAAATAATCACGTCATTCATTTGTCTACAAAAAATATATATGACATTAGAAACAACCAGCTGTTTTAAGCAAAACATTCATTTCAAGTCGTAATAAATTGAAACCCAAATTATAGTTCTACAATAGCTGTTTTGAATTAATAAGTTCATTGACAAGCAGTCTCATTGGGTGCTTGTTAATTACTAACACCTTTGCAATAACATACAACACCAAACATCTGTGTTTAGGATCCTTTTGGGAGCCAATGACTACAACATCTAATAGCAAAATGCCAAGAACAGAACTGAATGAGCCAGTCAAAAAAATCTAATGCTTAATAAAAAAGAAAATATGTCTGTGCAAAGGGTATGTGCAGATATATTAAACACTGCTTGTCAGTGGACATCAATGGTTATGAAACCAATACATTTTTAACATTTTTTGCATAATTAAGCAAGTATCCGACAACTTTCTGCCAGCTCTCTAACTCACAATATCATGCTTTACGGAGATGGATCACTTCACAGATCCAGGTTAGGCGTGTGGCAGCGGAGGGTTGTCTACTGTCACAATTACAGCCCTTCAGACACAAATCCAGGTCATTAGCTTCCAGCTAACCCCCCACCCCCCCAAGGCCACCCTGATCCACCCGGAGGCGACCGACAACACTCAGCCAGACCTTTGTGCTGATCAAAGGCCGCGTGACAAAACGTGAGCATCCTGTTGTGTTGGGTTGTAAGGCAGACCTATTCATGCATTACTCCCCAGCCGCCCACGACCCCGGGCCCACGACCTCGCTTCCCGCGTGCGTGAGGGTCTCGCTGCAGGTGGCACGGCGAGTCGCGCCACTCTAGTGCCCTCCTGGAGCTCGGAGCATAGCAGTGTCAGACATTAACATTTTAAGAGATAAGAGACACTGGGCAGAGAAGGCAGGTTAAACATCACATTTCTGAAGTGTGAAGGTTGGGATTTCACATCACAATTCTGAAAAAACACCACCTACACAAATAAAAATCCAGATTTTCCCCTCCTTGAATGGAGCACCCAGGTGTGAATTAAACATTTGTAAGCGACGGACAGGCCCTCTGCTACTATATTTCGGAAGGTGGGGGGGTACCTGCGTTACCTACGGCGACAGATGCCCCGTGAGATTGATGCCCCGTGAGATTGATGCCATGCTACAGCATCAGGCAGGCACTATCCCTCCCCCGCCATTGGTGTAAATGCCCCCACCCAAAGCAATTTAAGGGTTATTAGCAGGAGAACTTCTTAAAGACTTGTGTCTTTCACACAGACGTCAGAGCTTCATCAGCCGGTTATAAACGGTCCAGTGGGAATGTGGACTTAATATATCACCGCAGCTCAACCAGAGGGACACTGGGGGTATAAATGTCCGGGACGGGCAGAACGGGGAGGTCTTTTGTAACAGTCTCCGACAGCGTTTCTACCAAATCCCATCCGCTACACGGCTGAGACCGGCCCTGCCACGTAAACGGCAGCCGCATCAGGCCAGGAAACGGCACCCCCCAGCCCTTCGAATCCGCCGACTGACGACCGCGAGTCAGAAGACAAGGGGACGTCACCTGCGATGTGCCCAGCGAAAAGTGTCACATCTTGTCCCCCGTCGCCCAGTTTTATTCCTGAATTCCCTCTCCCCCTCTGTCAAAAAAGTCAAGTTTTCAGAGACCTCCCAGTGTCGTCGCCATGGCGATAAAACCGCAGCAAGCAGGATCTCCTCATGGAGCCAGAAAGGAGCGTCAAATTTAAAACATGTTTCGCTACCAGAAATACTTTTCTTATTTTTGGTATTTCTGTATTCTAAGTAGACCTGCGTCGATAATGTGACATGTTTAATACGCCTTCATGTTATAAAAGTAGCTGAGATGATAGAGACCCTTGAGAAGCAGGGACTGCTGAGATTAGAGAATGTTCCAGATTCTGCATCCTCACCCTGCTCTCCCGGAATTCAGATATCCGCAGAGTGAAGGTACGTGGTCTCTGAGCTGTCACACATCTGTGGATCTCTGCCAATCACCTGCATGACAGAAGGAGAGAACCAATCAGATCGCTGCAGAGCAAACATGGAGGCAGTGACGCGTGACCAGGGCACACCCCACCCCAAGGTCTCTGGAAGGATATGACCGGGAGCTCTGGGCACCAGCATGGGGGGACTGTGTGGCCATGACAGATGGTCTCTTCTTCGGCGAACATCGGTCACGGTAGGAACAGAGGCACACAGACACAGTGGGACACAAGTCTGTGCTCTGTTGCACGTGTCATGTCTGGTAGACGACACAATGCGAAAGGAAAAAAAAACCTCAAGGAGAAAAGCAGGAGGCCCCACCCTGAGTGTAAATGGACTGGGGGGGCATAATGATGCGCTCTCAGTGTGTGTGGGATAATGTGGCCTGTTGGACTGCAAACATAACCAGTGTGTTCCACACACACCCACACACCCATCCACACACACCCACACATCCATACCCATCCACACACACACACACACACACACACACACACCCATACCCATCCACACACACACACACACACACACACACACACACACACAGTGTCCTCAAGAAGGTCTCACTGTAGATCCTACGCGATGCACCAATCACCAACCTGAGGTCTTCTTTCTCTAGACCTCTGTCCATACCTGTCAGCACTTCCTGTTTACTTACAAAGTTCTCCAGAACCTGGGGGTCTGTCTGAAGCTCATGGGCGTCGAACCAGCAGGGGAACACCAGCCAGGAGGGACAAAATACTGGCTAAGTTTGAACTTATTGTTTTATTTTCCTGATAATCATTAAAACAGTCTCTGCAATACTGTATCACCAACTTGCATCTACAGAAATCTGTCAAGGTTCTGGCCGATAACAAAACCAAACGTCAGCCTCTGCTCAACGCAAATGCACCAGGTCTGTTACCGGAACACGTCAGGGCATGTCCGCCCTCCTTTCTGGGTTTGTGCTGACTTATGAACGCCGCTGTCACGCTTAAGGAAGCTTCACCCGGCCGCACTGCCGACGGCCATGCAAAGTGCTTGCAAATGTTGCCGGACTGTGAGGGGCATCGAAGGGCGCAAGTCAAGAAGCCGCACAAGCCACGCGACTCGTCTGACCTGCTCTGAGAAGAAGGTGGCCAGGAAACAAAGGAGCCTGTTTATAAGCCGCGCAGGGCCCGCGAGTTTATCTTGAAGTGACACCCAGCTGTTTGAAGTGGGATGTTAGGGGAGCTTTCGTTTCAAGAGCATGATGAAGGCCTGGCTTGTAGTGATCCCCCGCCCCCCCAGCCGGCCACAGGAAGCAACACCCAGGCCGGCCTCACAAAGCCTCTTCACATAGCCGCCGCTGCTCAGACTGTCGTAGGTTTTTTTTGGGCAAAAATAAACAAGTATAGTTTGTAAAGGGCTGGACACAGCCTGCCTGTCACAAAGCCTCCCAGTCCAGATTCTGCTTTGGTGGGACACCAAAGTTCTCTAGGTGACTGTCACACCCAAGAAGGCCACATTATTTTACAGAGGAGTTTCGGTACAGATGGGTAGTTCAGGTCCAGGAAAATAAAAATCCAGACCAAGTTGAGGCCGGCAACTCAATATACTCAAATGGTTGGTTGAAACAAAATCTTGGTCTGGATTTTCAGAACCCGAACTACCCACCTCCTAAAAGTCTGTATCTCCCAGCCCAGCACCTCCAATCTTGTGCTTATTCATTAAAGCTTAGTGGAAGGGCTTCACCACTGCAGTGTGGAGTGCATATGTATATTTAAAATACTATACAATTCTTAATTATAACTTTATAAATTTCAACCTACACATTTTAAATCACATGGGTAGGCACAAACTTTAATTTATATTCCCGTATGCATTCTCCGGAATACAAGCACACATGCAACTGTACAGACGCGCAAACTGGGCACTACGCATGCATCCCTGAAGGCTCAGCCTTCCACACAGGGCCTCCTGAGAACTAGCAGTTGTCAAGACGTCGGCACCAGGGTAGAAGCGAGGCGAGGCCAAGCCCAGCCGCCTCTCCCCCTCCCGGGAGCCAACATACACAACATGCCAGGGCTGGGGCATCCATGACAGATATCCCGTTGCCACGGAGAGGAGGAGAGTCGGTCATAATCGAGTGAGGCAACGGGAATCAGTGCTACTGGGCAACAGTAACGGGAGGAAGAGAGCCATGGAAAGCCAGAGTAGGCAGGATTACAGTCTGGCAGGTTCAGCCTTATTCCCATTGGTTAATTTGCCAGGTCCCAGTCAGTAACTGCCAGTGGACGGTAATCTCACCCACCACGGGTTTCAAAACCTCATTTATCCGGTTACCGACGACATCCTGTGGGCCGAGTCAGCAGATGACTTAAGTTTCAAAGGAAGAACTCCCATCCCCGGCCTGCCATTCCTATAGCCCTTATTTATTCCTTCCGGAAAGTGCTTTTACGTCAAAGGAAGGCTAGCACAGAACCGGCCAACTCCCATCATCAAGAAATGCCAATCCTTTTCTACAGCACCTCAGAGTACCTGCACTAACTGCGCTGTCACTTGAGTTACTTGGGAACAGCCGATCATTTCCAAAATGGATGCCACCACAAAGAGGGTCTTCACACAGCTCCAGCCCTGAACCACCTCACACCTCCACTATGACTTCTCAATCGCTAAGGTCCCTAGCGAGACAGCTCCCTAACTTTGGTCTTAATAGCGGATGCAGTATCTGGCAACCGCCCTTGTTACCCAAATCTCACCACCTGTACTTCCTGGGTAGAGGGATTGACATCAAATTACCTAGGCCACACAAACCTTTTACTGCCGTATTAGGCTTGGTCGGGTAATGACGCCTTCTCCCAGTGGAAAAATGGATGTCTGTAGCCTCTGCCAGGTCTGAATATGGAACAGGAAAGTAGCAGTCACTGGATCTTACCACCCTCCAAGGTCCTTCCTTCTAGGGCTGGGGTCGATCATTGAGCAGAACAGGTCCCGGTAAACCAGACTCCCACCCCCGCTCACCAGCAGAATGAAAACCAGCCCATCCACAAGGAGAAAGCGGAGACATGGCCCTCTGGACCAGGCTAAACATTACTATTTATAACTTATTCATTCAGCAGAATCTCCTGTCCCGTCTGCCATGGAAGGCAGATAATATCCGCTGCCTCGGACGGGTAGGGCAGCCGCAGTGGCCCGCGGTACCTGGGCGACCGGGTGACACATGCGGCTCCTGCTGATGGCAGGTGCCAGAAATCTCGGGGTCGCGCCGCAGCTGCAGTTTGGGATGTGGGGGACAACGGCGCCCCCCTGCGGCGTCTGGCGCGCACCACGTCAGAGCTGGCCGGCTGCACTCCACGCGATCTCGCCAACTCCGATCCTGGAGAGCTACTCCCCAGGTTCTCTGTCCTACCTGGATGAGCCACACCTGTTCCTGGTATTTACCCAAAATCAGGTGTGGCTCATTTGAAGCCAGGTAAAATAGAGAACCTACTGGATAGCAGCTCTCCAGGACCGGAGTTGGAGTCCCCTGTTGAAGCATTTTAAGAGCAGAAGACTGTAGCTAGACTGCAGGGCAAGCTGAGGTCGGGGTGGGGGGGGTCGGGGGG
>JABFDZ020000105.1:1386779-1403018 GCA_019775955.2 Pollimyrus isidori
TTCTAGGTCAAACTGGTTTGTTCGACTTTCAAGAAATTTGAGTTCTAGTGAGTTCGAGAACCCAGGTACCACTGTATTCCACTTTTGGAAATTCCATAATTCTAAAAGGTGGACGGCTTAAAACATCTGCACTGCTTCATCTCTCAAGTCAGCGGCAAAAGCCTGTTCTGCGTGTTTTAAAGCCTAGAATTGACTGTAATTCAGCATCCCGCATGCAAAATCTCCAACACATGCACAGATGTCTCAAACATTACGCTGTTTCTGCAGCCCATGCAGCTCCAGCTGACAGTATGGAGATCCTGGTGTGCTTCTTATCATTAAAAAAAAGGCACACAGACAGCATCCCCCCCTCGCCGAGATAATCTCTCCTCACTAGCCTGACACCAGTTGTGTGATCACAGATTGAGATGATGGGCAAGACCCCTGCAGTGGTCCCTGTGGCTTTGGCAGGTATATAGAGAGAAATCCATCAAGTGGAGGAATGACAAAGAGCAGGCCTGTGTCTGCCTGGGAAATCACAACATTTCCCTCAGCATTCGACGGGAGAATCGATAAATCGGGTAACTCATCATCTGCTCATAAAACAAAAGGTCTTATAAAGCAAATCTAATGGTCGCCTCTAAACCCAGTTATCCTGCATAAGTAATTTCCTCACTTAAAATCATATTTTGAAAGGAACTGAAACCAGGCTGATGTCATATGAGTATTATATCAACAGCAAAGACTCAACTATACGGCCCTGAATTTACAACGTTATAAAAGCAGACAGGAAACACGAAAACCTTAGTTAGTTATTTTTAGTCGTAAAGATATTATTTCCCTATCTGCACCCTCTTGCGGCATTTTGTTATTGTGCCTGAAGAATCCTGTCTTTCTTCGCTCTGCCATGACAGCTTCCTCGCCATTCGCGTCGCACGTTTACTTTAAGGGTGGTGCCACCAGCACCAAGAATAGTCTCCTCTTTGTCCCTCCCAACCCACTCGCTACATAAACTTCTGCTGACCTCAGGTAACTAAAACTTGCAGCTCAAGCAGGTAAAACTGGACTTCCAGTCTACAGACACGTCTGGTATTTTAAAACAGCGCGATCAGAAATAAAACAGCGCAGCTCAAGATACTTCCAACTAACAGACATTACCAGGTACCCTCCCCCCCAATGCTGAAATGGGAGTGTGTGGACAGTAGATTTGGTAATGAAAGGACAGGGAGGGGTCACGGCGACATGTCTCAGTGGGGGGGTATAGGTGCAAGGACCTGCCATGGGTCTTCGTATACCAGATAGGAAGATTGAAAGCTCTGTATGCTAGACTATAGAGCAGAAACTGATCACTTAAGTGCAGAATAAACAGCAAAATCCAAAAACTGACAACCTTTTCATACATGAGTCGCGAAGTATACTGACGAGATCTGCAAACTGGAGCAGAAGTTTGTTGACGACTGTTTACCAAGACAGCGTCACAGAATGACAGTAAGAGTAGGCGTGATCACCTCCAACAATGGCTCTATGTCAACTTTTGTAGTAGCGTCTCGCCCGGGTCACGCCAAAGGCGGACAACCTGCCCTAACAGTGGAGGTGTGGGCTGAGGGGTCCAAGTAGACCTGAATGAAAGCACTCCCCCCCCCCCCCCCGACCCCCGATTTTGCTGGCGGAAAAAAGCATTGGAATTTAAATGTGTCATGAATCCACTTGACAAGCAAGATCTTCTGGCATATGATTAAGACGACGTAAGGTGAGCAGAGAGTAGGCAGGCAGGATCTGAGCCTGGCTCCTGACCGGTCCTAGTCAGAATCGGCATGTGCTTCCACCTGCGAGGCTGAAAGAAGGGAAGCAGCAATATTCAGTGAAATATTCCATTATTTATCTCTACCCATCTGGGTGGACGGAATTTATGAAGAGCAGGACTGCAAAGTTGGCTCGCTTGCAGTGGCGGCAAGACAGCGTCTTGTATAACACACATTGCATGCACTCTTCTGCTTTCGCAATATTTCCACACTTTGAATGGCATTATATTTTATTTTTAGAAAACCACGCTTCACCTCGGCCCCGGAGCTCAAAGCCGTGCTCTGCGTGCAGGTGTGCGCAGCCGACACGGGGTGAGCGAGAGCCTAACTGGGTTAATGACTAACCACTAGTGCAGAAGATACTGTTAGTGCAGAAATGTCGTTACAGGAACTAAAATAAAAGTTTGCAAACTAGTCATTCACTGGAACAAAGCCTGACCCCTTGGCGAGGTGTCCTTTGACTTGGTTACTGGGTTTATTTGTTTGCTTGGCTGTGTATCCACAGAGCTAAGACACCCAAATTCCTGATCCAAACAGCATTTGCATTTTTATGTTCACTGCTGTGGAGACAGCAGATGGGTACAAAAAGCCCTTTTTGTTCACCTGAAAAGCTGCAACCATGCAGACAGAAAAGGAACCAGGATTTGGTCTCTATTTTAACCACGTTTTGGAAATCTGCAAAACGCCGTTTCAGATTTAATCCGAGCTGGGGCATTAGCAAATAAATCTGCTGCAGGATGTAAGCTCTTATCCAAGTCAGAGATCCCGCCAATTATCACGTCACACGCAGTCTGGCGGAATCCCGAATGACATGCAGCTCAGCGAGGTCGGCGTGGACATGGAAGAAACACCACATGACCGTGTCACGTACAGGAGAGGGCGGCAGGCTTGGTAAGGCTCTATGGAGTCCAGATCATCTATTGAAGGTCACGGGCCTACTCGAGGTCCCACTGTTGCATGCACGATCCAGCCCACTCAGCAAGGCCACTCCACAGATCTTGAGCCTGGATAAATGGAGGAGGTCTATCCCACACACACCCCAGGGGCAAATCTAAGGGCTGCAATGTGACCCTCAGGCAGACAGTCCCTATCCAGGCTGTTCTGTACCACTGATTGGAACCCGAACCGGTCCCCTTGTCGTTAAGTAGGTCAGGGCTGGAATTGATCTGCGACAGCGACACCACGGGGGCATGTGCGTCCCTGGAAATGGGCCCGACCTGGACCACGTCACCCATTCTTCCCCCCCTTGCGGCTCAATCATCCGGGACCGAATACACAGCATCTCGCGGGAACCGCGCATGGAGCATAATGCTTCCTCTTGGGATAGAGCCAATGACTGCATCCCATACTGCTGCCATCCGCACCAATCGTGCCTTTCCAGAGAAGAAATGCGGAGAGCGCCAAGATGAGAAGGAAAGTCATAGGGTGAGCGTCACAGCATGCGTGACTGGCTCCGTTGGGGGAGATAATCCAATAATAATAATACATAATTTCAAATTCAGGTGCACTTCTCAAAATCCACACGCACAGACACAGTTAAAATTAAAAAGCACTGAGGTCCAACCCAGTTCTATCACTGGGTGTTGCTAACAGAAGCTTTTAATGACAGTCTTACAAGGCACAAAAATAACCTCTCTAGAATATTTTTGCCACTCTGGGTGCCCCAAGCACACTTCTAACATTCGTGGGATTCCTGGTGAGTTCAGCGGCCGTTTTCACAGACAATCGGCAGCGGATCCGCAGCCCTCGCGGCGTCACGTTCGCGCTCATCCCTCGCGCATCCCCGGCGAGACCCCCGCGAAACGCAAAACACACGCCACACGGGCGCACACACACAAATATTCTATATGTGTGTCTGTATATACATGATATACATTATATATGTGTGTCAAATACATGATCAGGGTATGCTGCCTGGCCAGTTAAGACGCTTCACCGCAAAGCAGCCGAGTGGGGGTGGGGGAATGGGGTAAACACAGAAATGAATGAATAAATAAAGCCGCGTATACATACCATTGCATTATAGCGCATCCGATACATGTCCCTTTCTCTTTTGCAATTTACATCAGATGTTGGTGTCTTAGAGACAACAAATCGACCGATGGTAGCCGGCCGGGCGTTTACGTAATCCATTCGCCATGCTCAATCCGGTACAGGTCACTGGCCGCTGCCGTCAAATCACGGGGTAATTCCACCGGGGCTGCAGGCTGACCGGTTATGAGCGATCGTGTCCCTGCACCAGGAATCGCGCCTGTCCGGCGTGCACGGAACTCTGACCTGTCATGCCGATTGCACACTGCCTATCGATCCTCCCTAGAGAGCGATGATGGTGGTCGGGGTATGGGGGGGCACGCGGTTTACGGAAACCGACACGTTACAGCACTTGGGGCAGAGCAGCGAAATCGGCTAAACCGTAATTTGCAGCACCCCCCCCAACGAAAAAGTCTGAATCCGCCTGGCCGGGGTAGGGAACCTTCCCCAAATGAGAAATCGACGGTTATTTTTTACTGCAAAAGTTCAGCGGGAGAGCCAGCTTTCACGGCGCTGTACTTACCTGAGAAATCTCCGCAGAGCTCCGGCTGTCTTCTAACCGGATAGTCCCTTAAAATAAATAACCCTAGTCCTTGAAACGAGCACGGCGCCGTCAGGGAGCCCGGCGCCACACTGATGGCCACCACTTCGCTATGAACGCATTCCTGTGCGGTCAACCGGACAGCCAACATACATCCCCAGTCCTCGGTGCACTGGAATAATTCGCATGTGTTTCACTTCACGATCGCCCCCCACCCCTTTCCTCTAGTCAGTACCCCCGGGTCCGGCCTGAGTGATTCCCGGCTCTCCAATACAGTAGCAGTCTCCTTCCTGCCAGCCCCGCTGCTCCACCATCGCACGCTGCCATTGGGCAGGCGGCTTATGGGCTCCAACGAGCCACTCAATTGGACGGGTGGACGTGACTCAAGCGGTACGGCGCTTGCTGGAGGTGGCGAGGCAATGAGGTAATATAACAACTAAAAGGTACAACCTGGGATGTCTGCTCACGCCAGGGAGAAAGTGCATCACGGTGCGTCTATGTAAACTGCTGGTCAGCGGCGTGGCATTTTTTGAAGCACTAATATTGACGCCTTTATGAGCACAGTACATGCTAACACGTCCCCCTCATCTCAGTCACGTCCAATCACGACTATATATGTTAACAGCAGAACGGGATGTTCTCTTGTACATATCACTATGTTTTGTTTTTCGCATCTTCTTTAGTCTGACGCACTTATTTAATTAAGGAATCTTCAATTTATCATTTGACGTTGTTTGAATTATTCCTTTTACAAACATGTAAGCAGTCATTCTTTTATGCCGACGTTATGCAATTCTAATGAAAATAACATTTATTTATTATAAGGTATTGTATAAGTATCAAGTGAATTCTAGCATAAACCGCAAAATAGCCTGTGTACAGTATCACAGTGGTCATCATGAACAATTAGTGAAATATATCACTGCTTATATTTCTATTAATAATATGGCATTGTGACTGAACCATAATCCAAATATGCATAATTAGATAGCCTTTTCTTGTCACTTGCAGGTCAGATGTATTTAATTTTTGCCCAGTTCATTTATGCTTATCTTCAAATTAATTTTATTCATAAAGTTATTTTTATTTTGTGATATGTTGGTTGTGCCCTGCAAAATTCATTATCTATTTTTCTTACTTTATTTATTTATTTTATACGGCCCACTGAATGTTATTTATAAAATTCAATGTGACTGCAGTTCTTTATAGGTAGTTATACATAACGTGGTTCGTAGTTTAAATTTTTACATGTAGGTATTCCTTTTTATCTAAAAGCAGAATACTGAGTCGAAAGACTTTTAAGACCAATTTTATAATCAGCCAAAAAAATTAAAACACTTTAAAATAATGGTTCAATAACAAGTTTAACTCTTTGTTAGAGCTTCATATATAAGGATCTCGAAATGCGTTTTGTTTTGTTTTTTAAAATTAGCCTTCGTCGGCTACCGTAGAAGAGAGGTAAAAGACATTGTGTGGTGTTCGCTAGTAAAGGTCATCCAGGCTCCTAGACCAAGGTATTATTTCTGCGCATTTTTTATTGTTTTGTGCGTTGTTTAATTATCATTGTTTCAGATGTGTATATGATGCCCCTAGCTATTAGGAAAATGACTAAAGTTTTGATGTAGGAATGCGAAAGATATAAACCAAGACATGCTCATTAGCGGCTGTTAGCTTCGTAGCTATCTATATTGGATGTGTTCTTTAATACTTGCCTAGTGGTTTACAGTATTGGTGGCCAGTTAATTTCGCTTTGCAGTGTGGAATTTAGTGTAATGTTGTGATGTTCTTGTATCATCAAATCGCATTAGTTACTTCCTAGTGCAATAACTTGGAAGGCGGTAGTCTTTACCTAGCTAGCTGAAGGATTGTGGGTGGCTTTGACATTGTATGAATATAGTCTGTTTTCGAATGTATTACTCACTGTTACGTAAAATTGAATTTTCCAAACATTTAACATTTCATGTACATTGCTGCATGACACAATAAGGTTGTTACATCTGGGATTTTGACGTTTCTGCCACATGATATTTACACCGATTCTGGCTATAAAGTTATAAGAAATGTTTATTGTAAATCTGTTTAATTTGCTTTTATGGCTCGCAGTTACCAATTCATGCAGGCGCCTTGCTTAATGGTATAATAGTAGATGTTTGCATACTATTCACAAGTCAATTTTTCTAAAAGAACACCTTGCTGTTTGTTCGGGTGACACAATGTATCAGCGATTAGCACAGTAGCTTCACACCCGCAGGGTTGTGTGTTTGAGTCCGTTAACTGTGGGTACTTTACGTATGAAAGCCAGCCCCAGTTTGTACTTAATCTAGTCAGTTATAGTTTCCGCAGTTGTTAGTAAAATTCAAAGGCTGATAGCACAGCTCTGCACATGAAAATGGACCATGACATCATTTCTGTCATTGTGCGCAGCCATGGGTGGCGATCATGGACATGGGAAGCTGTCTATGCCAGACCATAAGCAGTGGAAAGTTGAGGGGACCCCGATGGAATTCACTCAGGAGAGACTGGCACGCAGGGGGCTGAGGGACCCGTGGGCCAGGTGAGAGGAAGTCCTGTATAACTTGGCCTACAGTGCCAATGGCCTTGTTCCTCTGAATTATTTAACCTGTTTTTCTTATGAATAATAATTTATTTTGTCTATGTGTAGCTTTTACATTTGGCTGGTTTTCTAGGGCTTAATTTAATTTATATTTGGTTAAGTAACCTGGGCAATGAATACAACAGAGAGGAACCTTCTCTGCTTGACCGGGAAATCCTCTGGTCATGTGACTATGGTGGTCTTATTCGTTTAAAAATAAAAAAAGAAAGAGGGAAAAAAACAGTGCCATAATATCCTTATCTGATGGGCTTGTCCAGGTGATAATAGATCAGTAATGTTGGATTTAATTTGGAACCTACACATCTATTTTTGAGAAGCATCCGGTAAATGTGACATTTGTTTTCCGCTTACCTCCTCCCTGCAGGAACGAGGTGTGGCGTTACGTGGGAGCTTTTACAAAACCGGTGACCTTTTCAAACATCTTATTTCGAGGCTTTAAGTGGGGCTTTGCTGCATTCGTGGTCGCTGTTGGTGTGGAGTATGCACTCACCGGGCCCCACAGGAAGTCCGAACACTAATGCCAAGGAGTGACGGGATGGTCGAAGGAGCCGCAAAGGGACATTGTCTTTGCATCCCCCTGTCAAGATGCTCTTCATTTAAGGAAAACCTTTCACCTTTTTGCTCCCTCCTGTCTAGTGTTCATGGGAGAAGAAAGACCCCGTGTAACATCTGTACCAGATTTCATATGACGGATGTATAGAATGTCATTTCAATGTAATAAATATTAATAACTCAAGTGTCTGTTGCTTTAATATATGAACAGTATGTAGGAAAATTATTTAACCACTTTGGGGATACTGCTAACATACAACTACACTATCAGACTTAGTGTTTTTTTCCGCTCCTTCCATTTTGTGTGCCTTGCTGTTTGTTCAGGTGACACAATGTATCTGTGATTAGTACTGTAGCTTCACACCCGCTGGGTTGTGTGTTTGATTGCGAATTCTGTTCGTAGTTTGGCACCGACCCATCACAGGACACCCTGCTCGTGCGTTTGTTCACATTTACGAACAATTTGGCAACTTCTATTGACCTTAGTGTGCTTTTGGGGGGGTGGGTGGGGTGCTGGAGAGACCCAGACCTAGGGTGGAAAGAGAATAATTAAGAGAAAAAGTACACAATAGAGTGGAAATAAATAGGGGTGGAGGGATGATCTGTGATTGCTCCCTGATGAAATTAATTGCTGAAGCACATCTGTTCATCAAATTCCCTCTTCACTATCAAGAAACTCCGGTTCCAGGATTACCTCTACTATCCTGATACCGCTACATGTCCCGTGGATGATCTTAATGTCACCCTTTCTGCTTATTGAATAGTAGTGCTGTCTTAGATGTAGCTCATGCGCCAATATTGCTCACACACTTGTACCTGGGCATTCATTACAAAGTAGCTGCCCCAATGCCTAGTCAACTTCTTGACAGCATGTATGTTTTATATGGGTCACTCATTCCATTTTAATTCAACAAATACAGTGGTACCTCGTTCTCAAACTCACTAGAACTTGAATTTCCTTTTAGTTGAACAAACCAGTTTGACCTATTACTCAATCTGAATATCATAAGTCAAACCGACCTAATATAAATTGTACGTGTTAGGAAATGACTTACTTCAATGCAATTCTTACTTGAGTGCCTTTATGTCATTTATTTAAACGTTACTTTACCAGGTAAATTAACTGAAAACCAGTTCACACTGCTTTACGTTATATTCGGGAGGAATAGCTGATTATACTCATCGGAACAGCCTGGAATACCAACGTCATGAGTGTAACTAAACTCTTCAACCAATATGGGCAACCGTAATGCATTGCGTCAGGATTAGAATGCGTTGCTTTAAGCAAGTTGAATGTTTCCAGTGACCTGACTCGGGAAACAAGCTGAAACGCAGAGGACTAATGATATCAACCAGAGACAGCTGATTACATGGGGATCCCACGCGAGTTTAACGAGGGGGCGTGGGACACGGAAGGAGCAGACGATCAGGGCAGGACAGGGGTAATTTTGACGTAAGATCTTTATTGTTTTGGAAGCCATTAAGAAAAAAATGCTCTTCTTGTTTTATCCTGTTCATTTTGTGTTTAAATGCTAACAAACGAACAAAACATATTTAGTTGTAATTTTGGGGGGCGGGAACCAATTAATTGGTTTTCCATTATTTCTTATGGGAAAAATTCGATCAGAACTCTTAACTTTTTAGGATGCGATCTGGGGTCAGGAACGGATTAAGTTCGAGAACCGAGGTACCATTGTAGCTTTTTTTTTTTTTTTTTTTGGTAATGTGTTTCCTTGAAATAAATTGACCTACATGCTGTTTTCCCTACCTGGACCATTTGGCACAAAAGCATCTATAAAAGTTATTGTATAAAATAATTTCAGAAATTTATCCTAGCACTCATATGTGAGAAGGCAATACTTAAAAGGTTGTTTGGGCATGGATAGATGAATGCAGGTATTATAACACTCAACATTTTTATACCCATACTAAAAAAAAGAATCAATTAATTCTTAGTGTAAATTGGGGTTCTTCAAATCTGGACCTAGTTTAATAATTACTGATTCTGTTTGGGGGGCAACACGGTGGTGCAGTCTCCGCCTGGGTTACGTGTGTGGAGCTTGCATGTTCTCCCAGTGTCGTCGTGGGGTACTCCGGTTTCCCCCCACAGTCCAAAAACATACTGAGGCTGATTGGAGTTAATTAGGACCCCCCGCGACCCAGTGGGATAAGCGATAATGTTGACCGAACGATTAGATGTCAATGTAATTAAGTCGGATAGAAGCATAAAGAGAAAAAAAACATAATTTACACTTTAATAGTAAATAAAAACTCTTAATCAATAATATACTTTTATATCTAACATACCAAATATTCAAGAAATAATAATTTTCTAAGAAAGAATTTGAACTTGTAAGATGTAGCCTATTTGTAACATTTAAAAAGAAATGAAACCATCTTTCTCTAAACCCCAAACTTAAAACCTTGAAAGTTTAAGCATAGTTTGTATGTACCAACTGTTTGTAACTGAATGCGCAAAGTCTACGTCTTTTACTCCCCAGTAGCTTTATGTTCCCATACCAATTAAAACTGCATTCCGATCGAAATCGGATATGGAACATCGCTTTCTCAGTGCATGGTCATATAGAAAGAGAGAGAAATTACGTCCATTTAAATATTTTGTGGGCGTGGCTTTCACAAAGGCTGCTTTTTTGATAAAATGACGGAGCTGTATGGAAGCATATCAATTTCCAACATGTATTACGGCCACATCCGATTCGAGCGCAAAAGTGTTTCATTATTTCGAATGAATTATTAAGGAAGGATTTTAATTAAAATGTAGGCCTATACATATCACGGTTTTAAACAGAAAAATAAATTTCGAATCTGCAGAACAGTTCCAATACATTTTTAATGCGTATGCTGGATAATGTCGTCAACAAAATCGTGAAAACAGTCTGCTAAGCAACGGATGACGCATTTAATATAAGCGTCAACTAATTCAACTAATCCAGCTACCTAAAAAACGAACCCAGCTAATTACATGCCACTTTCGTCTAAATACTTTACCATGCATATATTATATACGATAACATCTGTACCGTAAAAGATAAGTTTATAGCTGGTATGTAACATATGCGGAATAATGCCCATTTTGTGGGCGGCTCCGGATCTTCTTCATGGCCACCACCAAGGAAAATGTCTTCGTTTTACTTCTTTCTTTCGCCCCGAATCTAAATGTGGTATAGCGTCTTTATTTCCGTTTTTAAGTTAAATATTTAACGTGATTTAATGTATTTCTGATAAGATGTGCCCATACGCGGGGCTGTCGACATTTAAACGGTAAATTATACTAGGCGGGTATTCGTTTTTGCTATTGCGATGATCGTAAAACCCAGTAAAGGTGCTTCTCCTTCGATTTTTGTCTTAATCGCGAACAGCTACCCCGCTTCGGAAGTGACTAAACGTTTAAATAAACGCGTGTGACATTTCCGTCGTGATTAATACGGAAAGCGATAATACAATACCTACGTATATTTGGGCTTTCCCGTTTCCACCCCGTTTCATGTCATTTCCGAATTTAGTGGAGACCCCGTATAGACTTCCCGAAAATGTTTGTAAGGTACGTGAAACTTAACTTAGATTCATATATCTGCCTGTCATTCCGTGTCTCCGGTTAAGGGAAACGGTTGCACTTTATTTTGTATGAATTGTATTTTTTATGTAAATCACTGTAAAAAATACTTGAATATATGTTTGCAGGATTAAGCTACCGGAGCTCCAAAACGTGTACTTTTAATCTTCTTGGACCCGCAATGACCGACGAACAGTGCCAGACAATCAATCGAGTTGTGGAGGAGCTGAACCATGAGGAGCGTCGTAAACTGGCGTATCTGTGCGGAGATTTGGAACCCGAAGGCTGCGTGGAGGACTTGCGAGGGAAGCTGAGCTCCCTGACACTCGACGGTTCGCTAATCCTGCTGGAGCTCATGCTAAGGATGGGACGCTTTGACATCTTAAAGAGGATACTGGGAAGAAACAGGCAGGAGGTGGAAGGGCTGCTGGAAAACGGCTATGTAGTGTCGGATTATAGGTAAACCGCCCACTTTTATTGTTTAATACAGATGAAATGTAGGGAGTTACTGATTTAGGTAGATCAAGTGAAATCACATGCGTTTAATATGGGCTATTTAACACTTTCATATGAAAACAGTTCCTCTAAATCAAGTAATTCATTAAATCAATTTATTTATTTTATTAATATTCACGTATTTATATCGCATTTTCGCGGAAATACATATAGATTCAGAAAATCCATTACAGTTAAAAAATATATATATAGGGAGACCAAAGGATAAGATTGACATCCATCCATCCATCCATCCATCCATTTTCCAACTCGCTTATCCTACTGGGTCACTGAGGCAGGGAACAACCCTGGACAGGGGGCCTGCCCATCGCAGGGCACATTCACTCACACATGCACACCTACGGGCAATTTAGGAACTCCAATCAGCCTCAGCATGTTTTTGGACTGTGGGGGGAAACCGGAGTACTCGGAGGAAACCCCACGACGACACGGGGAGAACATGCAAACTCCACACACACGTAACCCAGGCAGAGACCGGTGCGAGGTAACGGTGCCAACCACTGCACCACCATGCCGTCCCCAAGATTGACGGGTAAACAAAATATTTATATTGCTATCAATATATTGTTATTTATGTTAATATAAGGTAATGTTTTGTATTTCAGATTGCTGATGGCAGATCTAAGTGAAAATATGGGTAAAGAAGATTTACGATCCCTTATATTCCTGCTGAGTGAGACTCTGCCAAAGGGAAGACAGGAGACTGCTACAGTAAGACCCAATAACAGATTGTACCATTTCAGTGGGGGCTGTTTCATGCCAGATTTGATTTCCTGAATGGTTAATGCTTTTTTTTCCTTTGGAATGGAAGCGATTTAACCACCTCTTATAATCATATTAAAATTAAATCGTAAACATATGGGCAAGAGCCTTCCCATAATCTAACTCCCAGCTGAACTCAGGAATCCGCCTGATTTCTCATTATGCTTTGTTAGTATACCACATACCCTGCGTTATGTAGTGTGAGTGACTGAATAAGAAGGAGTACAAACTATTTACCAATAAGAATCTGAATAGTATCTGACTCCTATCGTATGTCAGAAGCAGACAGACTTCGTTTTACTTTCCCGAGCAACACAATAAAAGTTCACAGATGGTGTTCTTCAATGAGTGCCGCTGGACAAATGCTCCATTTCAAAACTTTTTTTTCGGTTGGAAAAGGGAAATGAGTTAAATGAGGTCATTCTGTCACGGGCTGATGAATTACACTCATCTGCTTTTTTTTGTCTTGAAAACTTCCAGGATGAGCTATTTTGAAATAAGACCGGCTTTTATTTTAGAATTGACGTCACGGTGGTCTTCTTGCTTTAGATCATTTTGGGAGTTCTTATAAATCCATTTAAGATGATTAAGGTTAATATGTGACAGATTATGACAGTGACTCTGTGCTGAGCAGCTGCTGTTGTGCCGCGTTGCAGTCTTTCCTGGACGTGGTGGTCGAGTTGGAGAAGTTGAACAAGGTCTCCAGTGAGAAGCTGGAGCTCATTGAACAATGTCTGAGGAGCATTCGCAGAGCGGATCTTGCCAAAAAGGTCCAGCGGTATCAGATGAAAGGTGAGGAATGTGGATCGGTTCATAATTTATTGTGTTTCTAATACAGTGGTGATGATACACGGAGTGCTTTTTTCTTGATAAATAGAAAATCTGCACTGGACGCAGTGTGTATAGTGTGGTATAATGGAAATACCCTTAATCTCCTGCTGACAGATTTAGTTGTTTTTTTGGTCAGTAGTTTTCCCCCTGATAAATTTTTTTATCTGGTTTTTACCTATTGGTCTAATTGAGTGTGACATTTTTACTTTCACTTGTAGTTTGTAAGTAAAACCAAAATTAGTTATGTTAAAAATGTTAAAGGATTTTACTTATTTATGTTTTTATTTCCAGGTTCTGGGACACATTGTAGAATGTCAAGTCCAAGGGCAGAGCCCAGCCCGGGAATTACCCGTGTATGTAAACATACAACATGCATGAGTTCCATGTGCCAGGGTGGGGTTTCCTTTAGGGTCTGACCTTCAGTATGTTTGCTCTCACAGTGCCAGATGGTACAGAGCTCCGCCCCCAAGTTTCATGCCCCATGCCTGCAGCCAATCAGAGCCAATGGTGAGCCCCCACCCCTCGCTTCCATGACCCGCATTGGCTTGGGTTCTGTGTCAGTGTGATGTGACAAGATAAGCAGACATGTTATCACGTTATTCTTTGACGTACACATAGCATCGGTTCACTATAGTTTGTTTTCTGCAGAATTATAAATATGTGTTTATCCATTTCAGCTCCAGAGAACGTTAAGATGTCAGTTCCTGAAACAGGAAGAGAGTATTTTCAGGTAATGAACTCAAACCTTTTATTTTAGTGGCTCTGCTGGTTTATTCCAACCTGTGCTGATCCCTAGATAGTGTGTGTGTGTTTGCATGCTGACACCTATCATGTTGACCCACCGGATCCTCTGCGAAGTGGCAGGAGTGTGTAGATTTCTGTAATCATCCTTTACCCCCCTTAACACTGACTTCTGTATGTACTGGCTTACCTCTTTTCAAAAATAACCATTAATATGTTTCCTCTAATTACATTTATGCTCAGGTCATAAAAGAGTGGTTCTCAATCTTATTGCACTGCGACCCAATTTTTACCATCCCAGCTCAGTCTGACCCTATATCAAGTGTAGGTTTAAATTAACGCTGTGATCAAAAGTGCAGTGCACTCTGCAATCAATACCTATCTCACAAGTCTGATTGGATGTGCCAGTGAATTTTAAATTAAGCATCTGTGGTTTGGCTTCTTGGATTGGTTGAATACTCCTAGTTTTACACTAAGCATTTGCAGACACAAGACCCATTTATATAGGTTAGTTCTAGGACTGGTGCTGGAAAATCTTATCATGGATCAGCATAGGCGCTTGTGGTTTTAAAATGCTTAGGGTCAGCTCTGCCTCATGACCCTTTCATTAACGAGTTTGTGAGACTGGCACCCAGCTTCATTATTTCTAATTTGTTGCATGGATTCTTATGACCCAGCAAAAGAACATATGACGCTTTTCCACTGGCATACCTGTGCCTGAGCCGTACCACAGAGAGAGACTAGTTACAGCACAGTTCCAGCTCGGGTCGGTTTGGTGAAGGTGTCAGCACGGGTACGGGTCGATACGGCTTCACGACGGAGAAACGCCAGTTGGCAGTATGGCTTGGGTACGGCCCGGTTCTTGGTGACAGTGGAAAAGCGCTGATAGTTGGGCTCCATACCCCTCATGTTATAGAGAAGCTGCCTTTGTTGGTTTTCTCTTTACCCCACCTTGCACACGGCCCACTCCCTGCGTGCTCACTCTCCACTCTCACCCTCTGGACCACAGGACCCCTTGCAGACCTACCGGATGCAGACTAACCCTCGAGGCGTATGTGTGATCATAGACTGCATAGGCCACGACGGAGGTAAGATTCCAAGCTTTTGGCATCGCGTGGAGGTGCCCGTCGGGAACGTGGAAATGATGGAGGCCTGCTTTTGTCAGACATGCTGGAGCAGGCTTTTGAGCGGCTGCACTTCCGGGCGATCCAGCGCAAGTGGCCGAATGTGACCGAGAGCAGGTCCATCCTGAGGATGGCGTCCCAGAGGCACCGAGAGCTCCAGGAATCTGATGCCTTCGTCTGTTGCATCCTGAGCCGTGGGCAGGGTGACAGCCTCCTGGCCACGGAGGAGAGCGGCCCGGGTCTGAGCCTAGATGCTGTCCGGCGGCTCTTCTCCGCGGAGGCCTGCCCAAGCCTGGCAGGAAAACCGAAGCTCTTCTTCATCCAAAGTTACACCGTGAACGCAGCTGCCCCGACCTTCCAGCGGCACCACGACGACGACCTAGAAACTGACGGGCCCGCTGTCTCCGCCCACGTGGAGTCCGTGCCTTCGGCCGCAGACGTCTTCTGGAGCCACTGCAGCACTGAACACCGGCAGCTGGAGGAGGGCACACACAGTTCTGTGTATTTACGCACCCTGTGCGCCGCCCTGCTGAACGGGCAGAAGAGGTACAGCCTCCGTGTTTATCATTTTGTAACACCGTGGCTGTTTGGCCATGACACTTTTACCCGTTACAGTTTTACAGGCTCATAAAGCTTGACATTTTACTGAGCCAGTTGACCATAAATATCTTGCTTTAGGGTGCAACTGGCTGGCCACCATCTTATACCCAGACCTTAAAGCGTTTGGCTATTTGCTTTGCAGCTGTCTGTCTTTGCACCCGCTGTAGTGTGCTAATAGAAGATGCTCTCTCATTCCTTGGCCTGGTGTGAGGGAATCCATTGTTCTTTTTCAGAAAGCGTCACCTTCTAGACATTCACACAGAAGTCAACTCTGTCATCTATGAGCACAACCGGTGCAACGTGGGGAAGACCTACAGTCTCAGTCTACAACACACACTCCGAAAGGCTCTCTTCCTGCCCTGAAGCATATCCGAGCAACCATTAACAAAGTGAACACTAATTCTTAATATAGTCACATCCTAAGGTGTGTGTACTTGCATTCTATTAAACCAAAGATCTGTGAAATATATTTAACATACAGAAAACTGCATCATGCTTTTCATCCATCCATCCATCCATTTTCCAAACCGCTCATCCTTACTGGGTCGCGGGGGGTCCGGAGCCTATCCCGG
>JABFDZ020000105.1:1444564-1456838 GCA_019775955.2 Pollimyrus isidori
CCCCCCCCCGCCCCCCCCCCCCCCCCGGCGGGGCGCGGCGCCCCCGCCCGGGCCGGCGGCGGGGCGGGCCCGGCGGGGGGGTTTGGTTAGCGACGGGCTGTGGGAGGCTGGTATTGTGTGTGAGAGAGAAGGGGGTTTCGCAGCCTTTTATTTTTATAAAAAGGAACAAAGAAATCCTCCCTTTTTTCCCCTCTGAAACACACCCCCGGCTAACACGGGGCAGCCCCCCCCACCTTTAAGAGCGTTGCCGTTACAGCTCCGCCACAGCACCGCGTCTCTCGCGGGCCTTCTGGGATTCCTCCGTCAGCCGCCTGCACCTGCTCGCGGTGGCGGGACTCGCCGTCCGGATCACACTGGCTGGGGCTCGGCTCTCCCGGGGACGGGAGGAAAGGTAGAGGTGTGGGGAGCCAGGCAGAGGGGCTCGCCGGAGCTGTCTGCCGGCCGGCCGGCTGCCTTGACCCAGAGCCTCCCCAACACTGAGCCGCTGCACCCCCACGCTCTTCAGGGGCTGCTTCGGCTCCATTGTTTCCGTGGAGACTGAGGAAAAGCGGACCTTCATTAAAGAGGTACTATTATTTTACTCTTTTATTGCTGGTGATGGGACCGGTGTCAGGGACAGATGACAGGCCGGGTCTGCGATGGCGTCCAGCCAGTGTGCGGACGGTGCGGGTTCTGCTGGCTGTTCAGATGTGCGGTTCTTTAATTATCTACAAAATATTGTCTTTTTTTTTTTGCTTGATTTATTCTTATAATTTAGTTTTCTCCAAAGCAGTGGTACATGTCTGTAGTCACATTACTTAAAATTACTGTAGAAAACAAACCAAACCGTAGTCCATGGTGGATACTGGTTGCACGCGTTGGGTAGAGCCGCTGACCTCAGCCGGGCTTTGGGTTCCCAGCGTTTGGAACGCAGCGCCCAGAACCTGGTCCTGTCACAGTTGGCATGCGGCAGTTTCCGATGGGGGGCAGGGTGATGTCCGAAACGCCGGCGCCCCCGTCTGGCCGGGAGTGGGGAGAGCGGCATCCCCTCTGCCGTGGGAGATGCTGGCCGGGTCTCCTGGAGCAACGTGCATCCCTACTGGGAATGCAGGGGGGTGACTGCGCTGGCCAATGGGACCTTTCTGCTGCTATAGAAACAGGGGGTGTGTGTGGGGGAGGGGGGGGGGCTTTGAAAGACGGTTACCATTAAAGCCAGGGCTCTCACTCCCAGGGAGAAAGAAAAGCCGTTTATCACCGCGCCCCCCTCCCAGGCCGCCATGGCCCTTTGTCACGGGGACAGGGGGGTGACGGCATACAAGACGCACGTAAGGTTCCCCTGAGCCGCCTCCTACCGCGGGGAACAAAGGGGAGGTGAGCCGGAAGCTGAGAGAGCCGCGTCCCGTACGCCATCCGCTCCAGGCAGCCCCCCTGCCCACAACCACGGCATTTGGACCACGGAGGACCCTCGGTTATGGGACTCGTCAGATGTCTGGGGGGGGCTGCCCGTGTTGGGTGGTGTGGGGGGGGAGATACACCGGTCCATACTATTCTATTGCTTATCGGCGCCATCTGATGTTCTTGTGGGGGAATCGGAGCAGCCGATTTCGGCGTGACCTGTTATGGCGGCTGCGTGTGCTGGGGCGTCTTGCTTGGGCGCGTTGCTCTGATGGTCTGAGGGTGAGAGCGGCAGCCGCTGCCCTGTCCTCTTGTCCACGGGGAGCCGTGTGGCCTCACATCAGGTGTCTGGGCCGCACTTTCTTGGCTGATGCCTTAATCGTGGTACTGAGTTGTGCCTTCATGTTGGGGGGGGGGGGCCTTCTGACTTATTGCCTGAAAGGTTTAGTGACATTTGGGGCGATGGAGCTCAATAGCTATTAGCCAATTACAGCCCTTTTAGTGACACTGGGGGCTCGGGGGAGGGCTTTAAGTGATCTGACAGGGAGGGGCTTATGTCTTCACTGCCAGCCGGCCACGTGATAAATAAATGGTCTGGTTTGGGGTTAGGAGCTTCATACAGGAAATGTGTTACACTGGGATGGGAATGAATTGTGTCAGCAGGAGGCCAGCAGGAGGCCAGCAGGAGGCCAGCAGGGGGGCGGAGCAGGCCGTGTGATTGCCACTCCTCTACCCTCCGGGACCCCACCAACCCTCCCCTCAGTCTTACCTGGGACCCCGTGTTGGGCTCTTCCCGGACAGAAGTGAGGGGTCTCTTTATGAAGTGCCTTTGATCCTCCATGACTGTCTGATAATTGCAGGAGTATCTGCAGAGATGCTGGTAGATCCTACCCCAGCACCAGAGCCAGGTAGAGCTGAGTTTACCGGAGATGCAGTGTCCTCACCGCGGCACTGCTCACGCCACTCTGCATACTAGCGCCGTATTAGCGCCATGTGTTGCGTTTGTATTTTTATTTTGCCTGGGTCCCCCTGCTGGGAGGTCGCCTCCGCAATGTGTCTGTGTGTCAGCGTGATGGAAAACATGCCCCTTTGTAGCAGAAACAGCGGCTAGGGCAGTCTGCGTCTTCCTAACCCCTGTGCCCTCGCCCTCAGCTCGCCGTCGGGCCTGACAGGCGGCACGGCGGGTGGGGGGGCGATAACCACCCCCATTGTCCCCGGGGGCTGAGTCGCACCATGTGCTCTGCGCTGTGGTACAAAGCCAGCACAGGCCCATCCCATCCCGGCCCGGCCCGGTCCTGTACTGTGTGCCTTTGTCCCCTAGCTCCCGAGCACGCTGTCCCATTGGATGCTCTGGGAGGTGGTGTGTTGTGGCGGGGGGGGGTTCAGTTACAGACTCGCTGACCATCACTGCTTGCATCCAGTCCCGCCAGATTGCTCTCCCTGACCCTGCTGGCAGGTTCCTCCTGTGTATTCGCAGTGATGCCTTTTGCCATCGTTACATTGGGTCTTTGGTTTGATCCCTCGGCGGCCCACCCTTTCACCCCACCACCCCACCTCCGCGGGACTCCCCTGTTGGGCCCTCTTGGTTGGTTGTAGCTCGGTTGGTGCTGAATCCTTTGTGGATGAGCTTCTCCACCTCCATTTTGGACATTTGCTCCAGAATCGCCACGGTTGGCTGCGGTCTGTCATCATTCAACCCACTTAGGGGCTGGATCTCCTGATGGTTGATTGGAGCTCCTGGGGCCAGTGAAGGAGCCTGATTCTACTGGGACAGCAAACTCTTTGTTTATGGAGAAACAGTGCCTTATGTACTCCTCATGACCTTATCGCCCCCTCAGCACGTGCGATGGGGGCAGCTGAATACAGCCTTGGGTACGACTCGCATAGGATGCTTGGTTTTAATTACTAATTATGGCTTTACTAGCATGTCAAATTGGGCGGATTCACATTGAACTAAAGCCAAAAGCATGCAATGCCTGGAGGGGTGACCCCTAAAATCTCTGGGGGCCCTGGAGGGTGTGGAGGAAAGAGGGGGCCCATCTGGGTGAATGAGAGGATGGCTGATCTGTATAACGTGGGGGCCTGATGGGGATCTGTGTGCCAGTGTGGCTTGGGATTCTGGCTGACTGAAACGGTAACTCATCCAAATGCGGTTTTCCTTCTGTTTTTATAAATGGCCATATAGTTAGTAGATATTAGCTGTGTCAGGCTTTTGGGGGAAACGAGGTCTGTTTTTGTGTTAAAGGACCCATCGTTGTTTTTAATAATAATATGTCTCTCAAACCGGTCTTTTTATTTGATGTTTTCAAAATGAGAAAGAGTTGGACTCGATGGTGACCTGGGCCTCTTAGGTGCCCTGACGTCTGGAAAATTAACGAAACTGGTTACGACCCGAACAAAGATGGTATTTCAAATGCCTGTTCATGAAATATTTTATCGTCTTATGAATATCGAATCTGAAAAGTATTTTAGTCCATCTGCCTTTTTGCTTGCTAATTGCTGCTGAATTCTATAAGGGCCCTTTTCTGTCATAGGTGGTCCAGCTTTGCTGCCGGCTACGGATACTTAGGGAGATGGGCCGGACGGCGGCATCTCGGTTCCAACCATACCATGGGCGCCGGCGAGTGGTAGATGTTCGGGAGAGATGTGTTTCATAAGCTTGAGGCTCTGCTTCGCATGGTTGGCTGAGGGCAACACCCCAAAAGCAGGGATGCGGGATGTGAGGGATTGTTGCTGCTGCTGTTCGGACACTATCTGACAGTGTCATTTGGAGCTTTGGGCGAGGGGTTACAATGGCGTGAGCTCATACCCCCTTCCGTCTGAGGGATGGCCCACGCCGGGTGGGAGTATTGGGCCGGCCCATGCCAGGCTGGGATGGCGAATGCAGCGGCGTAGTCTGGAGCAGTCTAGGATGGCCCTGCCCACTGACACGCTCAACCACCCTCTGTGATTCACTGTTGCCCTCTTTTCTCTTCCAGGCGACATCACCCAGAAGGGCTATGAGAAGAAGCGAGGAAAGTTACTGGCTCCCTATATCCCACAGATACAAGGTAGGTACTCACCTTTGGGTGATTCCTTCTGTTACAGTGCCCTAAGCCTTCCCAGAGTTTGCTCTGCTCTCTACTCACTTTGTGCATGTTTTTTTGAAGGATCTTTGTCTTTTATTGAGAGAGAGAGACATGGAACTTACATTTGGTCCGGATGAGTCTGTCTGGAGCACTATCCGGCACAGGCTGTTAGGGATCTCCTGCCTTGTGCTGCTCTTTGTCATACCAGTGGAGGTGCCCAGGTTCCGTTTATGCTCCTCAGGTGGCTGCCGGACTCTTGCTAACTTGACAACAGCATTTGAGCCTAGCGATGGACTGTTTCAGTTGCATGTGGAAATTTCTGTTCAATTAGTGGTGCCGGTCTCTCAACTCGTGATGCTGCTTGCAGTTTGCCGTTATTTCCTTGGGTTGCTTGGAGAAGCTTTGTTTTGCGGATACTATCTCTGTTGTCCTGTAGGTCTAGGACATGTTACTGCGGTGCCATTAAAATGAGCACCAACTAACCTTTAGTGAACATGTGACTCACCCAAACTCTTTAGCGTTTGCTGCAAAGGAAACTTTAGCCCTCGACATCCATAATCCCTTCACACAGCCTGGGGGGGGGGGGTCATTTATCCACCCATGGTTTGTCTTGGGGTCTGGAAAGCTATCAAGCGATTATTGTACTAGGAGGGGCTGGATGCGGAAATGTGTACCCTTAGTCACGCTTGAGAGGCCGACAGGGTCGTGTCATGTCCCGTCTTTTCTGCGGTGTTGCTCAGAAAGCGAGAGGATTAATGGTTATATTCCTGGGAACAGCGAAAGTCTCGTTTTAATGTAAGGAGTATATGCCGGTCCAACGGAAATACCTCGCCCCTGAGCTTTCTCAAGTATCTGGGCCTATTGTTTTCTTTCTTTAAAGAGAACTCCATATCACCTTCATCACTGTGAGATTCAGCAGCTGAGTCTGTCTGCTTCAGCTCTGTTTCTGGGCTTAAGTCTCTCTGCCTGGTCCTTGCTGCTGCCCTCCTTGCTGTTCACCCCCCCCCCCCACACACACACACACACACACACACACACACACACACACCAGTCTTTTATATGAAAAAATGGCTCGTTCGAGTCTTGAGTTCCATTGGGACTTAGAGGTACTTTTGCTCTATCGGGTGCCATCTGAGGTATGACGTCTGCTGGATAGGCGCTGTGATAAATGCTATTCTATTTAATTACCTAATGACAGGGCCCTGAAAGGACAGTCCGAGAGGAACCTCAGAGGACAACCAGATCCTCCAGATATATTGACCAGAAGGTAATCCATATATTTGTCAGGCTGATGAAGGATTAGGGTTTTGGCTGAATGTTTGGGACCGTTCCCAACTCTGAATTAACAGCAGGTAATTTAAGTAATGGTTTTTTTTTCCCATTTTGGGTGTGGCCCTATTATTATTGTCAAATACAGTTTTCCATCCACTATTCATCTCCTGAGGTCTCATTCGGATTGTTTTTACTGTTTTATGAGCGATTTGTCTGGGCACAAGCTCACAGATGCCATTTCTTTCTCCAGTTCCTCAGCATATTGCCGGTCACCGGAAACAGAAGCTTTATCCTGCAGTTTAATGATGGTCTTCATGCACGGAGATACATCAGCTACACCATATTATTACCATAGTTTATTCCAGAGTTGTGGGCAGGTTTTGAGTTTTCTATCGATGTAAACGTTTAATGAATTATGATGAGTCTGTGTCCACTTCAGCTGAGCCTAGATATTTTGGTTAATTCCTCTCATTATGGCTTCCTAGTTCTCTGTGGGTGCTGTGTTTGCTAAAACGAAAAGAGGCCCATCAGCTGAAAATCATTAAGGTCATCAGATAAAACTCTGGGTAAATATAATAAATATAGGTCTATAATTTGCTGTTGCCATTAATATTCCTTCAAAGGGTTTGATGCGATTGTCATAGGACATGTTCACTCCGAAACAAACCGACTTCTCATGGTGTTGGAAGGAGACCAGGTCAGTTTCATCAAAACCAATTGTAATGCACCTCCAGCACCTGCAAAACACAATAAAATAACTTCACCATTTATAAGGGGAGGGTGTTAAAAATAAATCAAACATCAGTAAATGCTGAAGCGATACCCTTTATAAGCTATTCAGTAAGTATTGCAGGACTAAGCCTCATGTGAACGGTATGGTGACTGCTCTGGCCAATAAATGACCACGTTGTGGGAAAGCCGCCTGCTTATTGGTGTGTGTGTCCCCCCCCCCCCCCCACCCCTGTCAGGTTTTTTTTATTATTATTTTTATTCCCCAGCAACTAGACAGAGGAGCCAATCTGCTGTTTGGAAGTCTGGAAGTTTGACCTATCCCTTTGTGTTGAAGACCCGTTTGAATAATATGTGTGAGGATGTTGCTGTTGATGGTGCAGATGTATCAGGGGGCCATGAAGGGGTATGGCGCCCTAGACAATTACAAAATGACCTTTTTGTATCTCCCCATCTGTGTTGTAATCGATGCATGTGTAGGTAAGGAGTTAATCGAAATGGCGGTGAATAATCCCAACAGTCATTTCAGTATAATGTCGTTTTAACATAACCGCCATGTGGTTTGGTGTTTGTGGTGTGTCTGTCACATTCAGCAGCCTCAGACTTGCTGACGCAGGGGACAGTATTGATCTGGTTATCCTGCTGCCCCGCCGAGTGGCTCGAGTTTTGGGCTTCCCGGTAAACATCTCCCTGCCCCCAGAACAGTCCGGAAGCCTCCGTTGTCTGCTGAAGCCGGGGAGCACAGCCGTGGTTCTGCCTGCCACTGGTGCCCAGCCGCTCGCCATCTTCGGGCAGCTTCTACTCGCTTCTTCTGCTCGTTGGAAAGGGTGGGGTGCAGCTACCCCTCCCTAAAAATCCCACATCTGCACCTCTTAACGCTGCCTGCTGCATGAGGACCTGTAGTCAGTGTGAGTGTCTGGTGTGAGAAAGGGTGTCAAATAAAAAATGTATTTGAAGGGAAGACACACTTTTTTTCCCTGTGATTCCTTAGGATGTTTGCATGCTTGCTTAATGATGCAGACATGAGATCGGAACTACTTGGAAAGTGAGTAACGACGTTGGCCTTTGTAGCAACAGCCGATGGGGTCACCTCTTGCTATAACCCCTCCCCTTCTTTTCTGAACACCAGTCCTCAGGAAGCCTTAATGAATGACTGACTCTGACCCTAACTGTCACACCTGCAGTGGGGATTGCTCTGATAGCCATTAATTTGAAGACCAAAAGTAAGGGTGGTTCCTAGGTAAGTTATTTAAAGGGAGACAGACATCACTGTAATTTCGTTTTGTTCCTAAGCCTCTGGAATTAAGCTTCTCTTGCTGTTGGGCCATAGTTAAGAAGGACTGACTTTTTGTTGTTCGTTTCTATGATCACAAAGGTGTTCACTTGTCAGTGGATTCTTCTCTCTCACTGGTATATTTTTGCTTTTGGTATCTAGGCTGTAAAGGTTCACTCACAGGTCATGGTTATTGAAGAATGGCATCACGTTCAGTTGAGTGATTTGATGCACCTCGGAATGCGGTTTGTCATGAGACGGAATTTCGGGGTCCCATATTAACGTTGTCCTTCAATGGGACTGGAGTGCAGTTAAAATAACCCTTTTCAGGGATTAGCCTCCGTTGTCAGACGAGAGTTTGATGTGATGCGTTAGAGCCATTGGGCGGTTGTTAGCGCAGAAGAGCGACTGGTTACGGTAAATGACCATCTCCAGGTTCCCCTTACTTTGTTCAGTCTTCTGTCTTAGCGGTCTGCAGCTGCTTTGCGATCCTCGTCCTTCTGGTTGACCTTTAAACCTGGTTGGATCCCCTATTTCTCTTGCAGCGGTCTGAAGTAACAACAGTGTACTTCCTCGCGGAATTCATGGAATTTCTGTGATGACTGTGGCTCTGGTTTCTTCGTAGTCTTGCTATTTTTGGTGTTTTTGCAGCTGGTCATTTACTCCCATTTCAGATTTTTTGGAGCCTTGATTCAGTGTATTTTGTGAGGCTCCATTCAAATTTGAAAATAGTCATTCCAGCTGCAAAGTGTGGTTTCACACTGAAATCTGTTCTAACACGATTAATATGTTGGTATCCAAGTCCTAATACAGTGTGAAATCACATTTCTATTTGCAGGATTTTTAAGTTGGAGAGAATAGCGCTACGCAAACTATAATGTGTTATGTTTTTAGTGAGAAACGTTACTGGCACGCAAAGACAGCTGAGTGAACGATGTCCTGTTCGTGAATCACACAATCACACTTTTTGAACTTCCACACATTGCGCATGTCTAAAAATATAAAAATATTTAACAAAATATATAAAAACACAACAACCTTTTAAAATACAATTACATTTGCTTTTCATAGACTCCTATCTGCAGCTTTGTTGCCTTCAGTGCCCCTCTGCCTACTGGAGTCCAGTGTATTTATGCCGTGTGCATGCCTGGTGGCATGGTGCCCGGCCGCATGGTGCCCCTCCGCGTACTGCAGTCCAGTGTATGTATGCCATGTGCATGCCTGGTGGCATGGTGCCCAGCCTCATGGTGCCCGGCAGCATGGTGCCCCTCCGCGTACTGCAGTCCAGTGTATTTGTACCGTGTGCATGCCTGGTGGCATGGTGCCCAGCCTCATGGTGCCCAGCCTCATGGTGCCCGGCCGCATGGTGCCCGGCCGCGTACTGCAGTCCAGTGTATTTATGCTGTGTGCATGTCTGGTGGCATGGTGCCCAGCCGCATACTGCAGTCCAGTGCATTTGTACCGTGTGCATGCCTGGTGGCATGGTGCCCGGCCGCATGGTGCTCAGCCGCGTACTGCAGTCCGGTGTATTTATACCGTGTGAACGCTTGGTGGCATGGTGCCCGGCCGCATGGTGCCCCTCTGCATACTGCAGTCCAGTGTATTTATACCGTGTGCATGCCTGGTGGCATGGTGCCCAGCCTCATGGTGCCCAGCCGCGTACTGCAGTCCGGTGTATTTATACCGTGTGCATGCCTGGTGGCATGGTGCCCAGCCTCATGGTGCCCAGCCGCGTACTGCAGTCTAGTGTATTTATACCGTGTGCATGCCTGGTGGCATGGTGCCCAGCCTCATGGTGCCCAGTCGCGTACTGCAGTCCAGTGTATTTATACCGTGTGCATGCCTGGTGGCATGGTGCCCGGCCGCATGGTGCACCTCCGCATACTGTTTTTCAGGGCCGCGTCCGTCACGTGGTGGCAGCCTGCTCATCTGTCCACTCACGTCCAGAGTAGCGACCAATAATGCTCATGCCCGCAAGAGCCTTTAAAAACTATTTTTTGAGAGATACCTGAAGCAGATGTGGCGGACATATTTTATTACGTGTGCTGCATGTGGCAAGAACCAAAACAAACGGATCACACTGCCACCACAGAGGTGTAGTTAAATGTGTGTGGTATTGTATCTCATGTTCCATCCATCCATTTTCCAAACCGCTTATCCTATTGGGTTGCGGGGGGTCCGGAGCCCATTCCGGAAGCTGTATCTCATGTTGTACAGTATAATTGACCCTATACTGATCCAGACTGACTTACAGCCCCATTTCCGGGACTGAACCCAGGCGTATGTTGATGGCTACATGTGCAGTTTGTTTGAATTGAATCCAAATTAAATACTTTTTAAACTGGCATTTGCAGGTTCCGTCATGTACCGCGTCGTCCGTCCTGTTCCAGCCCTTCGTGTGCCACGCCCCCCTCGTTACCTCTTGTGATTTCCGAATGTTTCCGCCTGTGTGGCGTTGCTGCACGCCGGTCCCGTGATTCGTCTTATTTGTATTTAGGTCTGCGTCTGCGTCTCTCCGGCAGACGCAGCATAAACGTGTTTATGTCTGTGAGTGTACCAATAAAGCCCCCTTTTCGTCCGGTGCGCCTGTCTGGCCTGGTCTGGTTTGGGTTGTGTGGGCATCCTGTCCACCAGGGACCATCACAGGTTCCAATGTGAAACCGGATTTTTAGGTCCGGGTGTAACTTGTTTTTTTTTTTATTTTTTACTTGTATATCTTCCCTGCTATTTCCTTAATGATGCTGAGTGTAATCAGCCGCTTCCTGTTTCACTTCTCACTTCCGTTTGGTGTTGATGTCTTCTGGTTAGCCAAAACTCAGACGTTCCCCTTTCCTCGGCCCGGAGAAACGTGAAGCAGAAACGGTAGTTTTGAGCTAATTTTCAAGCGGAAGATGATGTTTCAGTCGTTATTCATTGTGAGTATTTATTCGTATTGAATTTTTTGCCTTTAATAATGTCTTAAAGGTTCATAGTTAGTGAGGTGGGTCCATGGGAACTGTAGTTCCGTGTTGCCTGGTTGAATCTGGATGTATTTATTTTAACATACTTGAGCGAATCAGACTTGTGTTAAACGGAAAGGAAGAATTCATTTTCAATGTGTTTCCTGGAAAATACCATTACAATGTATAATCATTAGTTTAAACTCCTCATTGTGACTGTCTAGAGCTCTCACTGGAATACAAACTACCACCAGAGTATGAAGGCCTGAAAGTGACAAGGGCAATGCTGTTGTGACTCATAGTTCTGGCTGGCTTCACTTGTTCAGTAGCCTTATCTGCTGGGGATTTCTGCAACTCGGATCATGCGTGTTTAATTTATGAATCAGGTGGTTACACTCTCATCTGGGGAGTCAATGTGGTGATTCACCGCTGCGTGTGGCCCATGAAAACCTCTCTACTATCAAGGACGAAAAGGATGGGTCTATGTTCGCTTTGGCTCTAGTGTCAGGGCTATTCGTCGGGTGGTGGATCACAGGCCAGGCCAGTCCTGGAGCCTCAACTGTCCTGTTAAGTGTTGAGGTCCCCAAGACGATGGCTTGGATGGAATGTCTTGTTGTTTTTTTTAATCTTTTGAATACAAGGTTGTTAGATTTCTCAGCTGAATCTTTGAAGGTCGGGACAGACCACAGATGTGATATCTGTACACAAAACATAAGAGCGTAACGTAAATGCCGTCTGTGTTTATCCTTGAGTTTATCCGTACGTTGTGCTAGCGGCTAGCTGGCTGGCAGCAGTTCTGCCCTGTAAGAAGTGGTTGTTTATGGTGCGGGGGGGACATGGTGCCTCAAGTGGCTGTGTTGTGTTGCTGATACAGTAGCCCTTTGTTCGTTCAGGCAGCTGGTGAGCCTGTGGCTGATTCCTCTCTGCCAGTTGTCAATACGAGCGTAACATGCCTCTCTTTTCCTTTGCCGTTCCACCCATGGAGGCTTCGGCTGAGTAAATAAGAAAAAAGCGGGAATGTGTGTGTCTGCAGAGCAGACCCCCCCCCCCCCCCGAGCTGGCTGTCTGTCTCCTGGGCGTCTCTGTCTTCGCTTTAGGCTGTGGCTGTGAATACTGAACACGACTCCTTCCCTTCTGCCCCCCCCCCTTCGTTTTTTCAGGCGTAGACCCATCTCTGCAGATCGACAACAGAATCCAGGCCACCTCGCAAGTGTGTCCCGTTGGCTCCAAGCAAAACAGGTCCCGGCCCAACAACTCCAGGGATGAGCGATTCCGATCCGGTAATGATGCCACCGCAGGCACCAGGCCCGGGCCGAGACCGTGGCACATGCCCACGGCCGTCTTTCCCCAGTCCCCATCAGGGAGGGGTCTTCTGGTCCCCTCCCTCTCAGGACATGAAACCTGGCTTCTGTGTCATGCTGCTTTCCGTTTACCTGAGAGGTGGGAAATCGGAACCGGGAATGATTACGCGAGTTAACCTCCTTCCAAAGCCATATGTCATATGAGGAAAGGTTAGTCGAGTTAAACCTGTTCAGCCTCAAACAAAGGAGACTGAGGGGGGACATGATGCAGGTCTATAAGATTCTAACAGGTTTGGATGCTGTTCAACCAAATAGTTA
>JABFDZ020000105.1:1467578-1479133 GCA_019775955.2 Pollimyrus isidori
CCTCCAAGGGGGGGAAAGGACACATTAATTGGAGGCCCGTCGCCAACTCCATTGGCCGGAACATCGGTTAGCCCGTTCCAGAAAGTGCTGAAGAAGAGCGGGCGCTGAAAGCAGCATGTGACACTCGGGGACAAGAGGTACAGGATGTCTGGCCAAGGAGACGCGCTCTGGAGCCTTGAGATGGAGATCAATTTACATAAATAAAGGCTGCTGGCTCTAAGCAAAGCATAAGCGCTTCTGATTCAAACAGAGGGCATCTCGAGGCACAGGGGGATGCAGCTGGGACTCTCAAACTTTCGTTTCAGCTTTCACATAAGATGGATCGGGGATCAAGGTACAACCTGTCTGCTGTATGATATATTTTGCTGTAAATGGCAGTACTGGATTCGAATGACGCTGGGGAAGGCTAGCATTGGCCCTGTAGCTGCGAGTGATGACCAGACAGGCCAGTATCTGTAATAAGGACCCTTCTGATTGGCTCCCTAGGATGCAGGAAGTCAGCAAATCGGATTCCTGTTGGGCAGCTGCGGGGTCGCCCTGGCCCTGACCACAGACGCCTGTCAGAAGGGTCTCCCCAAAGCACAGACGGGAGAGGTCGTGACCTTTAAAGGTAGGCGTGACGTGACGGGCTTGCGTTAAATGCCGGGCTATAATTTAACAGCAGCCTTTTAATTAGGGAGTCAGGCTTTCTCATTGTGATTTTAGAAGTGCTGTATATTGCATTACATAATATATTTTATACTTTTGTGCTTATAAATGATTTTAAAGGCCTTTTTGTGGGCTGTGTAGCTTCAGCTGAATATGGAATGCGTGTGTGTGTGTGTGTGTGCGTGTGTGTGCGTGTGTGTACATCGCTGTTCAGGCTGGCCGCGGTTGCTGTGGTTCGTGACGGACGGGAAGCACGTGGTGAAGCCCCACAAGGACTGGCACCCCCCCATCCGGGACGCCAGCAGCGAAGCCGCCTACATCGAGGTGAGTCACTTCTGCAGCCTTCGGAGCTTTACCTTCCAAACAGTTTATTTCTATATGACCCTTCCTCCCAGATAGAACAGCCTGCAGTTAAAAAGCGTAACTTCACTGCCCGGAATCTAAATAAAATCTAGGACGAGGCCTGGCGAGATGGCCCCACAAAGATGTTTAGAATTATCTGATATTGTGCCTGGTTAAGCAGTTATGTAAGCGTGTGACTCTAGGGGGCGCCCTTGCGCACTCTCTGCCTTGATGCAGTACAAGACAAGCAAGGAAGGCAGCACCATGGGTATCACAGTCTCGCACGCCGCCATGCTGGCCCACTGCCACGCCCTCACGCAGGCCTGCAGCTACTCTGAGGGTGAGTGGTCGCCATGTCGACGCCCCATACTCTAGGGGAGATGGGAAGTACAGGAAGGAGTAAGTCCAGAAGTAAGGAGGCGCAGGAGGCCTGACTTGCCCTGTTCCCCACCCTGCAGGAGAGACGATCACGAATGTCCTGGATTTCAAGCGAGACGCGGGTCTGTGGCACGGAGTTCTCACGGTACGGACCCGGCCTGAGTGGCTCTCTTCCCAGTGGGATACTGATCAGCTCATTTGCGGCACAGTGTTATCTTGTTCTGACCTGTGCAAACCGGTTCCTGCCTGATCTCCATCTGTGGCCTTGTGTACTTAAATTAGCATGTTAAAGTAAACCAGTACACTAAAGTCCCAAGGACTGGCCTCATACAGAATCCTCAGGGGTGTATTTCTTAAGGATAGTTCTGTCTATCAGGGTCGCTGAGAAATATGGTCACACACTTGTTAGACTGCAATGTTTTCTGAATGTGGACCCGTACCACCCCCAAAATTAGCCAGATAAATCCTGCCCCCTGGCCTCTGGTGCCTGTGAGACATGTGACCCTCACCTTACAATGATGCTCGTCGCTCACCTGTGCTGCTTCCCCGACAGAGTATAATGAACCGGATGCATGTGATCAGCATCCCGTACTCCCTGATGAAGGTGAACCCCCTCTCCTGGATTCAGAAAGTGCATACATACAAGGGTAAGAATCTGCTCCTTAAAGACTTAGACATTGGTTGGGAGTCACCATGTGACTGCGCTCTCATTGGCTGCCGCTGTCTGACTTTGAGCGTGCGTCTTCCGCAGCACGGGTCGCCGTGGTGAAGTCCAGGGACATGCACTGGTCACTCTTGGCCCAGCGAGACCAGCGTGACATCAGCCTCAGCTCGCTGCGGATGCTGGTGGTCGCAGACGGGGCCAACCCCTGTGAGTGGTCACGTCGCAAGACCGCAGATCGACCGCGGCATCCGCTGAAGATTATACTTTCAATGCGTGCGTATGTGTCTGCAGGGTCCATCTCATCCTGTGACGCCTTCCTCAACGTGTTCCAGTCTCGTGGACTCAGGCCGGAGGTGATCTGCCCTTGCGCCAGCTCCCCCGAAGCTATGACTGTCGCCATCCGCAGGTAAGTGGGCGCAATTACAGAAAAGCATGGTTTATCACTTGGCAGAGCCAGTGTCAGAATCTGCAGAATGGCACAAATAGTAGTGCAGTGTAAATATTTACAGCCCTCCTACACCTCACAGTGAATCTCCTTTTTCTGTACGTGTTCATACATTTCTGTGCTTTGGATCAGACCTCCAGAGACGGGCGTCCCCCCCCCAGGAAAGGCGGTTCTGTCCATGAGCGGGCTCAGCCACGGCGTCATTCGGGTCGACACAGAGGAGAAGCTTTCGGTTCTGACTGTGCAAGATGTTGGCCAAGTCATGCCTGGTGGTATGTGGACCGCCCCTGTCATCTAGTGTACAGGAATTTGTTTACGCATTTGCATTTCTGTTTGCGATTAGTCATCACCTTTTACGTGTTGTCGTGGAATTGCTCATGTGCGCCCCCTGTAGCCCTGGTATGTGTAGTGCGGATAGAGGGGACACCGTACCTGTGCCACACCGACGAGGTGGGTGAGATCTGTCTGAGCTCCAGCAGTACTGGCATCTCCTACTTCGGCTTGCCAGGCATGACCAAGAACGTGTTTGAGGTGCGTTTCAACATGGCCGACCTTAGCGGTTAGCCCCTTCTCTGGTGCTGCTGTGAATAGCGGCCTCTGACCTCCGACCACTCCCCTACAGACCATCCCCGTGGCTGCCTCGGGGGCCCCCATCTCTGACCGCCCCTTTACCAGGACCTCCCTGCTGGGCTTCGTTGGGCCTGTAAGTCTGTAGGCAACATCGGAGCAGAAAATCTGGAACCCCAAAGGGCCAGTTGTGGAGCATCTTCAAAGACTCCACTCATTCACTCCCCCTGTTTCCCTGGGTACAGGATAACTTGGTGTTTGTGGTGGGGAAGATGGACGGCCTGATGGTGGTCAGTGGGCGGAGGCACAATGCAGACGACGTCGTTGCCACGGCACTGGCAGTAGAGCCTATGAAGTTTGTGTACCGGGGAAGGTGAGAGAAGGATTTTGGAAAATCAAACACAAAGGTCATGGGTTCATATCCCTGGGAGCACACATACATTGTAACCCTTCCCTCTACTGTAAGTCACTTGGGATAACAGTGTCAGATAAATGAATAAAAATGTAAATGTACATCATGCTGTTTTGGAGGCCATTTGTAGAGACCCCCCCCACACCATTTTTAAGGATGCTACCTCTGCGTCTGACAGGATTGCGGTATTCTCGGTGACGGTCCTCCATGACGAACGGATCGTGGTGGTGGCTGAGCAGAGGCCGGATGCCTCAGAGGAGGACAGCTTCCAGTGGATGAGCCGTGTGCTGCAGGTGAGCTGCTCTGTGCTCTTACATGCGAACACACAGCACATGCACACACATGCATTCTCACACACACACGCTGTAGGTGAGCTGCTCTGTGCTCTTACATGCGAACACACAGCACATGCACACACATGCATTCTCACACACACACGCTGTAGGTGAGCTGCTCTGTGCGCCTAAGTGCAAACACACAGCACATGCACACACATGCATTCTCACACACACACTGTAGGTGAGCTGCTCTGTGCTCCTACATGCAAACACACAGCACACACACACCTGTGTACACGCATAACAACAAATCTATTTTTTTATAGCGTATTATCACAATGTTACATCGTCTCAAAGTGCTTTATAGCATCCCCACCCAAAGCCCCCAGTGAGTGAGCCATAGGCGACAGTGGCAAGGAAAAACTCCCTAGAAGGAAGAAACCTTGGGAGGGACCAGACTCAAAGGGGGAGCCAGGGAGAGTCAAATAGGAGCACAAGGCCTACATTCAGCCACATGTATATACATTGACTACACTTGTAGTCATGGCCTAAAATAATGGCACCTGTGCACTTTCTGCAGAAGTGCACCACTTCTCCCATTATTGAAAATAAAAATATTTGGTGTGAATATGCTTGTTTCTTTTGACTGCTTTGGAACAACACAAAAAAAAGCAGAAGAGAACTCAAAAAATGGATCGGACAAAATTTTTGGCACCTTTTCAAAAGTATAAGAAATAATTGAATTTCAATCATATTATGCTCTTTTAATTTGTATTTAAATGTGGATATATTTATGTATCTGGAAGAATAAATACTGCTTAGATGTGTACAATATACATGCATAACAGCAGACAATAGTGCAAATAGCACAAACCTAGAAATACTAGGGGATTGGGGTTGTAGTAAGATTGGTGGAAGAACAGTGAAAAGTGCAGTGTCACTGACTTCTTACCCACAAATACGCCCCATGCCATTTCCATGTGACCTTTGACCCCCTTCGTCTGTCCCATCAGGCCATCGACAGCATCCACCAGGTGGGGGTGTACTGCCTGGCACTGGTGCCGGCCAACACGCTGCCCAAGGCCCCACTGGGGGGCATCCACATCTCGGAGACCAAGCAGCGCTTTCTGGAGGGGGCGCTGCACCCCTGCAACGTGCTCATGTGCCCCCACACCTGTGTCACCAACCTGCCCAAACCCAGGCAGAAGCAGCCAGGTGCGTTGGGGAGGGTGGGGCGCGGGTGCGGCCATGTGATCAGCTGTCACCATCATTTGCCCACCTGCTGCGTTAACATGTCGCTATAAGAGATCCGTATTTCTCAGAAATGAGAAGATCTCTTTGCCAACGTCGTCCTCTAAGGCATTGGCTGCCTACCAGTCAATTGTCGTGGACAGACTGACTGGCAGCCACATTTGTAGTCCAGCTCTGCCAGAGTATTTCTTTCTAAAAGTAGGTCTCGCTGTAATAAAGGTTGGGGTGGGGCCCGCATGTCCAGCATCTCCTGAGCCGCTTGCTTGTGCTGCTGTTTGCCCACAGAGGTGGGACCCGCTTCTATGATAGTGGGGAACCTTGTGGCCGGGAAGAGGATTGCCCAGGCGTGCGGTAGGGACGTGACCCAGCTCGAGGACAATGACCAGGCACGTAAGGTACATACCAACCCCTGCATGTTACACCCGCCCCCCATGGAGGATTACGTAAGGTACACACCCACCCCCCCCTGTCACCATCTCTCCCAGCCCATCCCTATGAATGCCTGTTCCGTGGTGCCCCCCTCTCTCCCGATGTCCCTAATAAGGCATGATGCCCTCTCCTGGCTGATTGTGGGTCTGTCTTCCTGACTGTAGGTATGTTTCTCCCACAGTTCTTGTATCTGCAGGACGTCCTGCAGTGGAGAGCCCAGGCCACCCCAGACCATCCTCTGTTTCTGCTACTTAACGCCAAGGTGCTGAATCCTCCCCTATTCTTCTGTCCCTCTTTGTCTATCCGCTTATGCATCTCAATCTTTTCCAGTTCCCTTGTCCCCTGTTCCTGTTGTCCCTCTCGCTCTGTGTGCATGTGACTGTCTCTGTGTGACATTCTGACTGCTCCCCTGACTCTTCCTTCTCTGAAGCTGGTTGTAATGGTTTAATGCAGCTTCATTGAACAGGAGCCCGAAATCGCATGTCTAACGCAGCGCTCGCTCCCACGCAGGGCACAGTGGCCAGCAGCGCCTCCTGCCTGCAGCTCCACAAACGTGCTGAGCGGGTGGCCGTGGCCCTCATGGAGAAGGGCCGGCTCAACACCGGGGACCATGTGGCCCTCGTCTATCCCCCCGGTGGGTCCCCTGCTCCCCTTCCTCCTCCAGCCCCAACGGGCTGTCACTGCCCCGCTAACGTGCGATTATCTTACGCAACATTATGTTCTGTCAGACAAAAATTGATAAAAAAACAATTCCGTGGCAACCATGCACCTCGATCAAAGTTATTTAAAAACTGTGGACGCATTTGGACGAATGCGTCAGTCAAGCAGGATGTAGCATCGATTGTTTTTGCATGACCGTACACTCTCTCACCTCTGCCCCCCACCACAGGAATCGACCTCATCGCCACCTTCTACGGGTGCCTGTACGCTGGCTGTGTGCCTGTGACCGTCAGGCCCCCCCACCCACAGAACCTGGCCACCACCCTGCCCACCGTCAAGATGATCGTTGAGGTACTACCCCACCCATCTGCCGCGCAGGCTCTGCAGAGATGCGGCCGTTTGAGGGCAGGCTGACCCACAGCGTAGCTTTTATATCGGCCCGCTTGGGGGGGGTTGGGTGTATAATAATGTTTAAAAAGAGGACGGGAAAATCACAGAGACATGCAGTTGTCCCGAGGCTTGGCTTCAGTTACTGGGAGCACCGGCCGCTCTGTGCACCGACAGGTCAGCAAGTCCGTCTGCATCCTCACCACACAAGCAATAATGAAGCTGTTGAAATCCAAAGAGGCCGCGGCCGCTGTAGACGTCAAGACGTGGCCCACAGTGCTGGACACGGGTAACGCCGCCGCCCCCCCACCCTGTACGGCTCACCCCCGCCTCACTGCACTGCCAGGCCCTCATGACCTCCCTGCCCGTTCCAGATGACCTCCCGAGGAAGAGGCCCCCCCACATTTACAAGCCCCCCACGCCGGAGATGCTGGCCTACCTGGACTTCAGCGTGTCCACCACTGGCATCCTGGCCGGAGTGAAGGTTGGTGTGGCTCTTCCTGGCTGCTCTGCTCTCCCGCCAGTGCGTTTAAGGAAGCGCGTCTTCGCTCTGGTTACAACAGACACCAGACAGAAGCTCCAAATACTGTATGTCATAGAAAAATCCCGGTTGATTAAGCCATTTTAGTCAATAAACTGTTTATTTTTCCTTCTGAATATATTTATTGTTGATATGCTCCAGCCAGCCTCTGTAACTCTGACTTTGTCCGGACCTGACCTTGCTCAATCACTCTGTCCGAGGGCCCAGCTGCACTGGGGTTCTGATTCGGTCCAAGTGTAGTCTGGCTGTGACTCTGGCTCTGTCCGGACACAGCACAGCTCTGTGACTCACGTTGCCGCTCTTCTGTCCCCAGATGTCCCACTCTGCCACCAGTGCTTTGTGTCGCTCCATTAAGTTGCAGTGTGAGTTATACCCATCTCGCCAGATCGCCATCTGTCTGGACCCCTACTGTGGGCTAGGCTTCGCTCTCTGGTGCCTCTGCAGGTGAGCCGCCATTCGCTTCCCGTCCCCTGTTGGGTTTCCAGCGATGTCTGGTTGGCACGTGTTCGCCTTTGGGGCCGTATTCAGAGAGCTATATGGACTTTGGGGTTGCAGAACTGAAACCTGTTTCTACAAAAAGAGAAATGTGACCCGGCACTGTGCCCGTCTGTGTCTGTCTGTGCCCATCTGTGCCTGTGTGTGCCCGTCTGTGCCTGTGTGTGCCCGTGTGTGGTCAAGGGTAGGCTGCCTTGTACGTGCCTGTGTGAGACGTGTAAGAGGTGTTCCAGACTGTGGTTCTTTAAACCTGAAACTGTGCAGTTAAACAGGGAGTAACAACCGCCCTCCCCCCACCTGTTTGCAGTGTGTACTCGGGACACCAGTCCATCCTGGTGCCACCCCTGGAGCTGGAGAGCAACGTGTCTCTCTGGCTGGGGGCCGTTAGTCACTACAAGGTGCGAGTGACCTTCTGCTCCTACTCTGTCATGGAGATGTGCACCAAAGGCCTAGGCCTGCAGACCGAGGCCCTCAAGGTCAGTCAGCTGCTGCGTCACCCTCCCTGCCCCCTCCATCTTCACACCCTCTGTAAACTCCTTAGTGGAGGCTGATGCTGCTGCTTCCAAGGATAACTTTAATCCTAGATGATCCCAGGGTGGATTTTCTGCAAAATGGGCACTTTTAATCCCCCCCCCCCCCCAACTCCTACTTTCAAATGACCAAGTGGATGGTGGTCTGGAAGTTTGTTTGAATGATGGATGGCGGTCTGCTTCCAGGTGATTTGCTTGAATAGCGGCTAGTGGTCTGCTCCCAGGTGGTTTATTCGAATGATGGATGGTGGTCTTACGGGGTTGGTTGATCCCTGTGTTTCTTTCTCTCTCTCTTCAAATCTGGGTCAGATTAGTTTCCGTTCAGCTCATTGTGGTATATCTCAGCAAGCCTTTGCAGTAGAATTGTCTAAAAGCACCACAGCACTGAATAATGGTGATGTTAGTGTCAGCTCAGTGTGGGTGTGTATGTGTGTCTGTTGGCCAGTTCTGTGCTCATTACCAATGCCACCCCCCTCACATATTTGTGATAGGCAGTCCCGTATTGGGAAGTGAGGACAGCAGTGTCCCTCCTTGAGAAGAACAGCCAGTTTTCGGGGAATGAGGCGTGAGGGAGAAATGCTTATTTTATTATTTTATTATTTAAAAAAAAAAAAAACAACTCCACAAACTAGGGTAAGTTGTTGCTGGATGGATGGATGGATGGATGGATGGATGGATGGATGGATGGATGGATGGATGGATGGATGGATGGACATGCCTGTCCTCTGAGGTCACGGAGGCTTCTTGTCTCCTGTCTCTGCTTGGTATTTCCGACAGACCTGTCATATTTATACAGGGTGAGGTGGACCTAACCCACTTTGAGCATTTTTCATGTTCTGCCCTTCCAAATACAAAATGTTATTTTTCTTAATTAGGTTGGTAGTTAGTAGTGCTGTCTTTAGCGTATATGGTAACTTGGGTTATCGAGCACTGGCTGAAAGGATACTTTTATGGGGTTACTGAGCTTTTAAAATTAGAACTTATGTAATACCAAATTTTTTGAATTGCAAAAAACTACCCAGAAAATCACCCAGTTTAGCGTGAAAAGCTTATTTTAGCGACCTTTCCTATTTTAGCGACCCCTCGCATGGCGCTCTGCTGAAGCGCACCGTCAACTTCAGCTCGGTCCATCTCTATTTTAAGCTTCCCTTTATTGCATATAGTCCTCGTCACATGTTTAATATTTACAGCTGTGTGGAAAATTCCACACGCCGGACCAAGGAAAGAGCGGTTTTTGGTGGTGTTCAGGGTGGAACGTTCTATATTTGACTCGCATGCATGCTCTTGGTCTCCACGCATAACCTGACATCTGAGTTCCTTAGCAGAAGGGGCAGCATGTAGCCGGGGAGGTCAGGGACCTTTAAAGCTTTTGGGTGCGGCGCTTAACCCCGGCTGCTTCCGCTGGACCTGCTTTCTGAACCCAAGCTCTCATAACTTGCACACTTGGACAAAAGCATCTGCTAGATAAATGAAAGCAATGTTACTATCTGCCCTCTCACCCCGCGCAGATGCGGAACATCAGCCTGGCCTGTGTGCGGACGTGCATGGTGGTCGCAGAGGAGCGGCCCCGCATTTCCCTCACCCAGTCCTTCTCCAAGATCTTCAAGGATCTGGGTCTCTCCCCCCGAGCCGTCAGCACCACCTTTGGCTGCCGGGTGAACATCGCCATCTGCCTGCAGGTGAGCAGAGGATCTTGGAATGGGAGGGGTTGGGGGGAGGGGGGCGGAGTTCTGCAGCTTACTGATGTTGTTGGTCCCCCTTGGAACAGACCAGTGAGAATTGGGGTTATAACATAACCCACCAATCAGGATTGAGGTACTTCATGGCTGATATTATTAGTCTTGCTTGCTACTTCCCTATAGTCCATTTGAAAACAAACACCAAGAAGGATTTGAGACGTGGCTCCAGAATACCACAAGAAAACATTGTTCTGCCATAATGAATGGTAGGAAGTCCTGTAATTAATATACTTTGCAAAATGATTTTTTGCAATTTTTCCCGAGAAATGATCGTGTACCTCTGTCGCTCCCCCTGGTGTTTAAAATATAATATTGCATGTAAAATGGAACCATGGATATAGATGTATAATTATGTAAAAATCAGACATCTGAATTCTTTTTCCTGTCTGGTTGCTGCTTCCTTTTCACAGTTCTGACGTTGTCGCTCTTTCGTTTTTTTTTCTTTCTTTTCCTCTTTCCGATCCTTCTGTTTCTGTGTGTCCATGTTGCTCCCGGTCCATGTCTGTCGGTCGGGGGGCGTGTCTGTGCGTGCCCCATCCCCTGTCCTCTCGCGGTTCCCCGGCCTGTCTCCTCTCGTCAGCCCAACAGGCTGGGGAAGCTGGCTGAGCAGGTACCGTGTGCCGTTCGGGAGAGACTGCGGCAGGGAAGGGGTGCGTGTGTACTAGTGCACGAGTGCGTGTGCGCGAGAGAGAAACTACGATTGCTGTTTACTGAAAAAGGCTGGCCTGTTTGCTTATTCATTGTTTTACCGGTGTATAGTGATTTTTACTTACGGAGTAAAAAATATCCCTTTTGAACTCTTCAGTTGGTGAGGTTTCTCCGTCTTTCTTCGACCGCAGACATGTGATGCGCAAAAGAGCGTCGTTTCTAATTAAAGGTGACTGGATTATAGCATAGTCACAGCTGCTGATCTGCGACAGAGTCACTGCGCACAAGAGCACGCAGAGAATCACAAAAGCGCAAATGCATCTACTGTAATTACAGAAGCATCTTGGTTTATCGCCTCCTAATATCATTTGTTGCTGTCAATGGTTTAAAATTGCTGAAAAATAAAGATTTTAAATGGAATACAAGGCTAATAATTTTAACCTTTTTAGTTTGACATTTGTTTTGGTAGGGAAAAGAATGACCTATACTCAATTTAACGAGGTAATAACGAGATTCTGTTAAGAGTAGATTTTGTTGCACAAGAAAAAATAAATGAATTCGTGTGGAGTTTTGTTTATTATTATTATATATGGTGCTAGCTTGCTGCCCTGTATTTTAACATAAAGAGGGCATTCGTTAATGTTAGTCTTATGCTAGCTTTGCACTGGGGTCTAATAATAATAAAAATGTCCAGAGCTCGCTGCTCTAATTTAAAGTAATTTTAGAATAATGCTGATCTTCCAAGCAGATTATTATGATTTAAAACAGGTGACTGCCTGGGACCTTCTAACTGTTGGCTGCCTCCTCCCCCAAGTCTGATTTTTTTCTGTTCATTTCTTGTTTATTTTTATTTGATTTTATTTTTCCGGTTCATTTCCTTTTTGGCTTGGTTCTTCCACCTGGGATTGTTCCCTCTCCAAACCTTTGGCTGGACTCATATCCATGACCGATACTGCTGAACATCTCAGATGGTTGGATAGTTTTCACGGGGTCGGGTCGGACTATCATCAGCAGGTCTGGGTGGCCCCCGGCCCTTGCCCTGCACCCACCTGGGCACACTTCACCTCCCGGGGGGGCCCCCCCCCCCCCCCCCCCCCCCCCCCCCAGGGGGGGGGGGTTGAGGGGGGGGGAAGGAAAGAGG
>JABFDZ020000105.1:1482965-1495844 GCA_019775955.2 Pollimyrus isidori
TGGTCTGGCCAGCTCAACCCGGGCCCCTGTCCCGGGTAGTCGCTCTCGTCCCACTGGCTCGTTCAACGGGTTCCGGCCGCGTTCCCCCCCCCCCCCCCCCCCCCTCCCCGCTTGTGTGGACCTCTTGGAAACCGCAAGCCTACTGTAATTTATGTACAGATCTTGTATAAGTTATTTTGGGATTATAACATTTCTGGAAATTCCAGAGCAGACTGCGGCCGCAGTTCCTTGGAGCAAGGCAGACGATCGCCTCAGAATGGACTCCCACACTAACCGACTTTTAAATAAATGTTCTAGACTTGTTTTATAAGCAGGGAGGAAGAGAGAAAATACACACGCGAGGAATAAAGCAAATCTTGTACGATTTTTTTTTATAAAATACGAGGACACAGTCTTGCTGCTTTTCAAAGGAGGAAGGAAAAGCAGAAAGCACATTAAAATATTTTAACATGCAAACGAGACTTTCGTGATGAAGCTTAAGAAAGTTATTTCTCTCTTCGGTTCCTTCGTTGTTTTCTGAGCACGCTCAGATTGTGGACATCAATGTGAAGAGTCTCAATAATACCATTCTTTTTCTTTGATATATGTTCTGAACATTAAATGGTTTTAAAATAAAATGATTTTCTTATAAGACACCCAAGAGACTGTGCAATGTCATGGAAATTCCGAACGCTTATTAAATGGTTTATATTGACATTTTTGGTTAAGGTAAGGAGTGCGTAATTTTATTATGCAATATGTCAGTAGGTGCGTTGTCAAAGCACACCTCCAAGGTTTGGCGTTTCGATCACGCATCTGCTCTTTGTGGAATTTTCATGTAGTGGACCCTTCGTTCGCGAGGGTTAGTCGTAAATCAAGAAATAATGGAAATGCCCATAATGCACCCCTTACTTGACCTTTTTATAATAAAAAGGGTTCTATAATGTAGGTAATTTACCAGTAACACCAATAATTTGTGCTCATCAAATCTTTGCAAGTATATGTACAAATTTACAAAGATACAAATCTTTTCTTGGTAAGATTGTCGAGGCCCAGTAAAAAAAATCATTAGTTTATCATCCTTTCAATCAGAAATAAGTGATGAGGCGATTTTTTTTTAATTATTTATATTTCTTAGAAAAAAGATAATGGAAGATAAGTTTTCAACATCAACTGTAAACAAAAGGAACAGCAGCAGATGTATGACATATGGGCTGATCTGCAAAATTAATATACGAAAAGAATTTTTTTTTTTTTTATGTTTCATTCAAAATTTGTGAACGCCGGCAGTGGAATTTACCCAAGAAAATACAATTTTAAAAAATCAATGCGGGCTAAATTCGCCATGTGGGCGGGGATGATAAACTAATGTTTTTTTTTTTTTACTGGGCCGCCAGATCAGTCACACGAACGCCATTCATATTTCTGTACAATTTCCTTCTTTTTGATTGCAATTGATTTATTTTCCTTAATTCCTTTGCTTCTTTTCTTCTTTTTTGGGGCCACTTTAATTGCAGTTAACGAAATTAGCACTGCACTGACCCAAATGACGTCCACAAACAGGCGTATCTAGGCTTAGACTGATGCTTACAGACGCCTCTCCGCCATATCTGATTTTTGTTTATAACCGCACAAACGGATACACGTTTTAGTCTCAACACCTGTATTCAGGTCGTGACTCAAGAAACTGGTCGAAACTAAAATTTTGGTCGCAACCCAAGTTGTTCATATGTCAGTCCTCATGGGTCCACTGTCGCCCTCGTTTCCTGCGGATTTCGACATGGTACCCTCACTGTTCAGCTGTTTGGTATCTCAGATTTATCCATATCGTGTATATGGATATTTTGTCTGACAGACTGTACAGCAGGGGTCACCAACCTTTTTGAAACTCTTCACGGGTCCTCTGCCATACGAAGGGCAACCAGTTTGATGCACTCTTAAATAACACATTTGCTCGGTATAATAAACATGCTTTTTAAAAGATGCTGTCATTCATATAAATGCACATGTGATTAAAGAAGAAAAGAATAAAATTAAATTTTAGACGCTGCTCACTGGTGAGTTGTGCTATTTTTAGAACTGGTCCGCGGGCAGCTCATATGGTCCCTAAATCATCCTGTTGCCCGCGGCACCATGTTGGTGATCCCTGCTGTACAGGGTGTACCCTTGCCATGTGTCCTTTGCTGCGTGGGATAGAGTCCAGGGCCTCCGACCCTGACGTCTAAATGCGATCTAAATGACTACCTGCTGTCCGACTCCAGGAGCGTCAGACTTACGCTGATCGAGGGGAAACGACTAAACGTCAGTAAATTTTCGAGCTGGCTTGTTCATGTAAGTAATAAACAATACAGCTATTGATAATGTATCACCACCATGACTGAGTCTGATCACGGCTTAGCTCAGAATACTGGCAACCAAAAAAAGGCTTATTGGTTATAATCCGAAATTAGAGAATTCACATCATAAATATCAAATAAAATTTTATTTCGTGCCAAAGGACTAAATGGAGATTTAGATATTTCTGCATAATTTACTCAAGAAAGTATGCAAACATCTGGACAAATTTATTGTCCCTAAAATTTGAAATCTCTAAAGGGGCGAGATTTTAAAAACTTTACAGCTGGATATTGGAAAACTTGATGTGGTTTATATTTCTTAAGATTTTTATCGCTTAAAACGGAAGTCGTCCCTACCCTTTCAGAAAATGTAATGATAATTTCCTGCGGAAAGGATCCGTGTTTTGTATAGTACGGTGGTGCAATAAAAGGACAAATGCACCTTGACTACATGGTTATCTGTCATGTATGCACGCATCTCTCCTTTCCTGCCTCCCTTCTTACTCACATTCACTCCACCTCTCCGCATCTGCCTTTCTCTCGCCGGACCGCCCATCCTCACCCGTCCGCGGTCTGTCAGCCGACAGGCCGGACGCTGTGTGTTTGCGGGCGTGATTATTTTATTTGTATTAAAAATCGAAGCAAAGTAAGTATTTACTGTTTTTACCGCTTTACTGTATTTTGCATGTTTTGCATGTTTTTAACAGCGTATAATTGCGTTGCGGCGCCGCCGGTAGCGGGACCGCTGCGCTCCATTCCCGGCCACGGGGACGCGCCTGAAGCCGGCGATCCGCTCCGCGCGCCCGGTGTGAAAATGCTTTCGGGACCCGGTGAGCTACGAACGGCTCCATCATGGCCGCCGTCCCTCTTTCTCGGTGATCGCTTCTGGATTGCAGTGCGCGGATTTTGGTAATGGTTCAGAAATCGCACATGGGTCCTTCTTGTTGAACTTATTCGTCTATGGTCTCTACAATAATGTCCCCAGCTTGTGACAACACACGGGTTATCTGCGTCTTCTGCCAGTTACTTAAAGGGGAAAGCGTGGGGGGAGCAATGTTGAGTGACTTGCGCAGGCATACCGCTATATACTGTAACTGTCAGCCAGCCTGTTTCCGCGAAATATTTTTTCTCCTCGTGACAGGAAATACAGTTTTGACCAAGATTAATATATTTTGCCGAATTGTATTATACAGTTGATGAACTTTCTTACAGATATACAGTACTTGCTACTGTGGCGTCTAAGTGATCCATGACAAATTCATTATCTGTAGGTATCTGTGCTCACCCACTCACTCCGTTCTTCCAACACCAGGGGGCAGTGGAGGTGCACCGTTCCCGAAGGCACTGCTACACTGGGTCTTTCCTTATTTGTAGTTTTTGTATGCAGTGAGGTTGTTGCCGTTCTTTCACCTAAGGAAGCCTGTTTTGTTTTTTTCAGGAGGGATGTTGAAACCCTTTTTGGGTGAAGAATAGGAGTATCAGGATCTCTGGGGGACCAGTTTTACCCCAGAAGAACCAGTGATATATGTAGGTCCATCTGCCCTGTGCCATGAGTGAGGACAGTTCCCCGCTCGCTGGTGTGGGGCCTGACGGTTTGCTTCCGGAGCCGGAGAGGGCCAGGACAGGAGATGGAGGGGTGGAAGGCCCAGGTGGTCCCCACAGGTGCCCTGAGTGTGGGAGATGCTTCTTGGGTCCAGCGGAGCTGGAGCAGCACGCAGCATCTCACAAGGAAGCGGAGGAAGCGCAGCAGCGTGAGCCACGCGACCGGCGGCCTGCCCTCCCCTCGAGCCTGCCCAGGCGCGCCAGCGCGGGCAGGCGTCCACACAGCTGCCTGCTCTGCACCAAGACCTTCATCTCCTTATCGCACCTGACGCTGCACCTCCGCTCGCACAGCGGCGAGCGCAAATATAAGTGCAGCGTGTGCGGGAAGCTCTTTCTGCAGTCGTCGCACCTGGTTCGCCACAAGGCCATCCACACGGGTGAGCGGCCCTTCAAGTGCCCCGAGTGCGGCAAGGGCTTTGGCCGCGCCTCGCACCTCAAGACGCACCGGAGGCTGCACACCGGCGAGAAGCCTTTCAAGTGCACGCAGTGCGAGAAGGCCTTCACGCAGAAGGCCGGCCTCATCGTGCACCGGCGGCTGCACACCGGCGAGCGGCCCTTCTCCTGCGGCGCCTGCGGTCAGGCCTTCCGCTGCGCCGCCCACCTGCTGTCCCATCAGGCACTGGAGGCGGGAGAGCACCGCTTCGCCTGCGACTCCTGCGACCGCGCCTTCCGCTCGGCGGCGGCGCTGCGGCGCCACCAGGCGTCTAGCCACAGCGGCCAGGAGGCCTTCCGCTGCGGCGTGTGCCGCCGCTCCTTCGCCCGCTCCGCCTGCCTGCCCTACCACTGCATGGTGTGCAACAGAACCTACGCCAAGATGGCCACCTTCGAGAGGCACTGTCGGCAGCATCAGCGGCACAGTGGGGGCGTGGTGGCGGCCGAGGAAGAGGAGAGGCGGGAAGAGGAGGGGGACCCCGAGACGTCTCCGTCGGCCCAGCCGGCTGGCCTTCAGTCCCCGCGGCCCCCCCGGAACGAGGTCACCACGCGAGCCAGGGCTCGGGCCAAAGCCAAGGGCAAGATGGCCGACCCTGAGTGAACGCCGCCAAAGCCCGGGGACAGAGCACTGAGGGAGAGCTGCTTGGGAAGACAGCCAGCCTGGGGTCGCATCCTAGTCTCCCGCTAATCATAATATGAAGCATTCCAAATTCTTCCCGTTGTCGGTGCAATAAAACATTTAGGGTGATTCCGTTCACCGCACTAAATATTAAATATGTCTGTTATGCAGGTGATGCCAGAGCAGCAAGCTGGCTGCTGTCTCCTGACAACTAACTAGCTGTTTATTTCGTCGTTGGAATAACTAAGTGGGGCCTTAGAAACGACAAACCTGCCCCAGCTGAACATTACCTGGCTTTTCTCATGAAAGGTTGCAGGTTTGCACTTTTCCTGGTGTGAGACGAGCACCTTTTATTTGCACACGTCTTATGGTGTCGTTCCACACTTCTTACGGCGTCGCATCTCCAGCACCAGCAGCTCTGAATCGACTCCATTGAGCTGGAATTGCTGAAGTGAGACGGCCCTGAGGTGCGGATCCAGGTGGATCCGAGTCGTATGGAAAGCAAAGGTGTATTCAGTATCTCCTGGATGGCTGTGCTACAGAGGCGCTTTAAGTTTGGGTCACCTACCCATCATGTACCATATCAGGACGAACAGCATCTTTATTGCACAGGTGGTTTTTCTGTGTGGGCCAAAGGTTTACACGAGAGAGGAAGAACCGGATTCGTGGAGGGCAGGTGCCGGTGTATAGGATGACTTCTCCATCAGCCAATAAGAAAGCAGTGTCTGCTAAAATCTTTTCCTGGGGACCCACTGTTAATGGCTGATTGAGAGGTCATCCAAAAACCTGCACTGGCCCCCCCTGGATCCGGTTCCCCACCCCTGGTTAAAACCGTATGTGACGAAAGGTGCGCTTACCTCGATGCGTTTCATGCTGAAATGTGTTCTATAATGATTCTTTCTCAATGCCTTTTCAGGCAGTTTTGCCAGTTAAAGCAATTTTGATAGGAACACATTCACATTGCTGTCGGAATACTATTCATTTGTTCCCAATGTCCAGAACATTTGAGTGTTTGCACCTTTTGTCTGTAATAAGCACCTTGACTTAGTAAAGAATGCACTGGCTTGGGTTGTGTTAAGGAAATAGGCTTTTCGTGTAGAATTACAGCTTAATTAAACGTCTGTTTTGTGCAGTATATATTGTCCAACTCCTTAACTGGTAAGCCCTGCCATAAAAGCTTAATCAAAAGAGATTTAATGGATGATCTGTGGTGAGCAAAGGTGACCGGTATAAAATGGCAGTGTAATTTATATTTAAAACTAATTTATACACCATGGGTGCTGGATTATTGTCGCAAACTGCAAAGGTACGTTTGAAGTGATATCATATTCTGTAGCATTTGGAAATTCATTGGTGTTCAACTAGTCAGACCTGTTTCATTCAATTCTGCAAATTCGAACCAGTGCAAATCTTCAGTGAGACCCATTTATATCATTGTACTGTTTGGTAATAATGTATCTTTTTTATTTAAATTATAATTTCCTCCCCTTTGTTTTCACTGCACTCAGTATCTTGTTTTCCCCTTGTTTTACTGCCATTTTGCACATTAAAGTAATATTAACTGCTTTAATATAAATTATACTTTAAGAAAAAGGTGTGCAATGCTTATTTAATAGTAGGAATATGGTCACATTGTAGGAATTAAGTTGTAATCCGTTAATTTAAGTGGGTGCACTTATCACATTTGTTCGCCAGGTGGCGCCAGTAGTGGATGAAATATGTTTTTTGGGCCCGCCTTTTTTCCTTCATCCTTAAGCTTTTAAAGGAATCCTACGTGTTTTTCATAATCCGTAACCCAATCGTTAGTTTATCTTGATGTTTTATTAAATGTAAAGTGATTTCTGCGATTTCAAGTTAGGTTCAGTAACTGATATTTTAATTTAATGTAGGCTACATTACTAGTACCCAGGAATATTTTTTACTTATATTGTAACTTTTGTTTCTCAAAAGCTATCCTATGTTACACGTTAGCCCGTGTTTTAATAAAATATAAGTTGTGAAATTTTAAGACTTTCAGGAACAGATTGTCACATTGAATGCAAAGTCCTGATGAGGTATTTTCACTTCAAAAAACTAAAATGAGAGACTTTCGGTAACTCTTTGTGTGTATGATATCTCTATAAGAGTCTATGAACACATTCATAAAACATCATAATGCATTCGTGAAACATTATAAACAAAGTATTTATAAGAAGGCATAACACATTATAACTATGTCTGTTAAGCATTATGAATGCTTTATAATGCTCTCATCTACAACGCACTATAGATACCTTCATAATGCAGTACACAGCATCCTTAATTCTTATACGGACCATTGTAATGCATTATGAATGTATCTATAGTGAATTATAGATGAGAGCTTCATTGGAGCTTATTAAGTATTATAATAAACACTATAACGCCTTATGACTGTTAATAGAAAATGCTGTAATGTTTTACTAACTCTTATACCAACCATTCTAACACACCATGAAGGTGCAGTATCTATAATGCATTATAGATGACAGCTTTAATTAAATTGTTACCATACTTTCTCCTACTGGATTAGATGTATCACGCCTTTGTATCATTCTCTTCTGTACATAATGCATTACACAAAATTCTCTGTCCAGTAATGCAGGTATATACTGATTAAACAGTTTGGTATGGATTTGCTTGCTTTACCTGTAAATTTAGTTTATTGATTTTTTGGTAAGCTGATTAATACTGTGCAGATTTGTTCATGTGGTTACAAAATGGCAAATTCTGAACTTATTTCTCTAAAATAAATGGTTTGTTTGAATATTATGGTTTAATAAATTTCATTCAATGATAGGATTTGTTTTTTAAAATTTAGGATAAACATTTTGCACATTTTGGTTTAAAGAGAGATTCAGTATAAATTCAATTAATTAAACAAACAATGAATTAAAATGAGCAGCAGTGTGGTTAGATCCTAGGCAAGGGCTCCATCCCTATAAACGTTAAGGCACAACAGGGTCATTGCACAAAGAATCAAAGTTCTATTGCAGGTGTCCATTTATAGCAACTGATGGAGGCCAAGGACTTATGTTCCAGATAATGACCATACGTGATTTACATTGAATGGCCTGCATAGTGTTATACTTTAACTGCATTCTCCTCATGGTGTGATACCTTTAGACCAAAAACTCTCGCATGCACCAGGAATGCTGGGAAATATGTTGGCTGAAGTATTTAGTTCCTTTCAGTGCCCCCCCCTGGCAAGTAAGCCTTAGACAAGGTGGCAGAAGGATCTTGTGACATATTCGCCACTTACTGGTATTACTGTGTTGGCAGGGGATGACAATAGTGGTGAAACTGCCATGACACATTTTCCAACTGCATGGAAGAAGGCGACGCTAATCCTAACCCATCTTCATACTGAATATTCAAGAGGAATGCCATCTACATAACTGGTAGGTGTGGATATTGAATCTAATAATTATTATTATGTATTAATAATGTAATTAATTAGTGGTGTACTCAAGTATAATTTAATACTGCCTTAGCCTTTAACATGATTAATCTCTTTTTCCTGTGGAGTACACATGTAAACGTCATTCTTTATATATTCAATCAATATCTCAGTCTTTTTGTTAAGTTATTTATTGTAGCGATCATTCATCAGTGCTTTAGGCAGCCTGGCCAAGAGAAAAAAATCTTTCTCGAAGACAGTGCTTGAAGAAAATTAATTGATAAACACAGCTAGAGGAAGGCATGTGGGCGGTTAGTGCGGGAGGTCGTCTGCATGGTCCCATAAGCCCACAGAAGCAGCAGCTTCAACGACCTTAATTCGGCTGACGGGAATGGAGATCACGCACCACAATATCCCACCCGGCCCCAAACATTTCCATCTTTGCTTAAAATATGATCGCTTGAGGAGTACATTTAGTTTAGATTATTTAGGATAATTTTAGCAAAATTCTAGTTTCATTTTTTGTTTTGACATTTCAGCATTTCTTTTCCTCTTGACGTTACACTGTTGTTGTTATAAAACTAACGATATGTTAGTTTCAGGGGGGAAAAAAAATCAAATGTTGCCAGGAGAAAAGGTATCTGTTCAAAAGAGACAGGGGCAGAGTTCAACAAAGGAACCAATTTCTGACATCTCCTGTCATTAGAACATAATAGCTTGAATGTCAGACCTCCTTTCCTAAAAATATCTGACCTCACCTCCTATTGTGCTTCTCGATGCTGGTTCAATAATAGCGTGTGTTCAGCACTGTTGATCTCATGCAGACCAGACAGGTCTCATGCTATTTTGAATGGGCGGATAAGTGATATTGTGGTACGAGCTGTGCATTCAGATGTATTGTTGCCTTGTGAAATTCCCTTTTGTATTTTGAGCCCCCCCCCCCCGCCCCATGCACTCTTGAGGGGTCTTCTATTCCTCCACATTCATTAGAGCACGTTCACTCCTTCTTCCTCTTCTGACTCCTCCCTCGGAAGCACATCCTGAAGCAGAATCTGCAGCTTTTAACAGTCACTATGACAGCACTGGCAATTATGATGACAAACAGGCCGATGACATCCAGGGAGTGGTACTGGATCCAGTTGAGATCATGTGCTGCTGGCCTCAGGTGATCTGCCCCTTTGTGTCGCATGACAAATTCTGTCCAGAAGACTGCCAGGTCCAGCGGTTCTACGGGCCGGTCCTTGTGCACCGCAGAGAGTTTCATTATTTTGTCCTTATAACTGTAGAAGAGACAATATGTGCAATACTCTATAAATGAATCCTATATCATTACTACAATTTTTAGCAATAAATAACAGTTAATTTAACATAGATGACTTCATAAAAAAAACAAACTTAATGGAATTAAAACAACGGAATGATTCATTTGTTCATTTTGCTGCATATCTGGGTCAGGTTGACCCCTGACCTTGAATCGTTGATGACTTTGTTGAGCGTCGTCACAATTTGTTCCGCGGTGATGTCATAGATGTTAAGCATCTCCCCAACACCCCGGGCCACCATGCGTTGCACGTTGTCACTCTGGTCACCGAACAGCGGCAGCATCACCATGGGAACGGCGTTGCAGATGCCCTCATAGATGCCATGTGTGCCCGCGTGAGTCACAAAAGCCCTGGCCTTTGGGTGGCCTTCAGGGGGAGGCAGAGACACAGGGGAGATGCATATTGTTAAAGGCAGGCTGCCCCCCAAAAGTAACATTAATATCAGAAGTTATCAGATTCCCTGTGAAACCAAAGGGAATTGTTCAGGGTCCCTATAATACAGCAAGTGGTCTAATTGTATTCTTTAAATTGTCAGCTTAATAAAGTCCCAGCGATTTAAGTACATAAATACAGAAGGGTGCTGCAGACAGAGGAGAACATTTCTACAGTTGTTGCCATCCTGCAGGTCAGAGCTGTGTGAGACTCTCCATGGTCCGCTGCCCTAGCAGACCTGTATGCTGCCCAAAAAGCGGCCTCTCCTCCCCAGCAGCAAAGCCAGCTGGGACACCCACCCAAGAGATCATTCTGTGGAAGCCACTTCATCAGCTTCACATTCTCAGGGATGTCGGTGGGAACAGGTCCGGTGTACCTCCAGAGGACCTGCAGATGCAGACCAGAGCTCATTAGCCTGCTGGGGAACGCCAGGAGAAAGAAAGAAGGGGGCAGCAATTGGGGAGCAAAGGGTGGTGGGGGGGGGGGGGGCATTATCCTCAGTACTTACACATGAACATTGGGGGCAGAACAAGGGAGAAAAGAGAAGCGAAAGAAAAGCAAGAGCTCTGCAGGAATTTGCTTTTTAAGCACCTCTGCTGTGGCCCGATTTAGGCGGATTTCCCAAGAGGCTTAGCCAACAGAGGGGAGATTTTATCAAGAGAGCCACTAAAAAAACTAGAAAATATGACCAACACTTAAAATATTTAAAATTTTTTCACTGCCTACAATTTATAGATGATTGATTATTTAGGGTAAGAGCTGCAGCTAATTGATTGTGAGGCTGATGTCTGCGGAACGTCTGTGCTGTGGGTCATAGAGTGGGTGGTTTGATTTGGGCCATCGCAACATACAGGAACTATCCTGCCATATGGGGGCCACACAGTAGGGTCACCCTGCCATGTCACGGTCACCCTGTGAGGGACGCGAGCGTGTGGACCCTCTCTCCTTACTCTCTGAGGAATCTGCCGGAATGCCTCGAAGAAACACTGGGCCTTGTCTTCGGGCATCTGGGACACCATGGAGCCCAGGGTGAAGACCACAAAGCCATGCTCGCCAGACCCATTCACAAAGGTCTCCAGGTCCTGGGCAGGGGTGGGGGATGGACAGGAAGAAGGAAGGAAGAGAGAGAGGGAGGGAGGGCAGGAGGAAGGGAGGAGATTACTTTTCTGTGTGAATGCTACTGAGGGCAAGAGAGTACAGTCTTGGAATTATAATGTATAGTTCCAAAATTTGCTCTGTGTTCCACAAACAAAACTCATAATAAACTGTAAAATACAGAAAACCTATCTCCTATACATAATAGCACATGCATGCATTGCTGTTAGATATGATTTGCTGAAATACTAAGAAGTAGGGATGAACAATGGACTCACAGTAGCAGTAGAACTCAGTGTGACCGAAACACGCTGTTACTAATATGATCTATGTATTTAATTTCTTTGTCCTTAGTTCCTCTCTGCTGGAAGCTGATTCTCTTTTTTTATACATAATACCAGAGGTGGATGGTTCAGGTCCAGAAAGTAAAAACCATTGGAGTACAAAGAGTCACACTTACTGAGTACTCAACTGGTTGGCTGAAACAATATCTTGGTCTGGATCTGAACAATCCACCTCTGCATAGTACAGTGTTGTTTATATATAATATAGCAGGCTATTCTGTATAGGAATGTATAAATAACACTGGCGGAACTAGATATAAAGTGAAACTTGTTTTTTCTGGAGTAAAATTTGGACCATAAGTTTCAGCATTAAGATCAGTAGGGAAAACAGGAATGTACTGAATGAAACAGGAAGTCTGTTTGGCATATAAAGCAAAAGCTTTGACAAGCGGATTCCGAGAACAGGCAGAAACACCACATCACCACCACCCCGCAAAGGGCAGCCGAGGGCCTCACGAATGTGGCTTCCTCGCTGACCCCGCTCGCCCCTTCCACAGGCAAGCCGGCATGGCGGAAACATCAGGCTTTTGTTTCTTTTTCAGGTCTGTCTGGACCATATGGGTGGGCGTCGAAGGAGGAATGATCAGCTGGGCCGGGGCTCTCCTCCAGGAACTGGGACCAGTCCAAGGCTTACTAGACGTTGCTGTTCCACGGTGCCCAGTACACGATGTTCCTCAATGTGTGTGCATGACATGAGGTCTGTTACCAACATCTGCGCCCGCAACAAAGGCGACTCCTTCCACTCCCCGTTTGAAAAAGTGCGGCAGATGAAAGGGCGGGGTAGGCAAAGAGGGATTTCCACACAGCCCCCATTGCACGCTTGCCAGTTTGCAACCCTCTCCCCAACTTGAGAAAACATTGAGCCTGTTAGGGCAAAACTCCCCTCCCCCCGCCCCCCCGACTCCTGGGCCACGTTTGGCCAAATGGGATGTAACTTGAGACTCCAGCAAGGGGGGGGGGGGGACTACCATACAGTGAAAGCATAATTAGGGAAATGACCTGACCCGTTCAGAGGCAACATAAGGAACGGCGCTTTGTTGGAGCAGCAGTTGGATCAGCGGCAAACAAATAAATCAAAGCCCATTCTCTCAAGTTGGATTTGTTACGGCTTTACGGATCACGTCGGCACAACGCCTGAAGAAGGGAGGATGGTCTTACCTGCTGGGACACACACACACATACATACATTCACATTGGGTGGGTTCCATGACCAGGTGGAGCCAAACAAAAGCCTCATGCTGGAGTTCCAGTGTCATCATCTCAAGGGACTCACCGCGGGGAGGCTGCTCCTCTCGGCACA